>CM060920.1:374394415-374997165 GCA_030737875.1 Allium sativum
CCAAGAGGAATTTCGGGTTTAGAGGTATAGGAGGACTGATTAGGGTTAGGTTATCACTTTCATTTCAGTTTTGAGCCGCCACAAACCTTCTTGAGACCTTAGTAATGGCCTCCATCCTCTAAAACCACTCCAAAACACATTTTTAGTGAAGATTAAGCCTAAACTACATCAAAACAAGGCCAAATAGCAACAAAGCAAGGTTGGAGCTGCTGCTATACATAGGAATTCGACCCAAACAGAGGATATTTCAGATTTGGTGTTTTATTTTGTGGCCAAGGTGAGTGATAACATCATTTTGACACTAATTACGGTTAATTAAGGGTAATTAGTGAAGATTAGCGAATTTATACACTAATAAATTCTGGAAAAATGTTTAGAAATTCGTAAATAATATTTTATGCCTCTGTTAGAAATTTGGTTCGATTTGATTAAGTTTTGTTAACCCTATGATTAGTTTTACTTAAACATGCTTAAGGGAAAATAAGGGGTTTTGGGCACATTTGATCCATTTTGACATATGAATTCATTGTTTTGGTGTTTGTGGTTAGTTTGCTATGTTGTTATGACTATTTGACATGAATTGTGATTGATTAGAATAGATAGATTTGTCAAAAACGTCGTCGAACGGCGTAAACAAGTTGCTGGAAAAAGTTGCAGAAAGTTGTGCAGGGCTTCGGATCGGATCGGATGGGGGCTCGGATCGGATATGTGAACTGGGCGAGAAACCCGACCCGAACCGGAGTTTGGCACATAGGAGGCTTGGCGAGGAGGAAGGCCATTTGCTTAGAGTTGGAGTGGACAAGGGAATCAGATCGAAGGAATAATTGGAGGCCAGATCGGATCGACTTGGAGACGCAGGGCTCGGATCGGAAGTAAACATTTGGGAGAACTAGCAACAGGGAAGGCCACGCGGATCAGATGGCAAGGAGGGATCGGATCGGAATACGTGAAGAAATGAGGGAGCGGATCGGAGCACTGGAAGGAAGGACACCCGACCCGACCCGGAGGAAGATACCGACCCGACCCGAAGTGGAGTACCCGACCCGAACCGATGAAGGTGATGACTCCCGACCCGAACCGATGAAGGTGATGATTACCGAACCGAACCGAATTCTAGGACTGTTAATGTGCGACAACTCTTCTGAAGACCCACTCCAATTCGACCAAACCCGAGATGCAAAGGTAGTCCAAATGAGAAGTTAGAGCTTAAGATTCAGATGGGAATCAACGAGTTCGCTTCATGGTTGGGCTTTGCTGCGGGACGCGTGCTAAGGAGTTTACGATGTCTGTAGCTTTGGACCACTATGGTAGGAGGTACGGAGGCGGATTCAGGGCCATTATGGCATCGGTAGAACCAAGGGCTACAACCAATGAAGTGGGTCATTGAAATGTTCGGTCATGACTCCATATGTTTAGCTTGGTCATAGCAGGGTTTCTACAAGTCAGGATTCGTCGTTACCTCAGTTTGTCTAGTGTTCCAAAGTGGTAGATGTCGTATACTTTACGCACTGAGTGAGAGATGTGAGGATGGTTGCTATGGATGATTTGCTTGCTATCATTGTGACATGCACACCCCACCCCCGTATTCTTACACTATTTATTATGGCACCTTGGAGTATTGTACGGTATGTGGTACTAACTCTTTGGTTGCAGGTCCAGGTTCAGGTATGGTTTAGTATACCTGTTATTATTCTGTTTAGATGCTTATCGCTCATACTTGGCTTTATGTCTGACCCAGAGTTTTATGTCTCCTCTTATTACTCTGGGTGCTCACACGAGCAGACTAGAGACAGGTTAGCTGGTGATGCACGGGTAGATGATCCGAAGACGAGCAGGAGGCTTCCACGTACTATATACATAATATTCTCCCTGTGTTGTTGAAGATCACTGCTTGGGCATTGTTGGTGTATCTTCTACTTTAGCTTTCTTTTGTTTAGAGACAGTAAATTTGGAAAATTGTAATAAGCTGTATTTGGATTTCCGCTGCTTTGATGATTGATGTTGATTTTAGTTATCAGCTTATGCACTGTCTCGCCTGTTTTATGTCAAGTATGTTATTATTATATTTTATCCCATGCGCTGTGAGACATTCTACAGGTTCCTTGATTAGTTCATCATCTTCTTTCCTTTCTCCTGACGACCGTCCCGTGCTAGTTGGGAATGTGTACAACGCACTTTCGGAGGAAATGCAGGCTGGTGCGGGGCGGGCCGTCACACTTTGCGTATTTATATACTTCGTCAATCTATCTTTGGTATCATCCTATTTCTCAAATATTTTCATTTACAAACTTCTACTAAAAATCTATAGGATCATTTTACCAAAGACTATGAGATTTTATACTTAAAAGGTATGACTTCCTGTAGAATTATTGTACTATCACTTGCTTAGTAGGAGTATATCCTACACCTATATAAATTGAGTATTATGTATGCGTTCTTGACCACCGATGGAAAGTCAAGAGATTTGGTATATCCAACTACCCATGGAAATTCATGATAGGTGTACTTACCATCTAATTCAAAGCCAATTTAAATAGGTGTTCTTTCCACCTATGGATTTGCATGTTTGTGATAGTGGAAATTTGTATGTTGTGTAGGACTTGATGCATGATTAGGAATTCAATACTATAAGAAAATTTACATCATACTTTTTATTATGTTGATTTTTATCATGAATTTATATTAGTATCTCCATGTAATTGTGGTTATGAACTAATAAGTTTGAAAATTGCAAGTTAAAGCATTATGGAGACCAAACATCCACACTGCTAAAGTATTAGGGCATCTCGCATTCCCCTTATAATGACATAACTATTTAACAACATTTTATCCAATGCTTCCTCACTGACACAAGCATGCCTTGGTACGATCCTATAGTTCGCCACCACCTAAGCCATACATTCCATCTAGTGCCCAATCTAATCCTTATTTGGACCGTACAACCCTATTCGAGGTCTTCTAGGGATTGAAGCATTATCTAAACCATCTGAACTAAATCTCAACAGTTGTAAATTTGCATATACTTGTACAAAGATCAAATTTTCATTTCTTGCACGTATTATGGTCTTTTATGACTCAAGCTCTTATAACTAAATTAATAGAAATAAAATCAACTACCATGGTGGACGTAGAGTGAATTAGCATTGATTACAAAATATAAATATATTGTCTCTTACTTAAATTTTATTAGCGCCAGCTAAATTAATTTTCCTTTTTTGCATCACTTCCTACCTATGATTTAAAAGTTAGTTGAGTGCAATATTTTAAAGATAAATGGGGGATTCTCTAAATTTCTTAGCTTCAACCATGTTTCTTCTTTTAAAACTCTATTTTACTCAAAAATTTATACCATGCAAAGTAACAACGAGAATGATAACTCAAATAACAACCATGCCACTGATTCCAAGAGAGCCTGTGCCATTTATCTCATTCTGAGTTTGAGCAATGATACATGCCTTTGTCTTGTCAATGTGTTCATTAGCATTAAGTAGATTATTCATGATTTAAAAGAACTCAAAGATAGGGTAGATGCCTTGAAAACTACAACTATGTTCCAGTGGCTCTGATAAAAATGGATCGCTCGCGTTATGCCCATTACTTTTAGCATCACGCATGACTTCCTTAATACGAGAGTAAATAGGACCCCTATTATGTTTATCCCCAACCATGTTAAAGCTATGCATGCTTCACATGATCAATACATCCTAATCATCTAATATCCAATCCAACATGGTAACAAGGGGCATAGGTTGTTATTTGCTCCCCTCTCTCCTTCCCTGGGCCATTGAAAAAGGCATTCTTCCTTCAAGCTCCTTCGAGAAATGGAAATACATTGCTTTTTGATTGAGTAAGGGGCAACATATGAGCTAGAAATTATAAGCACATGAGCTCGCAATCCACTCCATATAGGAACCGAGCCAGCTTGTAGTAGAATTAATAGTAAACTTCAAAAAAAATCCTTTATTGGATTTTACCACGTATAAGCATATTTAAAACCCTTTTAAAAAATTCTTTTAAACTTCTTCGCATTCATACAATCGCGTAAAATTGGTTTAATTTAATTTTAATTAATTGTATATGGTTATGTGCACATCACATGCACCTATGTGTATAATGCAGGTGCAACATACAAAAGTGTAAAAATTAGTGTGAATGTTGTTTGAATGTTGAGGTCTATATCGCGATAGACACATTACTCCTTTGTATATGCCTTCAGCATCCTAAACATGATATTTTTTTTCTAAAAATATGTGCATATTTTGCAAATGCATATATCCATACATAACAAATGTTTCAACTGTTCAATTGAAATATATTTCGCTTATATTACATGCAGTAGTTCAAATAATTTTAACATGAATTAAAATAGTCTGAAACCTTATTATCAATCTTATACAGAAACCTTTTTGAAATTTGTGGTTAAATATAATACCAAAAAAATAGGTAATATATATATATATATAATAATGTAAATTCAAGAACACATACAATCAAAATAATTTTGGAGCAAGATTAAAATATATTAAAATGGATTTAAGAAACATAGTGCTTTAGTTTAGAAAAAGATTTTGTCACACCCTAAAAATTGATAATAGTGAGATTAGTTACGAAACGTATTAAACAAGAAACAAATTTATAAAGTATCAGAATTTGGATATGGAAGTTTCACCATTGAGTCCATGACGATTTTTTTTGACAGTTTTTGTGTAAAACTTATTTTAATCCGAGCTAAGATAGAGGAGCTGTGAGAGAAAACATAAACTAGAACTTATAAGTGTTAACACTTGATTTTAGTCAATCTAGTGCCATGCCCAAATCATATGCAATTCAGATAACAATTACAGAGTATGTCACAAATCATAGTCATAGAAAGCAAAAAAGTAAATGAACACATGGGTGCTCAACAAATGCTGAAATATGCCCACTTTATGTAATCTATTATTCATGTTGCAGATTATAAGTACAGTTATTGATTGTATGAATGAAGAAAGAAGAGTTTGAAGTTGTCTACAAGTTCCAATAGAGCTTTCGCGTGGAGAAGAGAAAATCCATTTTTCAGTGTCAATGGGGGTATATTTATAGAGGTGATACGAGCAGGGATCGACATAAAAACGCAAAGGAGGGCACACTTAAGGGGGATAACTTGGCCTATAAAGTGGGGCTTAATGCATCCCTTGGCTTAGAAGTTGGTACCGACACCTCAAGAAGGCATCGATACCGACACCTCAAGGAGGGGTCGGTATCGACCACTAGGGGTTGCACCCCAAGGGGTGCGACCCCTCGGTAGGTCCCCTTATGTGTTACCCGACTTCTTTATTTGAATGAATATTGATTTGGACTTTTGAGTTCAAGTTATTGACGAAGTTCTGATTAGATTTTTGAGTTCTAAAATTCCTTGTATCAGATTCGTACCGATTTCATACTTAGCCATATTTCCAGTCCAGTCTTGTTTGGGGGTCTTACCGATCCCTCATTCATAGTCTTACCGATCCCACCCTTACCCAAATTCTGAGTGTTTTTTCATTTTGTTCCAAGATAATTTCCATTGAATCCAACTGTCTGTGGGTTCACAAGATTATCCATACTTGTTTCCGAGCAAAAATCTATCCTGAAATTATCAACAGTCTCTTGAATCCCCAACCACTTAACCACTATCATCAGCAATCATCAATTTTTAATCCTCGAAATCCTAACCTCTATCGTCATTATCAACATTCGATCAAAATCCCTAGATTTTCTCTTCACCAACTTGAACTTATCGTGAAAGGTAATACAAGATTTATTTATTTTTCACTGCTAATGATGCTTAATCGAATAAGTACTACCTCTACTCTATCAACATTTGTTCAGCTAAGTGAATGTTTAATCTTTGATTGTTTTCAATCCTTTTACTTTAGACGTGAAAACTGTAACGTGGTTGTTGTTAGAAATTAAGGGATATGTTTACAATGTTGATTGCTTCTTAAGCTGATAGATGCGACTGTTGTTCAGTTAGACATGAATATTGTAATTTGGTTGTTGCTAGACGTGAATAAGAATTGATTAGCTTACCTGATGCTATTAATGATGATAGATAGGTTTATAATGTGTTTCTTATGATGCTATTAATGTTGATAGATGGGTTTATAACGTGTTTCTTATGTCGATGAGAAATATGGGCACAATGTTTGGGAAAGATATAATAATTTGAAAAATAATTATGTAAGTTATATGTTTTTGAAAGTATTATCTAAAATTGAATTTGACTTGTGTTTGATACACACATGCCTAGTTTTCATGACCGAACCAGGCCAACGGTCCAAGCACAAGAACCGCAAATAGTTAGTTGTTAAGGCCAACGGTCCTAGTTTTCATGACCGTATGAAACTGTAATTAAATCTCTTTATTTTTCAAAGGTAATTTTTATTCTAATCCACGATTTTAATAAGTTAATCCACCATTTTATTTTAATAAGTTAATCCACAAATATTTTGTAAATTAATCCATGAGTGGATTAACTTAAAGATTTCACCCTATTATATAGCTAACTATCGATTTTGTTCTTCTTATTTCACAATTCTGCGTTATTTCACAATTATTTGTGCTGAATTGTTCCTTCCGTTGGATAAAGTAGTAACACATAAACATGTGTTAAAATAGAATTGATAGCACTTGAATTCAACAAAGAAGCAATCAATTAGATACAATTAGTTCACTAATTATCTCTGAACATGATCATACATGATATGGTTGTGGATGATTATGAAAATAAAAAATAAGAGGAGTTCACATCAAATGTTTTCAAATAGGTTAAAGATTTTGCAAAAGAAGCATTTGTCAAATTGGTTGACATGAAGCATCACAAACAATGCAGTTCATGTTCATTTTTTCAATGTACATGGTGGGTGGTGGAACTCTTTTTCTACTTTTTTCTTAGGACTTACTCTTTGTATTACACTACAACGTATTACACATAAGTGGTGTTAATAAAAGTAAAAATTACCTTTTTTATATCATGCATATCATATAATCTACAATACAAACATGCAATTATATCATATAATTTACTTCATGTCTTCACATTTTCACTAGTGATGCTTTGCATTTGTGTGATGCTCCTTCCAAATGGTCAATGCATGTCCCTGTAACTCAGAAAAAAACACTATTTCTGTTATAAAATTATTCGTAGTGTAGTGAAAATGTAAGAAGCAATGATCCGAGATTTACCATGTTATACACTTAGTTAAGAAGCTTAATAATTCTAATGAAGAAAAGCAAGTTTCACTGGTAGTTTTACTATATCCGGACTAATATGGTCATATGTATAATATAATAAGCATCATATATTATGGTCATATATATCATATAATAAGCTTGGATTTAGATGATAAGATTTCAGAAACAAGAAGAAGACGGGAAACACACAGAAGAAGACTGAGAAGAAGAGAAAGTAAGTACGTTTATTGTGGATATACTAACTAAAAATAATTTTTTAGTAAAAAGTCAACAATCCTATAAAATAAGGTGGATTAACTTAGTAATATCGTGGATTAGAATAAAAATTACCTTTTTCAAATCAGAAGTGAAGAATGCCGATATTACGCAGGTCAATCCAACATGAACCCAATAAAGTAGCACATGGGAGCCCTCAAATTCCATAGCTTCCACAGTCGATTAATGCCAGCCTTATTTTATAGGCAAAAAACATGACATAAGTTTTCCTGTTCACACGAGGTGGGCCTGGCACTGACAAGTAAATAATCATATTTTACGGGTTCAGATCGTCTGGACCCATTATTACACGTTCCCATGGACCCAACCAATCACAGTTCCCTGATTTGTCCATTTTGCAATTAAACCCATATTATTTCAGGGGTTTAACTGCAAAATGAAGGAAATCAGGGGGCTGTGATTGGTTGGGTCCGTGGGAACGTGCAATATTGGGTCCAGGTGATCCCCTGCCATATTTTACCATGGTTATGCTGTCATCGTTTGTTAATTCTACATCATAATTTATTTTCATAACTCTAACTATTTTATTAAGTCAATTTAATTAAATTAAATACATGATCAGTGTTAAACTTTTTATGTATAATTTACGCGGTTTTAACGGTTCAACTGGTTGAACCTTCAAAATCTTCGACCTTGAAGCATTACGATTTGATCAACGCTCCGGTCTTCAAAACTATGCACGCATGCACGACTTCCGGTGGCTATGCATGTTCATCAATATATTCATTCTTCACCATATCTCTATTGCTCCATCTCTCTTTTTGATCTTCATTAAATTTCATTCCAGTGTACCAATACAAGGGAGCCTCAAGTAGTACGTAAGTTAGAGAATTATGGAAAAGGAGTATTTGGGTCCAATTATAAAAATATAACAAGTTGACTCCATACGTCTGAGATTTCAAGGACATCGGTATAAAATACGTATGCACAAAAAATTTGAAAGAAGGTCGACTCTGAAAGAAAATATAGCATGTCTATATCAGCTTTATGTATATGGTTTTGTGTGATACTTGATCTTGGAAACATATGCAGTTTATGTAAGCCAGATTCCAAAGTATAAATAAATAAGTATGCATATATAAAGAGACAGTTTTGAGTTGATCAAATTTCGAAGATAGTATTGTTGGAAAAATGATTCATTTTTTTTATGAAGATGAATTATTAAAAAAATTGGATAAGTGTGAGGTGACTAATATATGAATAGTCCCATATCATGAGACTATATGAAAAGAAAAAAAACATTTTTTTATTTGACTTGGTAAAAAATTGAGATCCATTTTTTTAGATCTGAACCGACTTCCTCTACAAGTATTACTACGTTTATTTTTTGCCGAACTACTCAGAAAAAAACAACTTTTTTTATCTCTCTCTTCTTCTTCCTCCACCATTAAAAGTTCTTCAAAAACAAAATTAGAACGAGCAATTAAATTTAAATCGAAAGTGCAAATCTGAATTGGTTTGTTGTGCAAGCAAATCAATTATTTTTCTCAGAAGGTTGTCTTATCCCAGAGGCGGAGGCGACAAGTACGAACTGGTTTGCACCACCGACCAGATCGCCGAATCGTCTTCAAGAAAGCGACCTAGTCCGTGACTCAGCCATTGTTTCCCAACAATTTGAAGACGAACTCGAAACAATGGCTGCAACCCTAACTTGCTTGAAGGGTTAAAAGGTGGACAATTTGGTAGGCATGGAAGGTGGCTTCGCGCTGCAGTTACGTAGTAGCATCATGAAATCCAAGTTTGTGAGAAATGGATCGATGGGCTATAGTATTATTTATTGTTGTGGCACCCATTAGGATGAGCATCAGAGAAAGGTAATATGATTTTTTTTAAACCCTTTCTAATGCATGCTTAAATTGATAACTGGTTGTGCCTGGTATTATGGAAAATTCACTAGAAAGGTATCAGGTATTAGGTAATTAACATATTCTATTTTGGCTTGTTAAGTACCAACATAGAGGTTTCTTGGCTTTGCCTTCTTTTTCCAACGAGCTTAAGTCACCTTCTGAGTTGCATTTTAATCAGAATCCTTTAGAAAAAGAAAATTAGAAGCAAAAAAAAAAGGAAGCTTATATGTATGAATTTCATTGGACATAGAATGATACAAACTATAAGTTACTGTTGGTTGTCATTGATCCCATAGCCTTAAAGAACTATAAGCATGTCATATTTGTAGCTGTAAAATGGTAGCATGGTGGAAATTGGTTTATAAAACTTCGAAATTTGATAACTAATAATGAACCCTATTCATTATCTTGTACTGTAGTTTTGGGTCACACTAATTACATTGCTTGAGTCCTAAGAGTGTGCATTATTTGATTGGAACAATGTTAACTGACTGAACCTAAGTATTTTTTGAACCCAAGTGTTTTGATACCTTGGTTTATGTAGTCTCTATATGTGATGATTAAATTTACCATGTAAGTTGTTTACCATTAATATAGTCCACAAGTGTGGTGGAATGGTGCAAATGCAGAAAATAATATTTTATGTGGATAACTTATGTTAGTCTATGAGTTTACGTATATTTTTCTATAAGAAAAATATAAATTTTCAAACATATTGACATCTCAAGCAATAGTAAGCCTCCACAGCTGGTCAGTTGAGAATAGAATGGGAATCCACAAGGAAACCATAAAGGACAGCAGCAACCAACCAAAAAGAATGATTCTGGACAGTTGCTTCTATATTACAACTGTGGAAAACCAGGTCATATGGCACGACAATGTCGGAACAGGCTAAGCCCTGCACCGTAGGCAAACCTGACTGAGAAGCCTTTGACGACTACGACTACTGAGATTCACTTTGATGGCGGATCAGAGAGTTGGTGGGTAGACACTGGTGTTTCTCGCCATGCCTGCTATGATCATGATATATTCACAATATACACGGCTGCTGATGATCAGAACGTGGGTGGGAGATCCTCACACCAATAAACTGTGGAGATTGGTAATGTGGAAATAAAACTTACAATTAGAAACACAGTGTTTCTTAAAGTTGTGATGCATTTGACATGTTTGAAACATTAAAAAACTGAAATTGAGTAATAAGAAAATTAAGAGAATTCATAGTGATAGAGGAACAGAATACGAATCTAGTTTATTCTGTTTTTTTTTATAAATTACATGATATAGTACATAAGAGAATTGCACTATATTCACTTGAAATGAACGGTAAAGCTGGAAAAAAATTTAGAACCTTTACCGAATTAGTAATTGTCATTTTATTAAATTTTGATGCAGCAAAACATTGATGGGGGATATTTTACTTGATTGCATGCTATGTTCTAAATAGAATCCCCTAATCTAAGAATAAAATTTCACTTTATGAAATTTTAAAGAATTATAAATCCAATGTGTCATATTTTAGAACTTGGGGTTGTTTAGCATATGTTCGCATTCTAGACCTTAAGAGAATAAAATCGGCAAGTTGAGCATATGAATGTGTATTTATGGGCTATGCTATTAATAGCAAAGCATACCGATTTTATGACCTAAATGCACATAATATAATTGAATCAAATGATGCTGATTTTTATGAAACGAAATTTCCTTTTAAATTAAGCAATAGTGGGCCTATTAGAACAGAATTTAATGAAAATTCTGAAACTGAACCTAGTGAAGTAAAAGAGCAAGAACCGTAAAAAAAATTGGTTTGGAATTTTGTGCCTTTACTATAGAGGAGGATCCCTTAAACCTCCAAGAGGCCTTATCTTCTTTAGATGTCGATTTTGGCAAGAGGCTATACATGATGAGATGGATTCTCTGGAATCCAATAAGACTTGGCATTTAGTAGATTTATTCTTTGGTTGTAAATCTATAGGTTGTAAATGGGTGCTTAAAAAGAAATAAAATCTGATGGCACTATTGATAAATATAAAGCACAATTAGTAGCTAAAGGTTTTAAGCAAAGAGAAAATATAGTTTTCTTCGACATTTTTTCTACCTGTAACTAGAATTACATTCATTCGGGTATTAATCTCACTTGCTTCTATTTGTTATTTATTGATACACCAAATGGATGCTAAAACCACGTTCTTTAAACGGTGAATTAGAAGAAGAAATTTATATGGACCAGCCTGAAGGATTTGTAGTACATGGTCAAGAACATAAAGTATGCAAATAAGATAAATCATTATATGGTTTAAAACAAGCACCTAAACAATGACATGAAAAAATTTGATAACTTGATCATTTCTTATGGTTTTAAAATTAATGAAAGTGACAAATGCATTTATTACAAATCTGAGAATGACATTTGCACTATTATATGTCTTTATGTAGATGACCTTCTCATCGTTGGATCAAATATTCATGCCATAAACTCAATCAAATCCTTATTAAATGCCAATTTTGATATGAAAGATCTAGGTAAGGCAAGTGTAATCCCTGATATTAAGATTACTAGGTAAAAAGTGGAATTTTCTTTGGATCAATCTCATTAAATTGAGAAGACTCTAAAGAAATACGATTACTTTGACTGTAAACTTGCATGTACACCATATGATCCCAGTGTAAAGTTATTTAAGAACACCGGTGAATGTATAAGGTAGTCTGTTTAAGCGAGCATCATTGGCAGCCTTCGAATGTCATTGATTGTACTAGACCTAAAATTACCTATGTCGTGGGATTGTTATGCTTGTTTTTCAGTAGACCTAGTATAGAGCATTAACATGCTAATGAGAGGGTTATGAGATACCTATAATAAACTATGAACCTTGGATTACATTATGAAAAGTTTTAAGTTGTACTTGAAGGATATTCTGATACAGGCTGAAATACTTTATCGGATGATTCTAAAGGACCAGTGGCTATATATTTAGCATCGATGAAGAAGTTGTCTCTTGAAAACCCAAGAAATAGACTATTTTGACTCAGTCTACTATAGAGACTGAGATAATAGCACTAGCCACAGCTAGTTATGAAGCAGAGAACTAAAGAAATCTGCTATTTGAGATCCCCATAAGGGAAAAACCGACACCAGTGGTGTAATCGATTGCGATAGTGCCGCAGCTATTGCAAAAAGTATAGAACCGTTATTACAACGGTAAAAGACGACGTCGTAAGTACAATACTGTAAGAGAACATCACATACATAGTGATGAAAATTTGACGACTATTGAAAGAAGGACAGAACCGATATTACAATGGTAAGAAATGACAGTCGTATGCACACTATTGTTAGAGAACATCACATATGAAGTGATGACAATTTGGAAGATCCTTTGACGAAAGGACTGACCTGAAAGAAAGTCCTTAATGATTCTAAAAGAATGGGACTATTGCCCAGAGATTGTGGAATCACGCACGATGGTAACCCAACCTAAATGACTGGAGATCCCAAGAACTAGGTTCAATGGGTAAAAACAAGTTGTGTAGTGATAGTAGATGAACATGCTAAATTTTTGTATTAAGAAGCATGTATTCCTGAAGTGATTAGAGGATGAGTTGATATAAACTCTTAATGAGATCTATACTCTAATTGGAGTGGAGTACCTACCTTTAGGAGTACTCTTGATAGACTCACCTATGTGAATGTTGAAATGTGGTCGTTTCCTATGGAGTTTTGGGCAAGATTCCTAGAGCGTTCACTAAACTGGGATAGACGTGCATAGCCATTAATGCACGGGCTTATTTGATTGCACTATAGAAAAGGTTGTGTGTGGTCTGATGTCAGGAATAGAGTTCAAGACTACGTGTCACTCTAGTAAAAACTGAATCTTATTCACTATGCAAAGGTTCAAGTCGGATGACACCTTTGTTTGTGCACAATCTTATGTTTCTAGAAATTGCTCGAAATATTTTAAAAAAAATTCAAGTGGGGGATTGTTGGAAAAATGATTATTTTTTTATAAAGATGAATTATTTAAAAAATTGGATAAGTGTGAGGTGACTCATATATGAATAGTCCCATATCATGAGACTATATGAAAAGAAAAAAAAACATTTTTTATTTGACTTGGTAAAAAATTGAGATCCATTTTTTTAGATCTGAACCGACTTCCTCTACAAGTATTACTACGTTTATTTTTTGCCGAACTACTAAAAAAAAACAACTTTTTTTATCTCTCTCTTCTTCTTCCTCCACCATTAAAAGTTCTTCAAAAACAAAATCAGAACGAGCAGTTAAATTTAAATCGAAAGTGCAAATCTGAATTGGTTTGTTGTGCAAGCAAATCAATTATTTTTCTCAGAAGGTTGTTTTATCCCAGAGGCGGCGGCGACAAGTACGAACTGGTTTGCACCACCGATCAGATCGCCGAATCGTCTTCAAGAAAGCGACCTAGTCCGTGACTCAGCCATTGTTTCCCAACAGTATAGTTTCAGATCTATGTACAAGTTCAAGTTATAAGATTTGCAAAGCATTAAATTTCATTTGGATTTTGAATTCATGCGGGTATATAGTTTCGAATATACACCTCCAAGTGTAAAATATTTAAAATTGGAATGGTATCTTAAATACTAGTTTGAATGCATTTGAGGAGTAATTGTAGGTGTTTATGGCTTCATGCAAATATGGTGTAAGCAATACTAAGCATATAAGTTTATAATATACGCATTCTATAAATTACGCTTCAGGTAATGTTGGCATGTTATAGATGCATCAGAAGTCTCAAAGTGTATAATGGTTGAGAAAATTGATTTTATAAAAAAGGAAGGTAAAAAATCAACAACATAACTTCTGCAGTGGTGGAGCTGCTGCTGATAACTGTTAGCAGCAGTTCAAGGAAGGGGTGGTGTCCTATTAAGTGAACTGAGTATGGTTGTGTGAGTGCAGTTTCATGAATATTAATGCATTTATGTGTGGGTATGTTTCTATGATTGTGGTGTACGTGTTTAGAGGGTGCTGAAGCGTGTTGTACAATCTTGGTATGTGTGTGTCTTCTACTTGCATGAGTGAAATGTGTACATGTTGTGAGCGTGCTAATGAGTGGAGTACGTGCTATGTATGATTGTATACATATTATAGGTGTTTTTGTTCTATTTGTACAAATAAATGATCATTTATTTTATATATATATATCAAATTACACTAAATCTAGTATTAATAAAATAAAATTAGTAAATATGTAAATAGATGTAGGTTCAAAAGTATATATGCCGCCTTGCAAAAAATAATGTATATATGTCGGGTTACATCATATGTATTGTAGTTTATGTCCTTTGTTGTCGTACTTTGATCCGAGGTTTGAACTTCCGCCTAACAAGTCGGAACCCCGGTGGTTTCGTTCTGGTTCCGGCATGGACCGAAATGGAACATGGAAAAATCCCTATTTCGGGATCTAGGGCACAAAAAAAAGAGGCGGAGGACAGAGAGAATGAAATTTTGGAGTAGCAAAACTAAAGAAGAACTGTCAATTTAGCTTTCATCAGCGAAGATTGATGTCAATCTTCCAAGTCATGGGAAAGAAGACATGCACGATTTTCCATTACTTTGCGGTTTTCTTATGTTGACGGAAAAGAATGTCGTAACACCCAAAGATCTTTAATCATTTAAGAATTCCGTTTCACGTAGGAAAATTAAGTGTAGAATGCGGTAAATGACAGAGGGATTTATAATGGTTGAGTTTGTGAGGGGCCTACGTCCACTTTGAAAGAGTTCGCTGATATTTTATTCACAACAATGAGTTACAAGCATTGAACATCATCATAGCACATGTTTACAAGTGTTTCTATGAATTTTGGAGTCGTAGTTGTCACATGCTAGCTCTTGGGAAAAAGTTACTTTATGTTTCTTCTTCCTCAAGTACTTGGCTACCATAAATGAGTTCTAGGATCTTGGAGAGATGTCAAATCAGCTAAAATCCAACCTTTGTGAAGAATGAGCAAAGGGGTATCTATAGGTAGTGGGTTAAATGAGAGTATTTGAGATTTGGGGACCACACAATAGAAAATCACATCACAGAAACACGCACACCAAAAAATTGCATCTCATGATATTTATATGAAAAAATCGCATCCCCTTGGTGTGATACGAATTCTCGCATCCTAAGGGATGCGAAAATTCGCATCTCGCTGTATTTTGTTCTCGGGGAGCGGAAGTGAGTGCATCGCATCCTGTTGGATGTGATAATTTCGCATCCTAAAGGGTGCGGTGTCACTGTCATCACATCTGATGGATGCAATGGGAACACATCCGATGGAAGCGATGGGATCGCATTCCGTGGGATGTGATGAAACTGCATTCAGTGGATGCGACAACGCCGCATCCCTGAGGGGTGCGGAGTAGAAAAAAGCGGCATCGGGTGTGCAACGTGAGTGGGTGTGAGGCGATACGAGTGATGTGAGGTAAGTTGGTGTGAGGTGAATACGAGTGACGCGAGCCATGTGATGCGAGGTAAGGTAATATGGGGTGATGCGATGTTCACATTCAGTAGAGTTGTGAGGCTATTGCTCAATCAATTCCTTCTGGAATTGAATCACCATTTATGGCGACACTTCGAGCTATGGTGCCACACGACGGGTTGAGTCAAGGGGCCTAGTATACCTTTGGGAACCGAACTAAACGTCGGTTAACATTTGCCCCCCTCCATTAAGTACATCCCGTCTTGACATGATGTGCTTTAAGTTGAAAATATTATCCTCGGAAATTGGAGAAATCTTTAATCTGCCGATCACTTGATCATGATTGTTCCATTGAGCATGTTGAGAAATTTGATACATTGGTGGCTCTTTCAAACGTCTAATTCCTGCTTACTTACGAAATTAAACGTTAGTTGTCGACTCGCGTTTACGTTGTGACATAAACGAGTCGTTGTCGATGTAGCGTCGCGTGTACGCTCACACACTTTCATGTGGTTTTGCGCGATGCTATCAAAATTTGGAAATAAAGTACGAGTAGTAAATGTGTTGGCGGCTTACGACTATACGAGTAAGATTTCGAGTCATGGATTCAGTCGCTTGTCGTACGTTCTCGAGTCGTTTAAACTTACATGTGTACCATTGGTTAGCGAATCGAACTGGCATCAGTTGTCGTGATGTCGAAATTTCATGCGCATGGTCGTGACTGGAATCACAAGTTGGAAATTCCTTGAAGCTCGGCGATTTTGTTTTCGTTCATACATGGTTTTGCTAAGCGTGCATGTATGTGCATGTAAATATGTATATGTGAGTGTTCGAATGAAACATATACATGTATATGTACGTATATGGTCATTCTGATTATGTATAGCATGAGGGTAGTATATATGCGCAAATATATATGTATAGACATATATAGGTATGTATATATATATGATCACATTGCATCCCGATAGGGGATGCGAGATTTCGCATTCCAGTGGGATGCGAGACTTCGTATCTCAGTGGGGTGCGAGATTTCGCATCCCTGAAGGGATGCGATTTTCTCGCATCCTGCAAGGGATGCAATGCGCACGAAACAGGCTAAGGCCCTCTTCCCTTCTTCCCATATAAAAACTGAAGACCCTCTTGCTTCCCACTTTTTCTTTTAATTGCCATTCTCGCATCCCAACCTACCATGCCTTTGCCCTAGAAAATCAAACTCGAATCCAAACCAATAGGTGGATTTCAAAACCTTGGGGTGTTGATTTGGGCATGAGAATCTTTGACCGAACCGGATTCGAGCCCGAGGGTATTAGATTCGAGTTATTGAGCTCGAAATCTGATGCTCGGAGGAACTTGAGTTCGGTTTCAATGGCGGTTGTGGAAGTCAGGTGGAAAGGAAGAGGTAGGGACGCGTTGTAGTGGGGAAGAAGGAGAAGAAGGGGTAGTCGCATCGTATCCCTAGATGGGTGGGCAATCGCATTAGATTGGCCGAGGGTTTATCGCATCCAGAGGATGTGGTCTATCGCATCTAGTGGATGCGGAATCTCACATCCGAAGGATGAGAGATTTCGCATCCTGAGGATACGCTTCCTTGCACCCGGTGGATGCGAGAGTTCAAAGAGACCGTGGCTTCGGTGACGACAGAGAACACGCAGCTCAAAAAGGAAAACTCTGAACTAATAGAGGATAATATTCATTTAACTAAGGAAAATGAGAGGGTATTCCAGCTTTAGACAGGTAACAAGGCCTTGCTGAAGGAGAATGAAAGGCTGAAGGCTGAAAACGCGGAAACCAAAGAGTCATGAATGAGAATGCCGAGCTAAAGAGGCAACTAGAGAGATCAGGAAGGATAAGGAAAAGTCCGAGGGAACCACTAAAGAGGTGCTGGCTCAGCTGTATGGGATAAGATTCGAGCATCAAAAGGAGGTGGAGGTGCTCAGGAATGCAGCTGAGGGTGCCGCAATTCAGGCGGAGTTGGACCTGGAGCCATATATGTGGAATATGTATGTCAAGGTGCTCAAGTATCACATACTCTCGTGGGTTGAGGACTATCCCAGAACTTTGGCTCAAGTGTGGAACCAGTTATTGGAGTTTAAGGCCGGCTTACAGGGGGTGGATGCTATCGTTGAAATCCAGTTAATGTTCTCTCATCTGAGTGAGAATAAGAGCTTTGTGTTGCAAGAGGGAAGGAAGTTGCTAAGAGATGATGCCCAGAAGGCAAAGGAGGTAGAGCTTACTGCTGCAAAGGGGAAGGCGGTGGCTACTGATAGTTTGGTAGTGGCCCATGAGTTTAGTGGAGGTAGTTCTTCACAACAGCAAGCTATGCCATTCGTCTCTGCAACTAGCTCGCAAGTTCCAGCCCCCGCCACAACAGAGTACAATCCCGATCATCCCGGGTTGGGACTGGAGAGTTTCACTCAAGCAGCAGGTAGAAGTATTGTGCCTACCGGAAGTATGCCTCAGGTGGTGGTAGGTAAAGGCGTATTCTCATGGATGTTTAGAATTATAGTATCACAGAGGTGAAGTAGGCTAATAAAACTTTCTCTTGGTCGTAAAGGTCCCTCCGGAGCAGAAGTTACAATAGGCTTTGACCTGATACAGCCTGAAACAAGTATGGAAGTTTTTGGGGAGCAGCCGGGCGAAGGAGGTGGTATAGGGATCATACCTACTGAGGCTGATCTGGTGTTCTTTAGGTCCATGATAGGAAGAGATGGACAAGAGGGACAGGTGGTGGAGATGGTAGAAGTGAGAAAGCAAATGATGCATGATATGCTCGAAGATCAACAGGCTAAGTTGTGTGTCAAGGCTGAGGAATAGGAGCAGAAGAAGGTGGGCGACGAGTTGGCTAGGCAAACAACATTGATTGAGGCCATGAAGAAAGCTGAGCAAGAAGCCATGGCCAAGGCGGTACAAGATGATGAAGAAGGGAGCTGATACCGAGGCTGACGACACTTAGAGAAAACCACAGGAGGTGGGGCCGGGAAGCTTAAAGGTAAGGCGACACATTAGATGGCAGCTTTGAAGGTCGGGCAGAAAATAGGAGAGGGAACACCGACAATACTCGCTCTCTCGAGCGACGTCACTCCCAAGCCTCTGAAATCAATCCTACCCGGAGGCGAGGAGATCACAAAGATTACAAGTGGCGACGACGATGAGGAAGAGACTCCATTAGCGGCCCTTAGGTTATCCTTTTCGGGCAAGGGGAGGAAAGAAAAAGGAGGGAGCAACTCTAGGAAAAGAAAGAAGAGAAAAGGTGATGACCCGTCTAGTGGTGACTCAGGAAAGAAGAAGAAGAAATATAAGGGAACAGAGGAAGTGGAAGAGGGCGAACTGCCCAAGTGATGGTTATAGTTACCTTTTGATGATGTAGGCCGATAGTATATGCGAGTACGACCCTCGCTTTTGGAGGCATGGTGTGGTTTTCATGTACACTCTGTTGTTGGAAAGAAAGACATAGACATATGTATTTTGCTTTTGGGTTGTGAATGAAAGTACTAGTTGAGTTTTCTTATATCACATTTTGTGTTAGGTGCTCAAATGTTCGTCTATGCTTTCCAGTTTCTTGTACTTACATAAACATACTTGTCGTTACACTCAAGCAAACTTAATATATGGCTCCGCTCTTGAGATTTCAAGTCGTGCGAAGGTTGTATGTGCCAACTCCACTCTCGGATTTCTCTTGGTCGGGAGTTCTGAATCGTGTGGAGCTCGGGTTTGGTACCTTCCCTCTTGGGACCTCCCTTTGGTCATCAGCCCTGAGTCATGAGAAGGCACAGATGTCATTGATTCGTTCTTTAGGCTCTCCCGTTGTTTCGTCCGGGTTAGAGTTAGAGGGTGTCGTTGTTTCGCCAGACGTTGCCCGGATCCAGACCCTTTGGGTTGGATGGAGCTGAACGAGCGATCGAACTCGCACTTGTTCGGCTGATGGGCTTCCCCCAAGTCCGGAGACTTGGGAATGGGGTTATATACTCGCACTCGTCGTTGGTTCGAGACTTGAGTCAGAGTTATTTATAATCAGCCTCATCGTTGATTTGAGACTAAAGTTAGAGTTATTTATACTCGGCCTCATCGTTGGTTTGAGAATCGAGTTAGAGTTATTTATACTCGGCCTCGTCGTCGATTCGAGACTCGATTTAGGGGCTAATTCCCGGCTTCGAGGTGCCGATCCAGTGTCGTGTATTCATATGTGAAAGATGGTAGTAACAGTTGTTCAAACACATTAAGCAACATGTAAACACATTTAGACCACAGAGTACTGAAAACTATTTTACTAATAGCATTGGCAACTATAGCCTAATTACGGCACCAATTACTAGTATTAGCAGGATTTGGTGTTACCCTAATTACGACCCATGCGATCGACTCCCTATTACCCGAATATCATGTTCCAGTCCCCGCAATAGGGTGTATCAGTCCCTAACCCGACAACTTATAAGACACAGACTTATTAGTTGGTGTTATAGCGTCTTAGTTTCCCCTAATCGAACCCATGCACGCTCATGACTCCGCTGGAACGCGTATGTACCCACCTTCCACCTCTGAACCTCTTATGATCCTGATCAGTAAAGCGTTCCCTGACCCTTACCCAGTGCAAGGCCCCTCCCAAGATACCAACAGCGATACTGACTGATACAGGTTCCACACAACTTGACACAAACCACACCTAGGCTTGTGCCCTCAAGTAACTAGGACTTAGGAGTCCCGAAACTTGATACAAACAACTACACGTGGGACCTCTTAGCTTATTAATTAACATTTTTTAATTCATTAATAAGCATGGTTGTAAATGACATTTACCCTAAATGTTATTTTGTGTACAACCCTTACCCAAAAACAAGCACCTGCCCAGATTTATATATATTACATTATCCTATTTTACTTAATTTTAAATCAGATATTCATACTTTCTTACATGTTATACTTAATATTAGATTAAGTCCAATCCTATCAGATTAACATGTTGCATATTCTTCCTTTAGTGCAATTAACCCAAATTTATAGTCAAAGGTTCCCAAGTTACAATATGCCCAATTTTCTCCATTCTAATGTCATTAATTAGTTATTCCAATTTATATCATTTATACGCAATTCAACATAAATGGCCTAGGCTCTTGATGGCCTAGGTTTAGCGTAAATAAAAAGGGAAAAGGGAGAAAACAGATCTTAAGTTGAGTAAAAAGGAATATAAAAGAATGTAAATAAATAAAAGATAGAACAGGGATAAGGAAGATAGAAGTATACATGAACATAAAATAACAGTTTCAGAAATAGGTGATTTAACAGTAGAAGAACAACATATAAGAAATAATTTATAAGTACTGCTTATTTCAGATCCAACAATTTACCGTCAAAACCCTTTTAAAATAATAGATCTAAGAATGACTTGAACTCATAGTGGTTGGATTGAGGTACAAAAAAAATATCTCTTTTATTTCTGTTGTAGAAGAAAGTCTGCTTTTAGATTTGTTGTTGTAGAGTAATCATAATTATCTTTGCTAATTTATGTTTGGATAGCACCTCAGTATCTTCATATTTTTATTCAGGAAAGGTTTGGAGGAAGAAGAAGGAAGAATAGATTTATGTGTAGAAAACAATGAGGCTGCCAGCCTTTATATAAATTACCTAGGATAATCCTACCATTAGATTTTAGGTTTTCCAATCCAACCGTACACATAATGATGAGTTAGCGAATGAACATGGTTAAGAATTCAGTTCAAATACGAACTCACGAATATGTTCCTATATACAGGTGGGTCGACCAACCATACCTGTGTCGACTCCTAGGTTGACTCACCTTAGACGTGGGTTGACCCATGGGTTGAGCCAGTCAGACTGGTTTGTCCCATGACCGTTACTCCTGAGCGCTGTTTATTTTATTAATATATATATATATTCCGTATATATTTTTTGTGAAATCTCTTAAGTCCATAACTTCTTCATATTAAAACCGATTTACGAAATTTAAGAGTCCACCTGAACCAAAATTGCATAACAAACACAATGGTAAAGTCAGTTTTTCCTAATTCCAAATATTTAATTAAGTAATATCCATTTTATTATCTTTATTATATAGTTACAGTGTATTAAATTATAGGTTATTACATTCTCCCCTCCTTAAAGGATTTCGTCCCCGAAATCTCTAAGTTAAGAAGAATGTTACTGTTTAAACCTACACCCATCTACTCAATCATCATTCACAAGCAACCATTGTCCTTACAAATTTCTAATGCTCGGTATGAACACACGCAAAAGTGTTGTGTATATGTCCTTAAACTAATGCGAAAATTAGGCAGTTGACTGATTCAGTTAACCTCCTTAATGCAATGTATGTCATGCCATGTATCCAACATGTATGCAAATAATCCTAATAATACATATAAGTTATATATGTGTGCACAACCATTCACCAAAATGCAACATCCATATGATGATTTAACCATTTTTCATCTATTGAAAAAATAAAACTACACACACATCCATATGCAATATGTAAGTTTTGAGTTGATCTAGTGCCTATATGTGTGTATATGCATCCAGGGGCATCCACTAGCAAACACTTGCATCCAGTTGCAATCATCAAACATAACATATCTCAAACACATGTTTCCAAATGTAGGTTTATACCATAAGGATCGATGATTCAAATGATAGAGATGAACGTACTTGAATTCAATAAACTAGAAAAGGAAATTAAAAACGTACTCTCAAAGAGAAAAGGGTAAGAGCGTGAATCTTGTCTTAGGGTTCCCATATCGCGTCATTTCGATCTTCTCCCCATTGCACCTTCACTAATTTGATTTCTTTATTGCGTAGCTTCTTAACTTCCATCTCAAGAATATGTATAGGAATCCTTCGAACTGATGCCTCTTTCTCGACTTTAACATCTTCAAGTGAACTTGGCTCAACTACCTCTACTAAATCATGTAGAAATTTGCTCAAATGGGAAACGTGGAATACGATGTGAACCCCCGACAGCCTCTCTAGTAGTCCAACTCTATAGCCCATTTGGCCTATCCTCTCAACTATGGGGAATGGTCCTATTAATCTATGTGCCAATTTCCCTATTGATCCAAATCGAACTACGTTCCTTAAAGGAGATACTTTGATGAAAACCATATCTCCTACCTCGAATTCCAAGTCAATCCTTCTCTTATCGGCATATGACTTTTGTCTATCTTGTGCAGCTTTCATCCTTCTTCGAACAAGGTCTATCTTTTCTAAAGTCTCTGTCACCATATCTGGCCTAAGTAGAAGTCTATCCATAGACTCCCACTAACATGTCGGCGATCTGCAAGGTCATCCATATAGCGCCTTGAAGGGTGTCATCCCTATGCTCGACTAATGACTATTGTTGTATGCGAACACAACCAATGGGAGATGCTCCTCCCAAGTCCCTCCGAAATTCAGTATACACAGTCTTAGTAGATCCTCAAGAACTATATTAACCCTCTTAGTTTGTCCATTGGTCTAAGGGTGATAAGCTATGCTAAGTCTTAACTGTGTACCTAGGGCTTCTTGCAAGATCCTCCAAAACTCGCTAGCAAATATGGGGTCATGGTCACTTACTATAATGGAAGGTACCCCATGAATTAGGACGATCTCTCTAAGGTATACCGAAGCTAGCCAAGCCACCGTCCTCTTACTCTTAATAGGAATAAAATGAGTGCTATTAGTAAGCCTGTCCACTATCACCAAAATGCTCGTGTTGCCTTTTTTCAATCGGGACAGTCCATCATGAAGTCCATAAAGGCACTCTCCCATTTCCATTGTGGGATATCCGAGGGCTGAAGCAAACCACTGGGTTTCTTTTGTTCAACCTTGACTTGTTGGCAAGTCAAACATTGGGCTACGAACTCTGCCACATCTTTCTTCATGCCAGTCCAATGGAAAACATGCTTCATGTCTCGATACATCTTGTCATCACCTAGATGGATAGTCATTCGAGAGTGATGAGCTTCCTCAAGCATTGCTCTTAGCAATTGCCTAACTTTAGGTACACACATCCTTCCATCTCGCCTTAACTGTGACAACCGTCCATAACTCCCGCACTAAACAAAGGAAATAATGCGCTGAAAGACATGCTATGCAGCTATGGACAATCATCAGGGTAGAATAACACACGCAGAAACCTATCGTATTACTCATAGCTCTTGGATAAAACATAACATATTCAATAGGATATAATAGTGAAGCACAATTGAACAAAATCTTAAACTTTTCATATCACCATGAAAATATCCATACAACAACTGGATTATATCAGAATATGTACTAAAAACCTCACTACAAGTTCACTCAAAGTAGCACACATCAGCAGAAACAACAAAATATGAATAGTAGATAGTAATACGTCAGCCTCCTGCTCGTCATAGCTCAGCAGCATCATCCTCATCAAGATCTACTACCTGTCACCTAATTTGTCCATCCACAACATGGATGGACATCCCAAGGTAAGAAGAGGGAAACATAAAACCTTGATTCAGAAAACAGTCTTAATGGGCAATAAAACAACATTCAACATCAATAATAAAGTATATGGAAAATAGGTAGTTCAATCATCTGATCTTCCAACACATCACAGAGAAGAATCCCAATCCCACTTCTCCTCTACAAATTACGATGATAGCATTCCCAGAAAATTAGAGAAGAAACAAACAGTAACATCCATAACAACCAATTATCAAGCGTAGACCATCCTAATCGAGTTCAATATCTCCCAAGCACAAGCTGCGCAGGCCTAAACCAACGTCAGATAAGCACCCAAAAAATATCTCCCTCGACATCGAATAATCCGTGTAAGTTATACAAGAAAACGATAACATCCATGACTCTGGCTATCACCATCTGCTTTGCCTTAAAAATCCATCGTTAATCATATGACCAGACCATCCTGCCATCCATCTGGGGCAAATGGTAACCCCGGTTCTAGCAAAACTCCATACACCATCGTGACTCGTATCTAGGCCCATTGTGATTACCCTGGGTACTCGACTAATCATCTAGCTTTTGGATGCCCCCATTATACCCTTGCTTTGAGTCCGCTAGAACCTCCGACTAACGACGGTCCCTTGGCACTTCAAAACTATAGTTGTCATTACCGACGGCTATCCATAAGCTTAAGCGCCTTCTCGAGCGACCATTATCCATGAGCTCAAATCACCTTGAGTCGTCTTCACAACATCTGTGATGACCGCCCATAACTCCTGTACTAAAGAAGAGGAATAATGCGCTGAAAGTTGTGCCAGACAGATATGGACGGTCATCAAGGTAAGTTAACACATTCAGAACCTTTCGCATGACTCACAGCGCAAGGATAAAATATAACAGAACATATACAATAGGCAATAATAGTGAAGCGTATGTGAGTAGAAACTTAAACTTTCATAACAACTAGAAAGAATATCCTTACGCCCTTGGATTACAACATAAAAGTCTGTACACATTTGCCTTACTACAACACTCAGAGTCAAACATCAAACAACGGAAATAACAGATACTAGATAGTAGAAAATAATACGCCAGCCACCTGCTCGCCATCGCACAGTAGTATCATCCTCACCAAGATATCACCTGTTACCTGCTACTCAGTCTACCCATCCAAAACTGAATGAACAACCCAAGGTAAAAAGAGGGAAGCATAAAACCTTGAGTCAGACAACAGTCTTAGTGAGCGATAAAACACCTATCTAACATTATCAACAAAGTATATGAGAATAAGTAGATTAACAAACCAATGTACCGAAACACCAAAGGAGAACTCAACCTCGTCTTCCCCACATCAGACAGTAATAGCATTTACAGCCAAGCATTTCAACCATACATCCATGGCAATCAGAACAACCACTCATTCATGGCAATTAGAAGTAACAAAACAATAACAAAAAAGCAACTAATTATATCTCACGTAAACCATCCTAGTCGAGATCGACATTCCCCAAGTACAAGCCCCAGAGCGGCCTAAACCAATATCAGACAAGTGCCCAAGAAACATCTCCTTCAACGTCAGATAACCTACGTGAGATGGTACAAGCGAACAACCAACATACATGACTGACTCTGGCTATCACTACCATTCCTGCTTCGAAACCGTCATTAATCGTATGACCGGCTAAACACCCTGCCATCAACTGTCAAGGGCCAATGGTAAACCCCGGTTCTAGCAAAAACTCCATACGCCATACAACGAAACGTAACTAGGCCCGTTCGAGCTGCCCAGGGTACTCGACCATACAATGAAATTGTGTAACCCCTGCTTTGAGTCCACTAGAACCTACGACAACGATAATTCCTTGGCCTTCGGTATCTCTAGTCGTCATCACCGGCGATCATCTAACCATTATCCACGAACTCAAAACACCCTTGAGTCGTCTCCACATTCGTTGCATTACGACGATCAACGAACACATCATAGCACTTCGACTCTTCACTATTGAATTCACTTCGAAGTCATCACCATTCTCAAACGAAGAATATACACCATTAACAGTAAATATTTCACTTCACTTTATAGCAATTCAAACTTTACGCTATGGAAACAAAAACTACAACGTTTAATCTTCATTCACATCATTCGTAAACGCTATCGTATCCCTTAGGTCGTTTCACGACCCAAGTTCATTTCTCCACTCAGGTTGTTAACGACCTAACTTTGTGGCCTCTCAATGACCTAACTCCAACCGAGACTCTAACGACCCGGTGCTTCAACGTACAACGTTATGCCCCAAAAAAACCTTCCTATGACCTACGGTCTAGGCTTCAATGAACGACCCGCCCTCTTCATGTGTGCTAACCAACCCGTAGCTTCAATGGACGACCCATGACCTAAGTTCAACCAACCTCTTTCTGCCACGTCACCACCAACGACCTGCAACCTGACTCTCCCCAATGACCTGGACCAGAACGAACGATCTAAAGCTCAAGTCCATGCTCCAACGATCTGAACTCCATTTCTTGGAGACCAAGAAAAATAACCGACCTATGGAAAAATGACCCGACTCTAGATCTGACCAAAATAACTCTGTTTTCTATCAAATTTTCGATAAACGACAACATCAATGAAATTAAACTCATCCAGATCAATCATAAACACTTCATGAAATCAACAACAACATCAATATAACAATTATCATCATCATTCCTATAAAATTAACTACATCATGATAAAACGATAAATAAACTAAAATGATGGATCTAACTTGCATAAACATATGAATAACATAAGAATTACCGGTTTAAGTTGCTAGATTAGATCCTATGACGATTCATATGAAAATATACTTACCATGATGTAGATCTAGGTGAAAATGACTTGAAAATTATGAAATTATGATCAACCAACTCATATACTTGATTGAATCCGTGTGAGAGATGCATATCACTCATCAATTCTCCAAAACAACACAAAATCAACGAATCACGAATCCGAACAACGAAGAACACTCTTCAAACCTTCCAATTTGATGAGATCTCTCTTCACTTTGTGTAGATCTAGTTTCAAACGATGTAGATCTTCGATTCTCTTATGTAGATCTAGAATTTTAATGGTGGAAAGTGTATTTGATTGAGCACGGAGGATCACGAGCTCAACCAAATGAGAGAACGAAGAAAGTAAACTATTCTCCATGCCTCTAACCCCCTATTTATAGCCTTTCACCAACCCACTAATGCGCCTCTCCAAATCAGCCCACTCATGGCTTAAAAACTTAAACAGAAAATTGTGAAACACAAAAATAGCGATTTCTCCCAGACCACTGATCCAAATCTTTAATGTGATCACTCTACGGAATTGGCAATACCATTTCCTTTCCAATGAGACTGATCTCAGCACCTGATTCGATCCCAATCAAAAGTTATTCCCTATACAAGACTGACAGGGGCAAAATGGTCATAAATAAAATTGGTAAAAATTATGGACATGTCTCACGTCTCCAAAACCAACATATCAAAATATGAGAATGCTCCAACCCTTAGGGATTAAAATAAAAATATTTTATGATCCTCCGATAAGTAAAATGCGGGTTGTTACATTCTCTCTCCCCTTCCCCCCTCCCCCTCCAGGAAGTTCGCCCCCGAAATCCCAAGCAAACATAAACAACCAAAATAATTCTGCATTTCTACCGTCCATAAGCAACCAATTTTACCATCCAAACTAGCATCCATCAAGCCATGCATCCATTGCCTTATCCTAGCACGCAGAATTCTATCGACAACAACAACAATAGTACAAGTTACAACAAGGTAAGAATGACACGACGCTCATAGGTCATACCAACGAAGAGTTCTAGATGGTTCGTCTTCATACTCTCTTCCGTCTCCCACGTACAATCGTCATCATCCTCACTCCATTGTACCTTGACCGACTTAACCGTCTTCCTCCTAAACTGTTTCATGGCATTCCCTATAACACGAAGCGGCTTACGAGGTTTCGTAGCTATGGTCTCAAATTCTAGATCTTCGTACTGCTCCAGAGATACCACCACATTCGAATCATGCACACACTTCCAAAGAAATCACACATGGAAAACATAATGCACACTCGGCATCTTTTCTGGTAACTCCAATCTATATGCGAGCTTTCCAATCCGCTCGATTATCGGGAATGGTCCAACAAACCTAGGAGCTAACTTTCCATTACTTCTGAATCTAACCACATGCTTCAACGGCGAAATCTTCACGAAAACCATGTCGCCAATGTCGAATTCCAAATCCTTACAATGCTTATCAGCATAACTCTTCTAACGGTCTTGGGTTTCTTTCATTCATTGTCAAATGATCTCGATACAATCCGATGTCTCTTTGATCATCTCTGGCCCAAGTATCAACTTATCTCCAATTTCTAACCAACATGCTGGAGAATTACATGGTCTACCATACAACGCATCATAAGGTGTCATCCCAATGCTTGATTGGTAGTTGTTATTATACGCAAACTCAACTAGATGTAGATGGTCTTCCCATGATCGCCCAAAATCCAATACACAAGCTCTTAGGAGATCTTACAAAACTCGGTTAACCCTCTCGGTTTGACCATCGGTTTGGGGATGATAAGCCGTACTCAAACACAACTCGGTTCCCAAAGCTTCCTGCAAACTCTTCCAAAATCCACTCATCAACAATGGATCTCGATCACTCACTATGCTCTTTGAAATACCATGGAATCGAACTATCCATTTTATATAAAGCTCAGCCTAGTCGATTTGACAAGAATTAACCTTGCACTTTTGGTCAAGTGATCTACGATGATCCAAATTACTTCGTTTCCTGCCCTGCTTCTTGGTAGCCCATCGATAAAATCCATCGATATCTGCTCCTACTTCCATATAGGAACTTCTAATGGATGAAGCAAACCACTCGGCTTCTTCTGTTCGATTTTCACCAACTAACAATTTATGCACTTGGAATGAACTTTCCAACATCCCTTTTCATTCCTTCCCAGCAGTAAGATCGCTTCATGTCCTGATACATCTTATTACCACCAGGATGAATCGTCAACTACGAGTGATAACTTTCCCTCAGAACCTCATCTCTCAATCCGTCGATATCAGAACAACCAATCGTCCTTGCTTTCGAAGCCAACCTTCTCGATCGACCTTGAACTCTTTATTCTCTGGCTCCAACTTCTGGATAATCTCGACAAGCTTTACATCTCGCTTTTGGTCCTTGCCAATCCTTTCAATGAGAGCAGGTCTTATCGATAATCTTGCCAAAATTTCAAGTTCCAACTCACACTATGGTCTAAAATCAAATCCTGCCAAGTACTCGAGGCTTTTCCATTCTGAAAACATCGCTCCCAAACTTGCGTGTCTTCGACTTAACGCATCTGCAACTGTGTTAACTTTACGAGGAGTATAGGCTATACCAAAATCATACGATGCCAGAAACTCTAGCCACACCGTTGCTACCGAAGATTCAAATTCTTTTGGGAGAAAAGATACTTCAACAACTCGTGATCCGTGAACAATTCGAATTGAACCCCCAACAGGTAATGTCTCCACATCTTCAGAGCAAACACGATTGCTGCTAACTCCAAATCATGAGTTAGATAATTCCTCTCATGCGACTTCAGCTGTCGACTTGCGTAGGCCACAACTTTATCCTTCTGCATTAGCACTACTCCAAGTCCAGTACCACATTCATCGGTGTATCACACCATCTCTTCATTCCCACTCGGAATGGTCAAAAAATGAGCACTTGTCGGTCTCTCTTTCAGGATTCCGAAAGCTTGAACATTTTGCATCCCATGTGAATACTTGGTTCTTCTTCATCAATCCTTTTAATGGTGCAACTATCTTGGATAAATCCTTGATAAAATGACGATAATATCCCACTAACCCAAGGAAACTTCTCACGTCCATCGCATTTTTAGGTTTATCCCAGCCCTGGATTGCTGCCACTTTAGCGGGGTCAACAGCTATTCCATTTCAAGAAACTACACGGCCTAAGAACCTTACTTCACTCTTCTAGAAGCGACACTTTGAAAACTTAGCTCTCAGCCGATGCTTCCGTAGGATTTCCAGAACAACTCTCAAGTGCGTCTTATGCTCTTCCTCATTCCGAGAGTAAACCAGAACATCATCTACGAACACAAGCATGAACTTGTTCAATTGATCATGGAAAACCCTATACATAAGATCCACAAAATATGCTGGCGCGTTAGTCAACCCAAATCGCATCACCAACTATTCGAAGAAACCGGATGGTGTCCTAAAAGCAGTCCTTGACACACTATCCTTTGCCACTCTCAACTGATGAAATCCCGTTGCCAAATCCATCTGAGAAAACACTTTGGCTTCGTGAGGCTGATCGAACAAGTCGTTTATCCTCAGTAATGGATACTTGTTCTTCTTGGTCACCTTGTTCAGCTCACGATAGTCCACACACAATCTTAACGAGCCATCAGCCTTGGTTGCAAACAGAACTGGTACACCCCATTTGGATACACTTTTCTGAATGAATCCTTTTCCTAAAAGGTCATGAACTTGCACCTGTAACTCTCAATGTTCCTTAGGCGCCATTCGCCTAACAGGCATAACGACAAGTCCAACACTCTTGACCAAATCAATTCTAAACGCAATCTCGCGATGCGGCGGCAAACCTTTGACTTCTTCAAAGACATCCTCAAACTCATTAGCGATCAGCACAGATGACAAGTCTTCCTGTGGAATCAAAAGCGAATATAAATAGCTCAAGAAGACACCTTCTTCATGCTTACATCGAATCAAAAACTTCCCCCCTTCCACATCCTCGACTCTCACCTCAAGCTTATCGCAATTCACTCTTACCGCTTACCTCCTGAGCTAATCCATACCCAAGATAATCCCAAACCCAGCGAAGTTCAAAAAAAAGCAATCACACACAGAAGAGCAACCATAACTCGATAACACAAGACCACGACAAAGCATACAAAGGCTAGATGAACTCCCGACCGGATTAGTCACAACCAAAGGTCTATCACAAATCTCAGGTTCCAAACCTAAGCTACAAACAAGCTCATTACAAATGAATGAATGCGATGCTCCAGTATCAAACAACACTCGAAGTGAAACACCTCTAACTGAAAGAGTACCTTGGACGATGAAACCCTTCTCCTCTGCAGTAGGAGCTCTTGAAGAAGATGGCATGGCCTCTAAAGCATAAGCCTTCACTATCCGTTTCCCTTTCGCTTGCTTCGGACAATACTTCTTATCATGCCCAGGTTTTTCCACATTTGAAGAACTTCTCTCAGCTTTGGGATTCTTACCGACCTTGGAATAATGGCACTTCTTCCAGCAGTTGTAGAAAATCACCTCACCCTTCTGCCTCTTCTAGCCATCTTTTCCTTTCTATTTTTGCTGCTTCCTCTTCTTATTGTTATTGCCACCCTACTGTGGTTTTGGGGCTTCCTTGGTTGCAACAACAGCTTCTTCTTTTGGAAGCAAGCTTTCATGTCTCATAACTTTTTCCACAATCTTCTCATAGGGAACATCAAGATGTTCCACCAATGGTCTCCCAATGTAGGTATCCAAACCCATAACAAACTTCTCGTTCTTCTGATAGGGTGTGTCAATGTATGAACGAGCATATCTGGACAATGCCTCAAAATCAGAAACATAATCAAACATCGGTCTACCATTCTGTTTTAGCACTACAAACTTCTAGAACAGAACAGACTTCTGAGCAGTAAAGATAAACTTTGTCTCGAACTTAACTTGGAACTGCTCCCAAGTTATCTCTTATTCCTGAGTCTCAAGCGTAATATAGTTCCACCACTCCATGGCTCTGCCTTTCAATTGTCTCGATGCAAGCTTTCTCTTAGTTGCATCATATACACCAAGTCTCCAAAAATACGAATATTACCATCAATCCACCTCTGCACCTTTTCAATCGGCTCTGTCCCTTTAAACGGCTTTCCTCCTAGAGGTGTGAAGTCTTTACACAGCTTCTCAAAATCCACAACCTTAGGCACCTACACACCTACATCTACCGTGGCTGCCACTGGAGCGGGTACCCTTCTCATGAATGCCTCTATCATGGCTTCACACATGGCTGTGTAATCTGGTGTACCACCATTTCCCCCTCCAGGAACATCCCCCTCCTTAGCGGTATGTCATTCATGGCAATCAGAAGTAACAAAGCAATAACAAACAAAGCAACTAGTTATATCTCATGTAAACCATCCTAGTCGAGATCGACATTCCCCAAGCACAAACCCCGGAGGCCTAAACCAATATCAGACAAGCACCCAAGAAACATCTCCTTCAACGTCATATAACCTACGTGAAATGGTACAAGCAAACAACCAACATACATAACTGACTTTGGCTATCACTGCCATTCCTGCTTCGAAACTATCATTGATTGTATGACCGGCTAAACATCTTGCCATCAACTATCAAGGGCCAATGGTAAACCCTAGTTCTAGCAAAAACTCCATATGCCATACAACGAAACATAACTAGGCCCGTTCGAGCTACCCAGGGTACTCGACCATACAATGAAATCGTGTAACCCCTGCTTTAAGTCTGCTAAAAACTATGACAATGATAATACCTCGGCCTTAGGTATCTCTAGTCGTCATTACCAACGACCATCTAACCATTATCCACGAACTCAAAACACCCTTGAGTCGTCTCCACATTCATTGCATTACGACGATCAACGAACACATCATAACACTTCGACTCTTCACTATTGGATTCACTTCGGAGTAATCACCATTCTCGAACCCAAAATATACACCATTTGGTAAATATTTCACTTCACTTTATAGCAATTCAAACTTTACGCTATGGAAACACAAACTACAACGTTTAATCTTCATTCACAACATTCGTAAACGCTGCCATATCCCTTAGGTCGTTCCACGACCTAAGTCCATTTCTCCACTCAGGTGGTTAACGACCTGACTTCGTGGCCTCCCAACGACCTAACTCCAACCGAGACTCCAACGACCCGCTGCTTCAACGTACAACATCCTGACCCAGATCAACCTTCCTACGACCTATGGTCTAAGCTTCAATGAATGACCCGCCTTCTTCATGTGTGCTAACTGACCCGAAGCTTCAATGAGCAAACCACGACCTAAGTTCAACCAACCTCTTCCTGCCATGTCACCACCAACTACCTACAACCTGACTCTCCCCAACGACCTGGACCAGAACGAACAATCTAAAGCTCAAGTCCATGCTCCAACGATTTGAACTCCATTTCTTGGAGAACAAGAAAACGACCCGACCTATGGAAAAAACGACCCGACTCCAGATCTGACCCAAATAACTCCGTTTTGACCAAATCTCATATAAACGACAACATCGATGAAACAACAACATCAATATAACAATTATCATCATCATTCCTATAAAATTATCTACATCATGATAAAACGATAAATAAAATAAAATGATGGATCTAACTTGCATAAACATATGAATAACATAAGAATTACTAGTTTTAAGTTGCTAGATTAGGTCCTATGGCGATTCATATGAAAATATACTTACCATGATGTAGATCTGGGTGAAAACGACTTGAAAATGATTAAATTATGAGCAAACAACTCATTTACTTGATTGAATCCATGTGAGAGATTTATATCACTCACCAATTCTCCAAAACGACACAAAATCAACGAATCCGAACAGTTAAGAACACTCTTCAAACCTTCCAAGTTGATGAGATATATCTTCACTTTGCGTAGATCTAGCTTCAAACTATGTGGATCTTCGATTCTCTTATGTAGATCTAGAATTTTAATGGTGGAAAGTGTATTTGATTGAGCAAGGAGGATCACGAGCTCAACCAAATGAGAGAATGAAGAAAGTAAACTATTCTCCATGCCTCTAACCCGCTATTTATAGCCTCCCACCAACCCACTAATGGGCCTCTCCAAATCAGCCCACTAATGGCTTAAAAACCTGAACAGAAAATTGTGAAACACAAAAACAACGATTTCTCCCAAACCGCTGAATCAAATATTTAATGTGACCACTCTACGGAATCGGCAACTCCATTTCCTTTCCAATGAGGCTGATTTCATCACCTGATTCGATCTCAGTCAAACATTATTCCTTGTACAAGACTGACATAGGCAAAATGGTCATAAGTAAAATTGATAAAAATTATGGACATGTCTCACATCTCCAAAACCAACATATCAAAATATGAGAATGATCCAACCCTTAGGGAATAAAATAAAAATATTTTACGATCCTCCGATACATAAAATGCGAGCTGTTACAACATCGTTGCATCATCCACATTCAACGATTACTCGACTTTGCCTTGAACATTCCACCTGAATACACATTAAAGCTACGCTCATCATCGAACCAAAAATCAACTTCATTTTGGCCAATACTTGATGGATCATTTGTGACCCACCAATTGATCGCACCAACCCATCAATGGATATCCAACAATGGATCGTACACGATCCATACGTGCAGCTCTTAATCAGATCACCAGATCCAAGTATGCGGCGGTCGATCCGATCCACTATTTTCATGTGCACTCCATGACTGTTCACTGATCCATCCCTTTAGCCCGATCCAGCGCCATACATAAGCCTACGATCCATCGTGTGCACATCGATCGGATCCCTTGTTTTTCCATGTGCGCCACGATCCATCAATTTACTCGATCCATCAATTTTGCCAAAATAATAAATTATTGTATGATGTCACGATCAGACTTATTTTGCGATCATGCGCGAGACAAATGTGTAACTTTTAACGGTTGGAAATTATAGAGTTATAAATTTAGTTTTATAGTGAAACATCAATGTTTTTGTGATTTTTTAGAACACAATAAATGTGTATATTTTTATAAATTCAGAAACATTTTAGAATTTTGAACATGACGACATTTTTATTTTGTCGTTAGTCCGCATGCAATATTAAACTATGTGACGTGGTATTATGAAATTTAATGTAGTGAAAATTAGCGTGACATCCTTAAAAATTGTTCAAAAATAGAATGACATCCTTCCCATGTTTCAAATGTAAAGTGGGTCCTTATTTTGGGACTTACGTGTTTTTCTAGGAAAAAATGCGTTGCACTATATTTTTTTTCTTCAAAAAACCGCAAATATTCCCAGAAGAAATCTAAAAAAAAACTGCATACATCTGTGCAATAAAATTGAATTGTTGCATACATTATGCAACAATTCATGCAGTGTTTCTATTGAAAAATCTGCATGAATTATTGCATACATGTATGCAATCATTGAGTTTTATTACATACATGTATGAAACAATTCATGCAGAGTTTATGTTGAAAATTCTGCATGAATTATTGCATACATGTATGCAATTATTGAGTTTTATAGCATACAGGTATGCAAATAAAGATGAACTAATATGCTTGGACTACGAACTGTTGCAGAAATGTATGCATTTATTCTGTATTATATGCATACATGTATGCATAAAAGTTAAGAAGGATGCATAACTGCAATAGTTGCATACATGTATGCAACAATTGCAAATATGTGCATCCTTTGATGCAATAAACTGGAGATTCACTGTTTTTTTTGATGCGTTTTTAGTGGTTTTAATGCCTGAATTTGATGATGCTTACGTGTTTTATTTAATTGTGAACTTACGTGATTTATTTTATTTTTGATTTTTTGATGAATTTTCGAAAAATAGGGACCTAATTTATATGAAAAGTTTGACTGAATGTGACGTGAATTTTGAAACTTAATAGGGATGTGAGCCAAACTTACCCTTTAATATAAAAAAACTTCTCCACTCAAAATTTGACAACTCACTTGTACTATCCCCTCACTCATTTTTGCATGCTTTGACAAAGAAATAGAAATGGCCATAGGATTTAAACTTCAAACTCAAAAAATGAAAACTTCAAAATTGAAATCTCCTTATACACGAAATGAAATTTCACAAAACAAAAAGTTTTTAGGAATGCTTAGTTGGGATCTATACATCCATGCACGTTCTGATAAGTTTGATGGTGGTTTGATGTGTGCTAACTCGTCTTAGCCTGTAACAACCTGCCTAGAACAAGCGTAAATCTCGACCTAGAAAAGGCCCATCGGAACTTTGAGTCGTGTTAAATGAGTCATTGGTTTTTATAAAAAATAAACAAAAATAGAGCTAGATAAACAAAGAAATCAGATCTCATAGCAAAATGGACAAAATATAATAATAAATAGATGTACCATATTATAAAACCGTGACAATGTGAAACTACATCATATCCAAAATAATAAGGTACATCAATACTATTATAATAATTGAGGTACAATCAGATAATAATAAAATAATATAGTAGTTGTCAATGCTAAGCCATGATCCTCATCATCGTCAAGCATGCTTCAATGAACCATCCTATCTAACCTTTGTTGTTAAGAGGAAGGGGGTTAGAACAATAGTTTTGGTGAAAAGTTTTTAAGCTTTAAAAGGACACCTTTTTAACTATATTTGGTCAGTATAAAACCTATTAAGCTTATGTATGGGTAATGACAAACACACATATACAAATAATATGTTTACTAATGCACATATAAATGGAAAGAGATGAACTATCCAGTCACTTGAGGCTAAATACAATGTATATGCATTCCCATGATCACTTAATACCCTTGGGTGGACGACTATAGTCACTTAATGCCCTTGGCAGACCCTAGTCACTAAAGACCTCGTTTCCTAGTAGACCACACAATTACATAATTTCTGGTAAGATAATGTGAGGGACAGTAATCAACTACTTAATGCCGAGTTTTAGACAGACCCACATCATGACCCTCTCGATGGATGCTAACATTACTGCCTAGCTAAATTAAAAGTGAACTACAAAACATTTAACACTTCCCTTAGACAGGCACTTCCCTTACATGATCGGTAAAAATCTTAGTAGCTCGTCCCTAGTTGGCCCTCACTATAGCCCTTAGATCAGAAAGGGACCCTTCCGGAGAATCCTAACTCATTCGAGATCATTCAATACCTCATAACTATTAGAGAAAGGCAGACCCATCGATATGTTAATACTGAATAAGGGCGGGCCTTATGCCTACAGTCTGAATTTCAAAGAAGAGGACTAATTCCAACCACTTAATACCCTCGTGAGGTGAATTGGTCACTTAAATACCTTCTCGAGGTAGGCCTATTCATAGGCTAGATGGCCGATGGCACTAGACATCTCACGTTAACCAGTTTCTTATAGCTGCTAGTTGCCGGGTCATCCAGATAGACTTCTACTACAGCGAGGGGTTAACCTCACGTCCACATGTGTTAAATATTTCTAAAGGTTGCGAATACACACAAAATATACAAATTCCTAATGGGGACATTTATTAAAAAATTCCTAAGTTAAGAGACGTTAATTAGGTATTAGAAATACATAGAATATGTTATAGTAAGTATAATAAATACATGAGAATTAGCGCATATAGAAGAAAATGCACGAATCGTTAAAGTGCCAATTTGTACCCCAAATAAAAGACTTACAAGTCATATTTATAAAATTCATAATATGGCATGTGAGTTCTCATCATAGAATCATAACATAATATGAAATATTCATTACACAACCAAAAGATTGACTAGTAATCCTAGGTTTCTAAGATTACTTCAATAAATAAAAATGGATGATATGAATACACCAATGTGTATGTGTATATACTTTTTAGTACAATTTTATTTTCTTTCCATTGTGGATGATATACACAAAAACATGGATTTTTGTCCGCAAGTAGTGGCCCAGTGGTTAGATATATGCTTCCTGTTAAAGGGGTCGTAGGTTCGATCCCCGTCTGCCTAACTCCCATTCAAGGCACGAAAGCGGGTCCTCGTAAACCCAACAAAAAGGTTGGTGGCATTAAGGTTCTGTGCTGGGCTTATCAAAATGGGAACCACTGTGGTGGACAGGTGAGTACCCTAGCTGCCATCGATTTCATCAGGTAGTTTAAAAAAACGTGGATTTTGGTTCCATGCGGTTTATTGTACCCAAATATAATATTTTATGAATAAAACGTAGATTTGAATACATATAATTTATAACCCTAAGATTAAGCATTACAAAAGAAAAGAAAGAGAATAAAACTGACAATTATTAGGATTTACATAAGAATAATAACAAAAAAATCCATTTCATTTACATCAATTTACATCCGCAATCAAAACCCAAAATAACAAACTCAGACTGACAATTCTGAAAAATTAAAAATTTATGGGATTTGGTATTTTATTTTATTTTTGTAAATCTCAAATCTCAAAAGCATAACCAACCCAAATTTACATACTATATAAATCATAGGAAATATAGGCAAACCAAAGACTCCACTCATAACACAAGGGAGAGAAAGCTGTGCAAATCCTAGATTTAGATTATTGCCACGCAAACGCTTTCCAATCCTTCTTCCTTTAATATTATATGTACAAGAATCAATAGAGAATCATATAATCATATAAAATCTAGATGCAGTAACTCTAAATAAAAATAGAAGTAGAAATAAAATAGATTAGAATAAAGGGAGGAGAAGAAGAACTAAACTGCACATAGACTGGATCTAAAATAAAGACGAAGAAGAGGAAGAATAATGGAGATGGAGAGTTAAAGAACATATGGGTTTAGAGAGGGGGCTAAGGCTCTATTCGAAGGTTCTATAATGTATGAGAACCGTTAGATATAAATCATTAAATATAAACCATACAAGCCATCTAAAAAATAGACTAACTTAACCTAAATCTAACTGCCACCCACTTCTCTAGCCTAGAAGCGGCCGACGCCCCTTCAGGGGTTGGCGCTATGAAATTTAATTCACACATCGTTGTTTATTTGATTAATTAGTAATAAATTATTTTCTTATATTTTAAACCTCATCCCCTAATTACGCACACATGCGCGCGCGCACACACACACACACACACACACACACACACATATATATATATATGTATATATTCACACATATCTTTAATCTTGAATATGGAATATTCCTTTATGCGAATTTCATTTATTTTATTCCATACTTATCCGTTAAATCTCAAATTCAAATCTGCATGTATATTATTTTAATATCCAAACTTATTATATCTGTATCTTTCACATACGGACTCCATTTTCAATAAATAAAACATATAAACGGGCTAGAATCTCACCACGAATATAAGGTAATATTTTCGTGGCTCAATTCTCAAGTATTGAATATTCATATTTTCAACTTGTTATTTTTTTCATTAATTATTACTAGCTATCCTTAATTTAAATACCTATGTCTAATTAAGGTGTATTTTACGGAGTGTTACATTCTTCCTTCCTTAAAAGAGATTTCACATTGAATCTTTTTGAAGGGGAAAAATACACAACTTGCTCTAACAAACATGTTATACAACCAAGTTATTTATTTATAATCGATAAAACAGCCATACTTAATGTAATTATGTAATGTAGACTTGCTAAAGTGAGCTCAGTCCTAACATGGAAGTGTCGTCTGTGATGCTGTATGTATGGAAAACATCCTATTATGCATATAATTCCTATATGAGTTCACTATGCATTATTGTTGCAACCAATTCCTCCATCCAATCTAGCAATCCCAATGCAACCAAAGAACCCTAATCTTAGAGAGAAGATTTTAGAGGAGAAAGACTTTAAAAAAAAAATCATGCCTTCCACCAAATTTTCTCCCTAATATACTTGAACCAATTAAATTTATTATTGCAGTGCCTTGAAATCCAGTGATCCACAATACATGTGGTGGCACGAGATGCCAAAGATTCTTTCTTAATCCTCGTTTTATGATTAGGCCCTACCAATATTTTTTCGTAATATGATGGATTCTTATCAAATATAAAATAGAAAACATCATGGGCTCCAATCCTTAAAAACCCCTCCTATTTCTCTTGTATTGGTAAAGTACAAAAAAAATAATGCCAACTTCCTAACTTTCACAAGCTGCCTAATTGATTTTGACTTTTCCCCAAGTCACTAGTCACAAACTCGGTTCGAGTACAAAAAAATTTGATGGTTTAACAACACTTTCCTGATTCACATAGCCTGCTTAATATACTTCAAGAGTGATAAACTAACCATTAAAAGTAACTATGATAATCCGATAAAGAAAAATATTATTCCTACAGTCCAAAAGATCCAAGATGCAAGCTTTTCCATAAATCCTCCAAGCTTTGGTCAGTTCTTTAGTTCGCTTTATAGTCTTTAAATGAGGTACAACCCAAAAAATCAATAAATTTCTTAAACCTAATTTTCTAAATATAACTAATTTATGTTCTAGTCTATTCTAATAACTAGAATATTTTTCTATGCTCCTATTTGCAGAAATTCAAATTTCATTGAAAGGTATTTTGTTGTAATTTCCATAAATTTTCTCAAATACTAATATTGACATATTTAAAATTACGAGGAATGAGTATATTTTTTGAGTAAATAGCGTAAACTACGTACAAACACATATAATTACACATCTCCTCCTTTATATTTTGTGCATATTCCCTGTAACTTCAAATATATCTTTTGTGAAAATGACAAAATGGAAATTTATAAAAATTAAGCAAATATCCTTAAGCAAACCAAAACACAAACATATTCAAACTAAAAGGAAAATTTACCTAAATCTTATAATTAAGCTCATTTCTTAACCTTGAGCATTAGATTCTTTGTAATAACCCGGAAATCCGATCCAGTTTAAAATTTTTATTTTGGCAATTTTAGCGAATTTTGATTATTTAAAATGAATTATTTTAAATAATATCGACGAGGAATTTATTTTGAATATAATTCGAACGTATATATTCGTTTGAATCGACGATTCAATATAAATAATTATTTATATATATAAAAGGAATTGAAAATGGCGCGGTAGTTCGATAATTCGATTTCAAAATTCAAATGAATGTACCGGGTGCAAAATAAACCGGATTTTAGTGAAACCAAAAATATTAGAGTCTAATTGAGAATATCTTTCCAACGAATCCAAAAAATCGAAATTTCATAACGGGGATAAAAAGTTATGCCCAGTTGAAAATTCAGAATAGTCGCTATGGAATTCTGGCCCTTAAAAATAGCCATTTTACAAACGACCTCGGATTTCGACGAAACCACTTTTGTTGGATCCGTGATGTCAAGTTATTGCTAGATTCCAATTTTCATAATTTTTCGAATCAATATGTGAGCGTGGCAAAGGAAAACGTGTTTGACCAGTTTTAGTTGATTTTAATCGACTGAAAATGGCCATTTTTCAAACGGTCTCAGAATTCGATGAAACTTGTTTTGTTAGGACCATATCGTCAATACGAAGCTAGAAATTATTTTTCTGGAACTTTTTGAGTTCGTATGTGACCCCAATAAATTGAAATGTGCGTTCAAATTCAATATATAGAGTTATATGTTGATTTTGATGAAAACTGATCGAAATAGTCGAATCAGCTTACGATACATATCCCATTGTGTTCGGAATGGGGGTAATACGCTATGGACGACAGGCGGTGGGCCTCATTTCGAGGTCGAAATAAAAAGTTACTTTTTAGATAAATTATAAAAATAATAATAATAAAAAAATAAACCCCCTCCTCCCTTTTCTCTTTGCTCAGACCCCCCCGTTTACTTTTCAATTCGAAATAAAAGAAAGAAAAAAAACAAATCGCTCCACCAGCGATGGAATCGGCCATCGCCCTCCACGACCGCCGCCCCCTCCACCTCCGTCCAGCGCTCCCCACCCCGACCCTCTCTCCTTCCCCCGCCTCTCTCCTCCTTCCCCTTTTCTCGATTTAAACCCCCACGGCATCCAACCGCCGCCCCTGGCCACGCTGGGCCACCGCCGGCCAACCCCACCGCCCGCGACCACCTGACGACCCCCCTGACCTCCGGCAATGGCCCTCATCTTCCCATTTCCACTGTAAGTCTTCCTTCCATTTATTTTTATTTATTTAATTAATGAAATTGGTTTTAAAGGATTAATAAAATCAGTTTTTGTTTATAGAAAACATTTTATAGAAAAATATAATTTTTATACTGGTAGAAGGTTAAAAATGTAATTTTTATATTAGTAAAAGGATAAAAATATGATTTTTATAAAGTAGAAATATTAAAAATATAATTTTTATATAATAGAGGATATCAAAATATCATCTTTATTTATGTAGCGAAATAAAAATCTGATTTTTATTGTATATATGTTAAAATAAAAAGGTGATTTTTATAGTGGTGGTATAAAAATTTGATCTTTATATTAGAAGTAGATATATAAAAATATACTTTTTATATAGAGAATAGCGTGATAAAAATATAATCTTTATCATATGAACACCGTTATAAAAATAGAGTTTTTATCTATATAGTAGCGATGTAAAAATTCGAATTTTATATATTGAATAGCGAAGTAAAAATTCGATTTTTATATATTGAATAGCGAAGTAAAAATTCGATTTTTATATATTGAATAACGAAGTAAAAAAATTCGATTTTTATATATCGAATAGCGAAGTAAAAATGTGATTTTTGTCTTAAAGACAGCAGTATAAAAATGTGATTTTTATCTTAAAGACAACAGTATAAAAATGTGATTTTTATATATGTAGTGGCTACGGGCAACGAAAGTGACAAGAGGCGAGAACGGCGAAGATTTCTACATAAGAAGAGTCATGGCGTTGGATTAGCTAATCAGTGAGAACTTCTCACCTTAAATTTTATTTTTCTAGTTGAAATATATACTAGGATGCAGACGGTGTTTAGTAGCACCCGACACCCGTCGTCCACAGACCATGGACGGCTTGTATGCTTGTTCGTTTGATTTTGATGTGTAGTTGATTGTGTGATGTGATGTGAAATGAAATAAAATATTTATATAGCTAAAATATTTTATAGTTAAAAATAGAATTTTTAACGTATATATGAAATGAAATAAGAATAAACAAATCGGACGATTTGTTTATATACACACATTTGACTGATATTGATTGGGACGATAAATTTTACACATCGCCCAACTGCACAAATAAAATCTGTGTTTGATTGTTTGAAACCCCACACGGGTATTGGGACGATATATGACGTACACTAATCCCAATAATTAGTTGTATGTCGATCGATCGATTGACAGACTGTTATAAGCGTTGAATATTTATATTTGATGCTTATACAGTGTAGAACGCACTTTGGATGATGGTGGATGAGTTATCGTTGCTGTTACATACGTGTGGTAGAAAATCCATATAATTAACATTATATGGTAATCGATTGGGCCTCATTCCAGTTTTGAAATATAATATTGGAAAAGAAATATTGAAATAGAAATATTTGAAATAGAATATTTGAAAATAGAAATATATGAAGCCGTGTTGATTAGATTTACGCCATTTTGACGTGAATGATATTTATATCAATTTTATTCATTTTATAATGAATATCGAAAGTGATTTCAAAATCTGATATTTTGAAAAGAATTGAAATTCGAATTGAAATTGAATATAAATGAATTCGAATTAAAATTGAATATAAATGAATTCGAATTGAAATCGATTTGAAATGAATTTAAAACAAATTTATATTGGAAAATTCAATTTTGATTTGAAATTGAATATGAAGTTGAAACCATTTTGAAAACGAATTTAAAATGATTTATAAAGCACGTTTTAAAAGGAAATCGACGAAGTATATATTATATATATTATATATATAATGGCCTGAATAGAACGCGCCGCGCTGCGGCAGTTCGCGAATTTCGACCATTGACTTCGAACGGATATTGCGGGAGATCCGACCGTCGGATTCTCCTAAATCCGGAACCGTTGGGTTCGTATCGAAAAGAGATTTCTAACGAATGTTCGAAATTAGAAATCTAACGGTTGGATTTGGAATTATGTCCAAATCAAATTTGGAAAAGGTCGCTGTAAGTGCAGTTCGATGGCCGTTGATGGAAATCGACTGTACGGGCCTTGATAAAATTATTAAAAATATCAATAATTTGTGTAAAATCATAAGAAATGATTTGGGAAGAATCGGGATGAAAAACTCCATATTTGAAAAGATAAAAATAGATTTTTATCGAAATGAACTAGTTTTGAACTAGAATAGTAATTTATTTATTTTTTTAAAATAAATAAATTGGATTTGAAATGGTTTTGGAAATAACCAGAATTTTCAATGATTGCATTGGAATGGATTTGAATCGAAATTGTCTTCGGAATATTTCAATGTTGGATTTCGAGATTATACAGATGTTGTTATGGAAATTTGAAAGATATAGATATACATCGTTATTTCCAATACGATATCTGTTGGTCGTAGAATTTGATATTGAATATAAGCCGATATATTTTCTATTCAGAGCCTTGTATTTAATATCAAATGTGATTTGGGTTTGTCATGAATGGTGTCTTCATTAACACCTTTCTTAAGCCCAATTGAGAAAAGATTAAATCTTTTTATTTAGATTTAATGAAATGTACCAATTAAATAATATTTAATTGAATTGATATTGATTTTTGGGTTTATCGTGAACAGTGTTCTAAATAACACTTGTTATTTAACCCGATAATTAATGGAATATGATTTTGGGTTTATCGTGAACCGTGTTTTCAATGACACTGATTCTTTAACCCAGTCAAAGATTAAAACTAAGTGGAGTTTTAATGAATCTTTAATTAGATTGATAAGATCGAGAATGGAGTATCACCAGTTTTACTCCAGGCGATAGTTAAATCTTTAATTAGATTTGAACGTGAAATGGTAATTGAATTTACCGATAACACTGTGGTGTTAGATATGAAGTATGACCAGTTTTACTTCATGGGATGAATAGGTTGGGATTTGGAAATTAAAATAAATGATTACTTCGGTGTGGTTCGCTAATCCCGACTAGTTTGAATTGATATTCAAAGGAGATTAAAGAGTAAATTTAAAGAATTTATCTTTGATAAAATTAATGGGAACCTTTCCCAAAATAAAAGAATATTCCGAATTGGAAAGAGGCGTATGTTCTGTTTGTGTAACACGTGTTTATTATATATATACGCGATTTGTTCAGAAAGACCGGGTTTATCCCATTCTGAATAACTGATTCGACGTGGTGTCGAAGACGAAGACGGTGGTTGAAGACCGGAGGTCTTCACGTCGTTTTGGTAATTACTAATGATCTTGATTGGGCTGTACACCCAAGAAGATGGAAACAGTTGGTGATCGTCCAGACGTACTTGGAGATCGATGGATATGCGGGGTACTAGGTGCCTCCGGTTTCGTTCAGACCCAGAACGAACTTGTAAATGGACTGTGTGTCTGACATTGGATTTTAGTCTGTGTGATTGATTTCTATTAAATATATATCTGTTTGGCGGCGGAGAATTTATTCTCTTGCTTAACGCCCTTCTCTGAGACGTACGAGCTCAGGGGTTATATACTGATGGATATCAAACACATAGAGTGAATTGCCTGTGTGGCATGCCTAAGTGGTAAATGATCAAGGCTTCTGTTGAAAAGCAAAGTCTTGTGGTTGATGATCAAAGCACCGCCTGTGTGGCATAGCTTTGTGTAACGTGAATTCGCGACCCTCACACCCCGGTTGTGAACCAGAAACGGGAGAGGACCTCAGGGAGGGCATGCGTTTCTTCCTAGTTAGAAGTGGCGTCAGTGGTTTTACACGCCCTGACGAGTTTGACTTATGTGGTTGTTGCTGTTGCGAGGCGCCTCGGTTATATCGGTCGATCCGGGACCGATGGAGTCATTCGTTGGCTCATTTACGCCCCAAAGGGCGGGGAAACGTAGTGTTCAGGCATAATAATCCACATCGGTGGACCGACCCTGACGATCCAAAGGGTTGATGCGTTCTGATCCTAAGGCTCGGGCTAGGCAGTCTCGAATCGGTAGAGGACTATCTTTTGCCTTGGTTCATAGATGGAAATCCAATTTCCAAATACGTGACATTTGCGGTTTTATTTGTAGAGCATAGTATGGCGACATGATATACAGTACCCATGCCGTCTATGATTGATACTTATGATTTGAAGTTGTTTTATACACTATGCACTTATAATAGTATCAAATGATTTGTTTTAAACGTATCAAGCATGTTTGCCTATTATAAGGGAAAACCCTATCCTCTGGCTTGCATTGCATTGTGTGATAGGACCTGGGTCTTATAATAGCTTCAATTTTCCTTATTTAGCATTGCGCTGTTGTTATATGCATTGGTATTCTTGGGAGGAAACCCGTTCTGTGTTATACGGCGTGGTCCCTTGATTTACCTAACTTTAAAATAAAGATTTATAACTGTTTTAGTTCTCACACCAGTCACATGACTGACCTGGAGTTTATTTTTTTAACCTAAACTCTGGGTGCCCTCATTTTGACACGGTAGCTAGTAGTTTTGGTTTTGCAGATTTGTATTCACAGGATCCTGGTTTACAGCTGGAACGATATCCGGAAAGCTTTGTATCCGTATATCTCCTTCTAGTTGTGTTTTGTACTATTTTCCGCTGCTATGTAATTTATTGTAATCTCTGATATTTCTGTGTAATATTTATTTGTTTATACTCTGTATATTCTTGTATTCTGATGCATTGTTGTAATATACAATGAAATGTTCTTCCGTCAACGTTCTGTTTTGTCGTGTTCTCAAAACAATCAGGCGTTTCGAACGGTCTGGGTCGGTTTAGCGACTGAATCGGATCGAGCGAAATTCCTTGTTGTCACAGTTGGTATCAGAGCTTTGGTTTACAAAGCTCAGAGAACAAGACACATTAGAACCACACGAAAGAATTCATCAGAAACTGAATTAGTAATATCCAACGGGAATGACTCGTTAGAGATGGGATCAGTAGTATCCTAGAACGAGTGTGAAGAGTATATTTTTAAAATGAAAACCAATTTTGTTTTAAAATTTAAATCAATTATTCGTATTTGACTATTTATTTGTATTGATTTGGACAGTCCAGTATATAAAGATTTTGCATATACGCCTTGCAAAGGTGTATTTGATGTTTTAATATACTGGATAGATATAGAATTACACTCTAATCGCCCGGAGATGATTTTGATGATGGAGCTCCATCATTAGAATTTATGTTCGAGTGACGAAAGTGGGCTTTCTATATATTTCCTATTGACTGGTGTGAGAACCAAAATTAGATAGGGCCTATTGTTGTGATTTGGCATCAGAAATCTGATTTTTGACTATATATCAAAGTTATGCATTTGAAATGATAACCAACTAATTGATTGATGTTTGTGTTGTTTGGTTATTTGTTTGAAATTTTGAACCATATAGCCAATTTGAACCAAATAGTGAATTGTATTGAAATTTATCGCATTTGTTTGCATATACATGTACTTACATTGAACAGGTCATAGCAAGGAGGCTAGAGCAGAGAATAAAATTTGTTTGCCCGACAAATAGGTACATGTTTATCATAATTTACTGTTTTGTTTGGGTGATGATGATTTTATGAGCCGATTGGCTAGCCGCTAGGCTTTTTCTTTTTCTTTTTGAGATCAGAAGGCCTGTATGGCAATTTCGTGATTTTCCTGTGCTCCCGGTGCAGGGGAGGTTATGGCGAAACTTTTCGAAAATTTTGGGTGTTAGCCAAATTTTTGAAAGTTCTTAGAAACTGAAAAGTTGAAGAACTTAAGCCGTAATCAAAACAATGAAAGTTGAGTTGATTTGTGAAACAACTTTCAGCTTTGTTCCTTTTCGGGGACGAAAAGTTTTAAGTGGGGGAGATTGTAATAACCCGGAAATCCGAGCCAGTTTAAAATTTTTGTTTTGGCAATTTTAGCGAATTTTGATTATTTAAAATGAATTATTTTAAATAATATCGACGAGGAATTTATTTTGAATATAATTCGAACATATATATTCGTTTGAATCGACGATAGAATATAAATAATTATTTATATATATAAAAGGAATTGAAAATGGCGCGGTAGTTCGATAATTCGATTTCAAAATTCAAATGAATGTACCGGGTGCAAAATAAACCGGATTTTAGTGAAACCAAAAATATTAGAGTCTAATTGAGAATATCTTTCCAACGAATCCGAAAAATCAAAATTTCATAGTGGGGATAAAAAGTTATGCCCAATTGAAAATTCAGAATAGTCGCTATGGAATTCTGGCCCTTAAAAATAGCCATTTTACAAACGACCTCGGATTTCGACGAAACCACTTTTGTTGGATCCGTGATGTCAAGTTATTGCTAGATTCCAATTTTCATAATTTTTCGAATCAATATGTGAGCGTGGCAAAGGAAAACGTGTTTGACCAGTTTCAGTTGATTTTAATCGACTGTAAAATGGCCATTTTTCAAACGGTCTCAGAATTCGATGAAACTAGTTTTGTTAGGACCGTATCGTCAATACGAAGCTAGAAATTATTTTTCTGGAATTTTTCGAGTTCGTATGTGACCCCAGTAAATTGAAATGTGCGTTCAAATTCAATAGATAGAGTTATACGTTGATTTTGACGAAAACTGGTTGAAATAGTCGAATCAACTTACGATACATATCCCATTGTGTTCGGAATGGGGGTAATACGCTATGGACGACAGGCGGTGGGCCTCGTTTCGAGGTCGAAATAAAAAGTTACTTTTTAGATAAATTAAAATAAAATAAAAAAATAAACCCCCTCCTCCCTTTTCTCTTTGCTCAGACCCCCCCCGTTTACTTTTCAATTCGAAAAAAAAAACAAATCGCTCCACCAGCGATGGAATCGGCCACCGCCCTCCACGACCGCTGCCCCCTCCACCTCCGTCCAACGCTCCCCACCCCTACCCTCTCTCCTTCCCCCGCCTCTCTCCTCCTTCCCCTTTTCTCGATTTAAACCCCCACAGCATCCAACCGCCGCCCCTGGCCACGCTGGGCCACCGCCGGCCAACCCCACCGCCGGCGACCACCTGACGACCCCCCCTGACCTCCGGTAATGGCCCCCATCTTCCCATTTCCACTGTAAGTCTTCCTTCCATTTATTTTTATTTATTTAATTAATGAAATTGGTTTTAAAGGATTAATAAAATCAGTTTTTGTTTATAGAAAACATTTTATAGAAAAATATAATTTTTATATTAGTAGAAGGTTAAAAATGTATTTTTTATATTAGTAGAAGGATAAAAATATGATTTTTATAAAGTAGAAATATTAAAAATATAATTTTTATATAATAGAGGATATCAAAATATCATCTTTATTTATGTAGCGAAATAAAAATCTGATTTTTATTGTATATATGTTGAAATAAAAAGGTGATTTTTATAGTGGTGGTATAAAAATTTGATCTTTATATTAGAAGTAGATATATAAAAATATACTTTTTATATAGAGAATAGCGTGATAAAAATATAATCTTTATCATATGAACACCGTTATAAAAATAGAGTTTTTATCTATATAGTAGCGATGTAAAAATTCGAATTTTATATATTGAATAGCGAAGTAAAAATTCGATTTTTATATATTGAATAGCGAAGTAAAAATTCGATTTTTATATATTGAATAACGAAGTAAAAAAATTTGATTTTTATATATCGAATAGCGAAGTAAAAATGTGATTTTTATCTTAAAGACAGCAGTATAAAAATGTGATTTTTATCTTAAAGAAAGCAGTACAAAAATGTGATTTTTATATATGTAGTGGCTACGGGCAACGAAAGCGACAAGAGGCGAGAACGGCGAAGATTTCTACATAAGAAGAGTCATGGCGTTGGATTAGCTAATCAGTGAGAACTTCTCACCTTAAATTTTATTTTTCTAGTTAAAATATATACTAGGATGCAGACGGTGTTTAGTAGCACCTGACACCCGTCGTCCACAGACCATGGACGGCTTGTATGCTTGTTCGTTTGATTTTGCTGTGTAGTTGATTGTGTGATGTGAGGTGAAATGAAATAAAATATTTATATAGCTAAAATATTTTATAGTTAAAAATAGAATTTTTAACGTATATATGAAATGAAATAAGAATAAACAAATTGGACGATTTGTTTATATACACACATTTGACTGATATTGATTGGGACGATAAATTTTACACATCGCCCAACTGCACAAATAAAATCTGTGTTTGATTGTTTGAAACCCCACACGGGTATTGGGACGATATATGACGTACACTAATCCAAATAATTAGTTGTATGTCGACCGATCGATTGACAGACTGTTATAAGCGTTGAATATTTATATTTGATGCTTATACAGTGTAGAACGCACTTTGGATGATGGTGGATGAGTTATCGTTGCTGTTACATACGTGTGGTAGAAAATCCATATAATTAACATTATATGGTAATTGATTGGGCCTCATTCCAGTTTTGAAATATAATATTGGAAAAGAAATATTGAAATAGAAATATTTGAAATAGAATATTTGAAAATAGAAATATATGAAGCCGTGTTGATTAGATTTACGCCATTTTGACGTGAATGATATTTATATCAATTTTATTCATTTTATAATGAATATCGAAAGTGATTTCAAAATCTGATATTTTGAAAAGAATTGAAATTCGAATTGAAATTGAATATAAATGAATTCGAATTGAAATTGAATATAAATGAATTCGAATTGAAATCGATTTGAAATGAATTTAAAACAAATTTATATTGGAAAATTCAATTTTGATTTGAAATTGAATATGAAGTTGAAACCATTTTGAAAACGAATTTAAAATGATTTATAAAGCACGTTTTAAAAGGAAATCGACGAAGTATATATTATATATATTATATATATAATGGCCTGAATAGAACGCGCCGCGCTGCGGCAGTTCGCGAATTTCGACCATTGACTTCGAACGGATATTGCGGGAGATCCGACCGTCGGATTCTCCTAAATCCAGAACCGTTGGGTTCGTATCGAAAAGAGATTTCTAACGAATGTTCGAAATTAGAAATCTAACGGTTGGATTTGGAATTATGTCCAAATCAAATTTGGAAAAGGTCGCTGTAAGTGCAGTTCGATGGCCGTTGATAGAAATCGACTGTACGGGCCTTGATAAAATTATTAAAAATATCAATAATTTGTGTAAAATCATAAGAAATGATTTGGGAAGAATCGGGATGAAAAACTCCATATTTGAAAAGATAAAAATAGATTTTTATCGAAATGAACTAGTTTTGAACTAGAATAGTAATTTATTTATTTTTTTAAAATAAATAAATTGGATTTGAAATGGTTTTGAAAATAACCAGAATTTCCAATGATTGCATTGGAATGGATTTGAATCGAAATTGTCTTCGGAATATTTCAATGTTGGATTTCGTGATTATACAGATGTTGTTATGGAAATTTGAAAGATATAGATATATATCGTTATCTCCAATACGATATCTGTTGGTCGTAGAATTTGATATTGAATATAAGCCAATATATTTTCTATTCAGAGCCTTGTATTTAATATCAAATGTGATTTGGGTTTGTCATGAATGGTGTCTTCATTAACACCTTTCTTAAGCCCAGTTGAGAAAAGATTAAATCATTTTATTTAGATTTAATGAAATGTACCAATTAAATAATATTTAATTGAATTGATATTGATTTTTGGGTTTATGGTGAACAGTGTTCTAAATAACACTTGTTCTTTAACCCGATAATTAATGGAATGTGATTTTGGGTTTATCGTGAACCGTGTTTTAAATGACACTGATTCTTTAACCCAGTCAAAAATTAAAACTAAGTGGAGTTTTAATGAATCTTTAATTAGATTGATAAGATCGAGAATGGAGTATCACCAGTTTTACTCCAGGCGATAGTTAAATCTTTAATTAGATTTGAACGTGAAATGGTAATTGAATTTACCGATAACACCGTGGTGTTAGATATGAAGTATGACCAGTTTTACTTCATGGGATGAATAGGTTGGGATTGGGAAATTAAAATAAATGATTACTTCGGTGTGGTTCGCTAATCCCGACTAGTTTGAATTGATATTCAAAGGAGATTAAAGAGTAAATTTAAAGAATTTATCTTTGATAAAATTAATGGGAACCTTTCCCAAAATAAAAGAATATTCTGAATTGGAAAGAGGCGTATGTTGTGTTTGTGTAACACGTGTTTATTATATATATACGCGATTTGTTCAGAAAGACCGGGTTTATCCCGTTCTGAATAACTGATTCGACGTGGTGTCGAAGACGAAGACGGTGGTTGAAGACCGGAGGTCTTCACGTCGTTTGGGTAATTACTGATGATCTTGATTGGGCTGTACACCCAAGAAGATGGAAACAGTTGGTGGTCGTCCAGACGTACTTGGAGATTGATGGATATGCGGGGTACTAGGTGCCTCCGGTTTCATTCAAACCCAGAACGAACTTGTAAATGGACTGTGTGTCTGACATTGGATTTTAGTCTGTGTGATTGATTTATATTAAATATATATCTGTTTGGCGGCGGAGAATTTATTCTCTTGCTTAACGCTCTTCTCTGAGACGTACGAGCTCAGGGGTTATATACTGATGGATATCAAACGCATAGAGTGAATTGCCTGTGTGGCATGCCTAAGTGGAAAATGATCAAGGCTTCTGTTGAAAAGCAAAGTTTTGTGGTTGATGATCAAAGCATCGCCTTTGTGGCATAGCTTTGTGTAACGTGAATTCACGAGCCTCACACCCCAGTTGTGAACCAGAAACGGGAGAGGACCTCAGGGAGGGCATGCGTTTCTTCCTAGCTAGAAGTGGCGTCAATGGTTTTACACGCCCTTACGAGTTTGACTTATGTGGTTGTTGCTGTTGCGAGGCGTCTCTGTTATATCGGTCAATCTGGGACTGATGGAGTCATTCGTTGGCTCATTTACGCCCCAAAGGGCGAGGAAACGTAGTGTTCAGGTATAATAATCCACATCGGTGGACCGGCCCTGACGATCCAAAGGGTTGATGCGTTCTGATCCTGAGGCTCGGGCTAGGCAGTCTCGAATCGGTAGAGGACTATCTTTTGCCTCCGTTCATAGATGGAAATCCAATTTTCAAATACGTGACATTTGCGGTTTTATTTGTAGAGCATTGTATGGCGACATGATATATGGTACCCATGCCGTCTATGATTGATACTTATGATTTGAAGTTGTTTTATACACTATGCACTTACACTACACCAAACAGGCCGTTTTGTAACATTTTCCCGGGTCCTATTAGTAACAGTTATAATTGTTACTATTTTATAACGTTTATTACCATTGTATTCATTTATAATAGTAATTATCGTTACAACAGCCCATGATTTTGCACGCAAGGGATGATATGGTAATTTTACGTCCACTCCTGTTTCTAACCCTTCCGTTCCTTTTTCGTTATTACCCTAACACTTACGATCCCCAAATTTTCAGAGCCGCCGCCTGGCGCCTATGTTTACTCCCTCCTTCGCATCTGACCGCTTTCTTTCACCGCTACGCTGATCGCCTCTGGTGCAATCTAACAGACTACGTTTCTTTTGCCACCGACGCCGATCCATTCAACTACTCAGGTAATTTTTTCAACACTGAATCGAAATTAAATTTGGGTTCGACGCTTAAAGTTGGTTTCATGTCTAAAGTTGGATTCATATCAGGAGTTCAGTTTCGATTCGAGGTTATGGACTTCGATGCTGAAAAATGGTTTCAATACTAGAAGATTTCATGTCTAAAGTACGGTTCCGGTCCCAAATTTAGTTTCAATTCTTAAAATTGGCTTCGTTTCTGGAGTTTGACTTCGTGCCAGTTTTGGGCTTCGAACAAGGGTGGAAAGCTTCGCAGAGACTTTCACATTTCGAATCAGATAAGTTGTTTGCAGTGAGCCACTTGGAAAGAATTTCTGGTCTCAAAGTGAAATTGTACCTTTGAAGTGAGTCTCAAGCTTCAAATCAGATGAGTGCTTCGCATGGGTGTTTCCTTCGAAATCGGGAAAGTTATCGCGAATCTCAAAGCAAGAAGAGTGCTTCATAGTTTATTCTACTTTGAATCAGATTGGTAAACAAAATGGATAGGACCACATCAAAAACAAGCAGCTTCCTGAATCAGGTGAATAGTTCATTTTTTACAAACTCATAAACAAAGTATCAGTAAACCATTTGCAAAATTTAGATTTCAAATACAGCCCTTAGGATTTAAATTTTGAAAGTTAACAAGTTGGTTTTCAGCATGCTGCCTTTGCTTGTTTGCAGTTTATTATTCGATTTGGAATTTGCCAAGAGGCTATTTATATTATGAATTTTTAGTATCTAAGGAACATCTTTCTACTAACATATCATTTTAGGCATATGAATATCAAAATATGCTGTTAAAAATATTCGGTTTCTAGTATATATAAGAGTCTGATGTTAACAACTCCATCAGTTTGAGGTCAAAAATACCTTGCTCTCATATTTTCAGATTTATAGAAACATAGGTGCTTTTGATAAACACTGATTTCCAAACTTGTGCATGAGGTTTAGGCAAATATTGACCTTGTGAAATTACAGAAAAATGTCGTGGTTTAGTGAATACCTCCTCAAAAATCACCAGCAAAGCTGGTTGTCTATGTATTGAAAACAAGTTACATGATCCTATTTTTATTTGTCGACTGAAAATCTCAATCTTAGGTGGTAAACCTTTTCACTCCTTGCAAGGACCTTGAACCTTAACCTTTTAGAACTTTACATATTTTTGTTTTCCACTTACATGATCCTATTTTTTTTATTCATTACCTTTATAAATGCTGTCACTTAAATAATGTCAATCTGAGTCATTCGATTTTTTCGTAGTGAAGCAAAAAAATACACAGAACGAGTAAATGAAATGGATCTATTCTGAAAGAAATCAAGAACGGAACTTTGGAGGGTCTGTTGTTATCCTCACTAATGAGTAATTTAATTAGTCTACTTTTACTGATTACATTGTATTTAATAGTTTGCAGAGGAGCCTAAGTTAGAATAACAGACCAACCGAGCATTAACCTTTTGGAAATGATAATAAACTTTGATTTTTCACATTTGTATGTGTATATATAAGGTTTGTGTATATGGTAACAAATATAAATGAATGAACATGATTATAATGCAAAATGGAAAATGACCTACGAGTCTGCAATTGAAAATATAAAAGGTGGATACCCAGTGCCAAAGGCTCCCGTACTCCAATTGAAAATATGACTGCACAAATTTTAAGTAGCTTTTAGGTGAACAAATCTTAAAATAAGTCAGTTTCAGGTTTAGTTCTGTCATAACAAGTATAATTTATATTTTTTAAATTTTGATTAGGAACAATTTTAGGTTGCTGATGAATATCATTTTTGGTTTAGTTAGATACAAAGTAGATATATGTGTCTTGTATGACCTGCTTTGATTTAAATTGTTAACTATATTTTTGTATTAAACCATACCATGTTTACTGAGCATGGAAAATGAAGTTTATATAGAAAATTTTCATATTGTACGAATAGAGACACCGTCATAAAATTTTCATTAGATGGTACCAATTAAACCATACCTTTGCATCAACTAATTTCTTTAAAATGCTCGTTCTTTTTTCTTGCTAGTTTCTTATTTCAACAAGCTTGCTTGATGCAAGAACTAGTTCATAAGAACGAATTGCAAATACATGAAGAAAATAACTATAAGTTGAAAATGTGTACCTTCATTTTTATATAGTAAGAACCCCAAGGAAACAATTATAAGTTGAAAACATACAAGAGGATGATTAATATACCACTGCACCGTAATTAAGTCTTCTCTTTTTTCCATTGAGAAGCACATTTCCTGTCAAGGCCACAATTTTTCCAAGGCTTCCTTCTCCAAATCAAGAAATGTTTTTAAAATGTTAATAATCGCTTCTCTTTGAATAAATTGTTAGCACAGTATATTACAATTTTCAGTAAGTTTACAAGCACTCCTAATTTTTTTAACATGAATGTATAATTACAATCAATATCACGAAGCTAAGAAGCAGAGCAGTAAAATAAATTAACAAAAGTTCTCAACGTAATATGAATGGGGAAAACATCAAACCTTGAATGTATTATGGAATATACAAAGGATGTTATTGTGCAATAAATATTCAAGTTGCTTGTGACTTATGTCTGTGCCTGGCATGAATTCAGTTTATACAATCATTTTGATAAATCAATATAAAGTGCACTGTTTTCTATCAATTCATACTTAATCCTTGAGCGCTATTTTACAACAAGTGCTAAAATAAAATATTCTTTTTTCCTTGCCTACCTACATAAGCTGCTGCTTCATAGCAGCAGCCACCCTACTGAGGCGTCAGTAGCCATCGCTGCTGCAATGATGGCAGCAGCAGCACATCGTTGTCGTTGCTACTTGCTTTATTATTATTATTACTATTATTTACATTACCTGTAGTAGCTGCTGCAGCCGGCAACTGGTGGCAGCAGCCTCTTGGAGGCTGATGGTGGTGGCATAAAAAAACCAAACTGTTTTTCATTGATGTATATATGCAGCTGATGATCATTTATAAGTGCAGCAAACCCATGCAAGGCATCAAAATAAATGATTCAATATTTTAGCAAGTTCAGTGCAATATAGTTTTATATGGATTGAACAAAAGAAGTTAAAAATCATGAATGTAAGCAGATACGTTTATGTTTATCGAATACTTTTGACCATAATAAACATTTGATATATTCTAATGATGTACATATATATAGTAGCTGAATGTATTATATTTTGACTGATGCAACATACTAACAATACATAACTTAAATTTCTGTTAGTATGCAGCATACCAATCGAAAGGAGGAATATATAATAGAGTACAAGCAACACTAAATATTTATAATTTGAATGCTCTGATTAAGGACTAGCTCAATTGTTGTCAAATTTGATTTTCCAATAGGAAAAGTGCAAATTCAAACTCCATACAAGCTGGATGGCTTGTGTATATATCCTCTATGAAATTTGGACTTTATTTTATTTGAATATTTTTAGTTTTGACTTTTGAATAATTCATAATTTTTCCACATAGTTATTCCCAAGTCATTATGGGGTCTCTAAGTCACATTTTTTCATATCATGGACCGTAAGTAAAACATTGAAATTATCTCTGCTCACTTGCTTCATTGGAATCTACCAATAATTTTATTTCTTTAGTAACAAATAGTCTAAAAGGTTTCAAAGATGGATGCTACAATCTCGGAAGCCTAGGATTTGTCTTAGACAGGAAATCTTTTATAAGACCTGGGACATTTTGACAGCACGTAATATTTTTCTAAATATTTTTAGTTTTGACTTTTGATTCATGAAGACTGGTAATCCATGACTACTTGACAAGAACTTCTTCAGTATAAGTTTTACCGACTCTATTTTGATTTTCATGAATACTGGTAATCCATTTATAGTCGAAGACTTTTTTTTTTTTTTGGCAAAGCCAGACATTGTTATTTTAACCTTGGACAGATATAATTTGTAGATTTCTAACATTCACTTTTACAGACATGATTTTCTATAAGTGAAATCTTGTGTGCAAAATAACATGCTGCTAATCCAAATCGCCCACTGATTTTCTACAAGTGAAATCTTGTGTGCAAAACTAGTACTCATATGATCATATAATTAATCACGCAAGTCAAAAATGGACTCTTGAGTGTCTCAACGTATCTTTATACGATTCTATAATTACAGAGGATGCTCTTTTACCGCTTTCTTCTGCGAAACAAATATACAAAGCTCATACTAAATAAATATTAAAATGTTCTAATTTGCATCCCACTCTTGCTATTACGTTACTTGTGATTATTCATTGGACTTGAGTTCTATTAATTCCCAATCTGAATATTCGGTTTGCACAGAATCGATCTAAGAAAGCTGCACTAAAATGACAGCTGCTCTGCATGTATATATTCAGTTTGGTTACGAAATCATAAATAAATAAAATCGTGTTTACTGAGATTTAACTTGATAGATGATAAATAGCCGAGATCATATGGTAGGTCCATAAAATATAAACCTGAAGTAAGGTTCTGTCCCAACATAACTATGTATACAAGATACAAGGCTGTCAGGTTGTTGCTTTCTACCTATGCATATATACAAGGTTGTTATTTTCTATTAAATTCCCTTGCACATTGCTTTTACCCAATGGACTTCGGTTGTTGGTTATGTTAAGAGATTGTCAAGTTGCTATCATCGAAGCTTTTTCTACGGTGCTTATTTTATATCGTTTCCTACCTATTTCATATAACTACACAGTAGTTCTCTAAGCTTACATGACAAGTGTATGCATTGTTTTAAATATGTGCTCCATCTTCTGCTCTACATAGTTGAACAGTGGTTATTTTGTTTTCTAATACCTTCACATCTCATACTTCTCTTGTAGTTCAGATTTCATAAGAGACAGCAATGCAAGCAAAATTCTGAAAACAAAGGAAAGGTTACTATAAGTAATACATTAGGCAGAAAGCCGTACATAAGGCTGTATGATGATTGGTATGTAGTTCAGATTTCATAAGTAAACTATATGATAAATTATAGTATATGAATTTATTTGTACATTTTATTAGAAAAGTGAAAATCCAGAAAGTAAGGCTACACAAACTCTTGTTTGGAAAATAGCACATACAAGCAAAAAAAACTGGGGAAGTACTTCCATGTGCCGCTGAAAAATATGTAAGTAATCCAATTTTTTTTAATTATCAGTTAAGAACATAAGTAGTTCTAAAGAAACATGTGTTGAAGAAATGTATGAAAGCTTGTATATGATCAACTTCTAATAAACTGAGCACCATGATCAGCTTCTAATAAGCTTGGATATGGCTCAGTTAAAACTGAGCGCCATGGCTCACTGATAACTGAGCGTCGAGGCTCAGTGATAACTGAGTCGCGACGCTCAGTTATAACTGAGCCATTTTGGCTCAGTTATAACTGAGCAGCATGGCTCAGTTATAACTGAGCCATTTATTTTTGCTCAGTGATAACTGAGCGCCGAGGCTCAGTGATAACTGAGCCGCAACGCTCAGTTAAAAATGAGCGATTTTGGCTCAGTTATAACTGAGCAGCATGGCTCAGTTATAACTGAGCCATTTATTTTGGTTCAATTAAAACTGAGCCAAAATGGCTCATTATAACTGAGCCATTTTGGCTCAGTTATAACTGAGCAACATGGCTCAGTTATAACTGAGTCATTTATTTTGGCTCAGTTAAAACTGAGCCAAAATGGCTAGTTAAAACTGAGCTAATTTGGCTCGTTTTAACCTAGTCATTTTACGGGTGCGTCGGTGGTGGATCCATTCTAATGTGTGGGTACCATGGAGAGTTAAATAAGAGAATATCACTGTTGTTTCTACTTAAAAATGAGTGTAGATCCATCGTTAATTATGTGAAATTCCCTGAACATAACCTTCCACCTTCAATCTTTAATTATTTTTCTCTGGTGTCTCCAGTTTATTGGTGTTTCAGCCATTGCTAATGGCTTAGACTTAATTTCCATGTGTTATTGTAACATGATTGAAAATGCTCATCTGAACTATACTTGTACCTGTTAGTTTGTACACATTATGCATCTACCATTCCATTGCGGTTGAAGGCATTGATTTGTGTAAATCATTAACAACATATGCGGCAACATGTGCCTTGTGCATTTACCGTTCCGCATACTGCAGTCACAGTTTGCTAATGAATGCAAATCCTCCAAATTTGTTTTCTGATGCACCGACCTTTTTTTGTGTTTGGGGGGGGGGGCTTGCGTGTCATTTGTCTGTGTCACATATTCCCAATCTTTGCACCGGTTCCAGTCTCGAGTTTTACAGTGACACCTTGAGGCAATATGCATTTTTCTTGTGGTTAATATTATCTTATTTATAGCTAGCAATATGTCTTGCCAGTTACTGTCTTTTTCCTGTGGTTAGTATTATCTTATTTATAGCTAGCAATATGCATTTGTCGTATATGTCTTGCCAGTTACTGTCTTTCTCTTCAGATTTAGTTTTTTTTAAGTGTTGTCTTGTATTATTTCTAGTTCGGGAACCTTATTTAATGATATTACTTGCCAAAAAGAAAATAACTAAGCCATTTTGGCTTAGTTATAACTGAGCAACATTGCTCAGTTATAACTGAGCCATTTATTTTGGCCCAGTTATATCTGAGCCAATAGGCTCATTTTTAACTGAGAGCCACTCAGTAAAAACTGAGCCGTGGATTAGTTTAACTTGTCAATTTATGCTTCCGATGGAGGGCTGAGCGAAGTTGCATTTACTATTGATGTCATCATGTTATTTTATGCTTGTTTCTAACTATGAAATATTTCATGTCTTGGCTCTTATTATATTTGTTGAACATCGTAGGCTTTGGTTGAAGCAGCGGAAGAAAAACAAAAATTAGGAGAGAAAGCCATCTGGGTGGAGGAAGTTCTTGATCCGGATGCGATAATTTTTGACGCACCCCAAAATGGTATGCATACACTATCTGATTTTGTCGATGGTGGGTTTGTAATTTGGCCCGTTTATCATTTGCGTTTTGTGTAATGGTTGTATGCTAAATTATAATACTTTGATGTTACTTGGTATTTGTTATGGATGATGAATGGTATTATGGTTGTATGTTAAATTGTGATGTTGGTCGAAATGGAATTTGCTTTAGGATATAAATTGAGATATGTTGTATTTGCTTTGAGATATTGTTATGTGGTATATTGTTATTGGTGTATGCTTTAAGAAATTACCTGCTGTAGGTGTTGTATAATATTCACGTTTGTGACAGTTATTACTGTTAGTAAATTATTGTATGAAATAGTCAGTTTTATATACTAACAATAATAACCGTTACATGTTTCATATTTGTAACAATTATTACTGTTATAGGAATAATGTTTATAATGGTTATAAGTGTTATAAAGTTTTTAGTACTAACGGTTTTAAGTGTTACAAAGTAATACCTTTGTAACGGTTATAACTGTTATAATATCAACACTTTATAACGGTTTTAACTGTTGCGATTTTCGTGACAACAGTTTGTCACGTATGTTGTAGTAACGGTTATAATTGTTACGAAGTTAATTAGTAACAGTAATAACTGTTATAAAACCCATTTTCTGGTGTTGTGTTATAATAGTATCAAATGATTTGTTTTAAACGTATCAAGCATGTTTGGCTATTATAAGGGAAAACTCTATCCTCCGGCTTGCGTTGCAATGTGTGATAGAACCTGGGTCTTATAATAGCTTCATTTTTCCTTATTTAGCATTGCGCTGTTGTTATATGCACTGGTATTCTTGGGAGGAAACCCGTTCCGTGTTATACGGCGTGGTCCCTTGATTTACCTAACTTTAAAATAAAGATTTATAACTGTTTTAGTTCTCACACCAGTCACATGACTGACCTGGAGTTTATTGTTTTAACCTAAACTCTGGGTGCCCTCATTTTGACACGGGCAGCTAGTAGTTTTGGTTTTGCAGATTTGTATTCACAGGATCCTGGTTTACAGCTGGAACGATATCCGGAAAGCTTTGTATCCGTATATCTCCTTCTAGTTGTGTTTTGTATTATTTTCAGCTGCTATGTAATTTATTGTAATCTCTGATATTTCTGTGTAATATTTATTTGTTTATACTCTGTATATTCTTGTATTCTGATGCATTGTTGTAATATACAATGAAATGTTATTCCGTCTGCGTTCTGTCTTGTCGTGTTCTCAAAACAATTAAGCGTTTCGAACGGTCTGGGTCGGTTTAGCGACTGAATCGGATCGAGCGAAATTCCTTGTTGTCACGTTCTTATTCTGGAGGATGGTATTCTAGAAGCTAAACTTCTTCTTTACTCAACATCCCAAAATCATGAGATTAACATTTCTTTGTTGTAGGCTGCAAATCCAATTCCATCATTTACTTCCAAATTCCATATGTGGTTAACCACTAGTTACGTTTTCTTATAAAATTATCTCTTAGACATTTTACTTGAAATTAAATAGAGGGTATAAAATCCCAAACGACACAAGCACATATAGGGATTCATCACTTATATCACCTTATCTGCTTATTTAATTTCTTCAAGCTCTTTAAAGTTTGAAAATGTACCCAACTCTCCCAATCAAATTTTCTTTTAAATCAGTCTCTAAAATTTTTATTTATCTCCCATTAATTACAAATTTATTTCTCACTAAATTTGCAATTAATACCCATAAATCTTAAATTCGAAAATCTTAAATTACTTAACTTACGCTACACTAAAATAAGTATATTGCTAATCGCTAGATTGATTATAAACATACTAATTTCTAAACTAAACTATCTAGGCAACCTAATTTTTAACCAAAACTTGATTCCGAAAATCCTAACTGTACATCAAATTTTCAAATATAAATCTTTAGGAATAATAAAAAAGCTTCCAGATTAGGTTGTATAACTTATTCTTATTTGATCCTAGAACCTAATTCTGACTTACCTAAGGTTGTTTCTTTTGTAAAAGTGTAATTTTAGTAGTTACACAAAATAAATATATCCTTCATACCATTGTTATATTATTATTTTCAAGCATTTATTAAAACTTGCTTAATATAAAGATAAGTATTTGATGTCTCATCAATACACGGAGTGGTACATTTTTCATTTTCCCTCCAAAATGCAAATCTTCATAAAGAGTTTAATGCTTGCTGACCTAAATATTATTACATGCATCCTTTTTATAAAAAAATATTTATTAAGAACTCACTTATTCCTTATAACATGCTATATTGAATATTTCTTTTCAAATTTATAGAGTTTTGGAAGCGCCTATTAAGGGTTCATATTTTTTTTAAAATAAGAGTGATAACTGCTTCTCTTTTAGTGACAAGTAAAATAAATGTTTATTCTGTTTGAAAGTAAAATTTCAAATAAAGTATCCAAAAACCAAATCAAGTGACAATTGGACCCTCTAAAAATGTTTAACACGTTTATTGTTATAATTCCAAAATATGTTACTACTTTTCGAAATTCTTTCGGAAACATTATTCAAGGTCGGTGTACCTTTTTAGCAATAAGGTCTAACATTCCCTTTATGATTATATATTAAAATCTTTACTGTCATATGCATGTTTACTCATATTAAATTTCTCATTAAACTATGTTTTGAAATCTTGAAACACCATTACTATCAATGAATGATTCTTAAAAAGCATAACCATTCATTCGAATTTATTTGCATTTTACGGATGCTTTTCAAAATCCACTTAATAGTCATAAATTACTGAACTAATTTATTTAGAGTGATTGATGGCAACTTTCATCCTATTTCTATTATTCCTTTAATATGCTCATTATTACTAGAAAAGGTTAATCATTCCATTATTGTCCTTATTTTGGTAGCTGTTCTCTTCGCTTTTCCAATGAGCATATCTTCCCTATTTATATTATAATTTCTCTTCTTCCCCCTTGATTTCCAAATAAATCTACCTTTTACAGTCACAAATACTACAAAGTCTTCAAGGAAATAACTTTTTAAATTTATTTATTTCATGTGATATTTTACATAGAAAATATAAGGTAAAGTAAGAGAAAGTCCAAAACTCTTATAAAACTTGAATTTTAGAAGCTATCTCATAGAAACTACAATAGTTACGAATTTACGATTAAAATTTTTTGCTTTTTAAAGAAATCAAATTTCTTTTCTATTTTTCTGGAAGCTCATTATTTTAAAATTTCATGGTTATCAATATACTATTGATCCCTTTAAGAATTCATCTTAGAAATTTATATTTCTAACTAATCTATTAGAAAAAATGGTAAGTTTTCAGAGAATGCTCTAGAATTTTTTTCCTAAAAATCTTCTTCTCAACTTCTTTTAAATAAGAAAATTTTCATAACATAAGCCTATCTACGAAATGTTTCACGATCTCTTCAAAATTTCATCTTTATAAAATAATCTAGTGGTATGTTTTAATATTATAAAAAAATCATTTTGGTAGGTTTTCTAGCACATGCTTTTTGTTAAATTTTATATAGTTGGAAAAATATATACATATTAAATTGAAAATATTGTATATATATATAGATGGTTATGATTTCATTTGAGACAAAATGGTTTACATCTAGGTTTAAATGGGATTCATCGTAAAATGAGCATACACATCCATATACTGAATAAAAGAACATTTCAGGCTATAAAAATTCAGTAATCAAATCAACCAAGGCATCCATCACAACCATGCAACCAAACTTATTTCACAATTTAATTCAATAAATATGGGAATAATTTAGTTAGGTGTGAGCGATAAGAAAAACACATTTATTTTTTTCCTTCAAACTTTACTACTTTACTAATGTTGTAATATATATATATATATATATATATATGAATGTTGTGAATATGCTTTTATTAGTTCTATGTTTAGTCCCACCTCATGGGAATAAGCTAAAGATCAGCTCCAAAAGCCTATATATAAAGGAGCCAATGTAATAGAAAGAATATACATCTGAATGAATAGAAATGTTCTCTCTCCCTTATTTCTTCTATTTTGTGTTCATTTTATAACACTCTCCTTATTTCTTCTGTTTTATGTTCATTTTATAACACGTTATCAGCACAAAGCTCTACTAGAGCTATTGTTTGAAATATTCTAGATCTATATTTATGGATCTATCATGTATTTTTTTTTTTATGTTTTGAAATCATATAGATCTACATATATGAACTTGTTGTATCTTCTGCTTAGATGTGATCCATACTTCTAGATCACTTTTCTTTTTCAGTTTTTGTAGATCTAGATTCTATTTTAGTGGATCTAAACTTTTTAGATCTAATTATTTTTTAACTTAGTGGTTTTTAGATATCCATCTATTCATATTTGATCTAGTATTATGGTATACCAATTATTATTTTTAGGAAGATCCATTCATTTTCTTTTTATAATATTATATATGGATCTTTTACCCCATACGACATACATAAAACATCTTCATTTGCTAATTTATCTCCTTAATAACAGAGAAGCCATTGCTAATAGGTATGCATATATGTAAATAGCAAGCTTCTTGTTAGCCAACATATGTATTAATGTGGCCATTATTTTTGTTATGTAACATGGTGTATGGCTCCTTGACGATTTGTAATGTTTCATTATTGTAAGAAGTTCATTATAAATGTATAAAGAAAGACTTGCAGATTTGGATAACTTTTTTTATGATTCTGTGCCGTAATATATTCAATTTATTACATCCACATATACGGTCCTATTCTATTTTACGATATTTGCATATTTTTTTTATGATATAACAGTACTACAGTTTCATCGTTTTGTCTGTTCGTTAATTTATTAATTCGTTTTGATAATTATAGAACACGTATACTGATATGTGAATTTTGTTTAATTACGCATCTGCAATTATTATTTTTGTGTAGTTCACAAAAATGTCGAACACTAAAATCCATTTACAATCTCAATGCTTAGAGAGTGCCATTAAAAATGGTAATAATATGTCCCAGTAGAACAAAGAAAAGGCTCTGATATTTTTAAGAGGCCATATCCACGATGATCTAAAATCAAAATATTTAACTGAAGAAAAAAAAATCCTCTCCACGTATGGAACTCCCTGAAGGAGCATTATGACCAACAGAAGACGGTCATACTTCCAAACACAAAGCAAGAGTCGTTGAACCTAAAGTTCACATGCAAATGACCTGAAGCTCATATGATCTAAAGTTCATATACAAATTCTTTCAAATAAGGAACCTGAAGTTCATATGCAAACAAGGAACCTGAAGTTCATATGCAAACAAGGAACCCGAAGTTCGTATTCAAACGAGAAACATGAAATAAAGAATAAAAGCATATAATTGCATTCAATATTTGCATATAGCAAATGACCTGTAAAAGGAAAGGATTTGAAAAATCAATGAAAGAAAAAAATTCCAACAAAAGGAAAAAGCCTTGTACTCCAATTTTATGCTATACATAATTTTTTGAAGAAACTTATTATTGGAAGAGATCATTACATTTATGATAAATACTATTTTCTTGAAGAAAATAGTAAAATGACTCTCATATGTGAAAAAAGGGCACTTTCTAGAAAAGTTGCTTCAATTTAAAATATATAATAACAATATATGAATTATGATAAAACTTGAAGTTTTATTATAGTCATTTTGGAACATATTATATTTCTAGAAGAAATATTTCATTGTTTCTTAGGAAAACTTTTATAAAGAAAATATGCATCTTGAAGATCATATTGAGTTAAGATCTAAATATTGATCTTAATTCTACACACCGGAAGTGAATGCAAAAACTATTTTTGTCATTACATGGAAAATTTAGAACCTGCAGTTTCTAAAAAGGCAAGGAGCAATTTTGATATAAAAAGAGGGATCTAAAAGATCTTTATATGAGTAGTATAATTTTAAAAAAAATGTAATTTTTATGTTTGTCAATTTTATGTGAAAATTTACAAGTTTTTCAAATCATTCATATTGAAGAATGAGAAAAAAAATTGAATACGAGACATGTAGTTTATTTTTGTTTATAGTTGTGAATTTTATGTACAGATCTGTAAATTTTTTGAACCATTCATGTTAGAGAATGTAAAATGTTAATTATGTGATTGATAAATATATTATATTACCTTATTGCCGTAAATGCATTGAATACATTAGTTACTGTTAGTTACTTGATGTATGTTTGTATTTGGAATAAGAATAAACATATGTATTATTATTCAATGTATTTAGCTAGTAATAACTAATGTTATGGAGGAAAGTATAGAACCACAACCTGAAGTTGTGCAAAGAAAATATTTATATTGGAAGTTGTATAACTCAAAGTCTTGGACCTGAAGTCTTGAATTGTATATATATATATATATATGTATGTATGTATGTATATGTATATATATAAACATTTTTGATGAAGTATACAAGTTTGAAATCTTGTCGATTAGCAAGAATGTAAAAGCTTCTAAAATAGAAGTATGTAAAAAGATTTAGAACCAGAAGTTCATTATAAATTTATAAAATTGATATGCATATGTATGTGTATATATATGCATAGGAATTCGAAGTTCCTCAATTAATGAATTTGAAATACTTCATAATTTAAACGCCTGAAGCTTTATTCAAATCGTATGAAATAATAACATTACACTTCTTAGTTAAATCATATGAGACAATAATAAAGCATCCAAAGATTGCACAATTTGCAAAATGAGTTGTATCTTGCTTCTATATTTATATTTACATATCTTATTGAAGAATAAATTTTAACAACTCGAAGTTGTTATATATTTTATTTGAACCAGAAGTTCAACACAGTAGAACCAGAAGTTCAATACAGTGGAACCAAAAGTTCAATACAGCGGAATCATAAGTTCAATACAGTTTAACAAACTTGAAATTGTTCGTATATTATTTGAACCAGAAGTTCAATATAGATTAACAACTTGAAGTTGTTCATATATGTCATTTGAACCAGAAGTTCAATACAGTCCAAATAAGATATTTTGGATATTATGATACGATCTTTAAGATTCACATTGACATTGCTTGATAAGCAAAAATTATTGATTGGAACCTTATGAACAATTTGTTCTATAATAGGTAACTCGAATAAGAAATAATATGCAAATCAATTACATATGGAATACGTGGACGCACGTATATACACATATATGCGAATATTTTATTAACAACCTGAAGTTGTCATGAGCTCATATTATAAATTATGCACATATTATTTAATGTTTCAGAAAGTCGATTGACATCAATATTGAATGACCTGAAGTCATATGCATATTCAAATGATAGAAAATTCCTCCAAGTCATCAGATCAATGAAAGGGAATAAGCAATTCAATATGAATGCATCTTATCAACTAATAAGAGCATTATCCTCCTACAATTGAAATACATCTAATGTATTTGCTAGCTATGATGCTATAATGGATCAAAAATGAATCCAAAGTAGGTTTATTATTTAAAGTGACAATGTTTGTCAACATTGAGGGGGAGGATAAAGGAATCATCGATGTTAAATATTTGTTGACATATAGAATTATGCAAAGTATTAAGTAACTTGCATAAATTATCAATTATGTCCCTAATAGACTTTCTTCAATATACATTTGAATCCCCGAAGGATCAAAAGGTGTAAATCACAGCTAAAAATGTGGTATAAAAGTCAGTTCAAAATATCATTGGAGTAAGTCATAAAGATGCAAAATAAAGGAGATAAGTGTTCCTAAAGAAATACTTAAAGGTGCTTTAAAAGAAACCCATGATATGATTGTCAAAATAACCCCAAATGTGTTTTAGGTACCTAAAGTATGATAATTTTTTGAGATCTCAATAAATCATGTATAAAACTGACAGAAAATAATCATCGATGATAAATTAATAAATAGTAAAGCGCTTACATTTATAAATGGATTAAAATCCCATATTAGAGAGAAACATGATTGACCATCATGAAATTCTCCTAAATAAGATATATGGATCTATAGTCCATAAGATAAAATAGAAATATAGATAATGACAAAAGCACATGAAAGTTACTGAAACACCATAGAGTGTCAAGTGCCATGAGCATTGTATTTTTTAGAGATAATTGAATTGATTAAAGTGGTGAAAGTGTTTAAAACACTTACAATACCTTGAAGGTATAAACGATGAAAGTATACAAATTCTAGAAGAATTTGAATAACTTTGGTAGTGATAAAGATCAAGAAATGTAGATTACAACATTCTTTTAAGTATTGTTGTGATGAAAATCTTGAAATAATTCATGATGAGTAGATCACTTCCGGCTTTCAAGAATTGTTGTAGTGAAACTCTTAATATCCATTGAAGTGGTAGTTGCGATATGCAAAACTTATTATAATATATAAGTTCCTGAAGAACATAAAGAATACAAAGAACAGATTACAACATTCTTCTAAGTATTGTTGTAATCAAAATCTTGATATACTTTAAGATGAATAGATTACTTCCTGCTTAGTGTTGTTGTAATGAAAGTTTCTCACTTATCAAATGTGTATATTGCAATATTCAAGCCCGATTGAAACAGAAAATTATAAGCACCTGAAGTGTATTCATAAATGAATATTAGTATCATACAAATCACAAAATGGAGTTGTTTTAAATAAGAAAGCATGCCTGAAGCATGGAAATGCACATGAAGTTTTAAAAGAAAAACTTCATTAAGAAGTATTTGTAAGCAATTTGAGTTATTGAGAGAAGAATACGAATTCAGAGAAAATTATTAAATCAGGGGGAGCATTAATAAGTATGATATAATGCACTTTTTACCTTAACTAAGTTTTTCCCCACTGGGTTTTCTTAGTAAGGTTATAATGAGGCATGGGTCATGATCCAGAAGTATCAACCCAAAGGTAACATACAAAAATAAGTTGTAATGTGCTCTGGGTTTTTCTTATTAAGATTTTAACGAGGCATAACATTGATCCAGAAGAATCATCCTACTTTTGATGTAGTAAATATGACATTGTATATTGTACTCTTTTTCCTTCACTAAGGTTTTTCCCATCGGGTTTTTCTTAGTAAGGTTTTGATAAGGGAACATTTTGATCCAGAAGTATCAAACATCTTTTGATGCAGTAAACTATTATTTATGAAGAAGACAAGGCAGTTTGCATGGATCAGATTCAAGTGAATTGTATCAAGGGTGATAGGATGAAGCACATTTCTTCTAAATTTCTCTTCACACATGAATGAAAGAATAACAAGAAAGAGGAGAAAGATTTCCAGTTCAAGAAAAGAGGGTAGATCTGTTCTCAAAGGCAATTTCCAAATCAACATTTCAGAAGATGATGTACAAAATTGGCATGCATCAACTACATCAATAGACTAATTGAATAATGAGTTATAAATAAGGGGGCATATAAAAATATGCTATAATGTACTCTTTTCCTTCACTAATATTTTTCCTATTGGGTTTTTGTTGAAAAGGTTTTTAATGAGGCATTATCTTGATCCTGAAGTATCAACCCTTACTGTAACATTGTAAAACATGTTACCTAAAGATGAAATGAGTTTGCACTCTTTTCCTTGTTTATGATTCTTCCCACAGGGTTTTTCATAAAAAGGTTTTTAATGAGGCATTGTTTTGATCCTGAAGCATCAAACTCTTTTGAGAAATATCATTTTAATATGATATTCATAATGTCAGATGTTGTACTCTTTTTCTCGTTTAAGGCTTTTCCCATTGGGCTTTCCTCATAGAGTTTTGAAGGCAACAGACAATAGTTGTATCGACTGAACAGATATATTCAAGCAAGATAATAATAAAGGGAAGCAATCATCATATATGTTTTAGAAGGGACAACTTCAAGTTAGTAGAGCATTCAAGTTTTTGAAGATGCATATTCAAGGGGGAGTGTTGTAATATATATATCTATATATGAATGTTGTGAATATGCTTTATTAGTTCTATGTTTAGTCCCACATCATGGGAATAAGCTAAAGATTAGCTCCAAAAGCCTATATATAAAGGAGCTAATGTAATAGAAAGAATATACATCTGAATGAATAGAAATGTTCTCTCTCCCTTTGTAATAACCCGGAAATCTGAACCAATTAAAAAAAAATTATTTTGGCAATTTTGATGGATTTTGAATATTTAAAATGAATTATTTTAAATAATGACGATGGGAAATTTATTTTGAATAGAATAAGAACGGAAATATTTATATATATCGTCGTTAGAACATAAATATTTATTTTTAATTATAAAAGGAATTGAAAATGGCGTGGTAGTTTGAAAATTCGATTTCAAATTTCAAACGAACGCACAGGATTCAAAATAAACCGGATTTTAGCGAAACCAAAAATATTTGAATCTATTTGAAAATATCTTTCCAACGAATCCAAAAAATTGAAATTTCATAGCGAGTATAAAAAGTTATGCCCAGATGAAAATTCAGAATAGTCGGTGTGGAATTTTAGCCCTTAAAAATGGAAGTTTTGCAAACGACCTCTGTTTTCGATGAAACCACTTTTGTTGGATCCGGGATGTCAAGTTATTGCTAGATTCCAAAATTCGTAATTTTTAAAATCAATATGTGAGCGTGGCGAAAGAAAACATGTTTTGACAGTTTTTGTCAATTTTGATCGACCAGAAAATAGCCATTTTTCAAACGGTCTCAGAATTCAACGAAATTAGTTTTGTTAGGACCGTATCGTCAATACGAAACTAGAAATAATTTTTCTGGGATTTTTAGAATCAGTGTGTGGCCCCCAGTAAATTAAAATGTACGTTTGAATTGTATATATATAAATTTATATTTTAATTTAAATGGAAACTGATCTAAATAATCGAATTGGCTTGCGAAACATGTCCCATTGTGTTCGGAATGGGGATATTACACTAGGAACGACAGTCGGTGGGCTCAATTTTGAGTTCGAATTAAAAGGGTGCTTTTGGGGGAAATAAATTAAATTAAAATAAATATTATATATATAATTCCCTCCTCTCTCTCCTACTTCCCTCCTCTCTCTCCAGTTTCCAGATCGAAACAAAAAGAAAAAGAAAAAAAATCACGAAGGAACCCTAGCCGCCAGGTGATCGCCGTCGCCCCCTCAGGCTCCGACGCGCAGCCCCCTCTGGTCCCCCTCGATCTACTCCTCCCTCTCCTCTCCACCATGCGTCGTTCGAAGACCAAGCCCCCCAAACCCACGATACCGCAACCACAGCCACCCCCAGGCGAACCTCCGACCATCCGCCGACTTCCCCCGACGCCCAATCACCCAGCGCAGTCCCCAACATCTCTCTTCTCCTTAAATCCAAAACCGCGCAGAAACCCCCTACCTTTGCCTAAAGCCGCCACTGCAGCCCGCTCTGACCGTCGGAGGCGCCGCCATCCTCCGCGCAAGCAAAACCACTCCCCCCTATGAGAATATACATTGAGTTATTTAAATTTCAGTTTTTTTTATGATTTATATTATTTAAATTTTAGTTTTTTAAATATGAAAAATAAACAAAGACTTGATTATTATTTTAAACAAAGATGTGATTTTTATTTTAAATAAAGATATGATCTTTATCGAAGTAAAAATAGGATTTTTAGTTATAGAAAGTTATGATTTTTGAAAATAAACGAATGAGATTTTTATAAATATAAAGTTATGATTTTTATTGAGCGAAGCTATGGTTTATATATATATATATATATATATATATATAAAGCTAAGATTTTTATATAAAAATATGGTTTTTTTATAATGTTTTCTTTGAAATAAAAATGATTTTTATATAGAATACAAATATGATTTTTTTTATCCATGCAGAGTAATAAAAATATAATATTTTATATGTGAAGTGGCGATAAAAATAAGATTTTTATATATATTATAGCAAGTTAAAGATGGGATTTTTATACATGTAGGGATAAATTAAAAATGTGATTTTTAACTACACGTGGCGTTTATAAAAATATGATTTTTAATGTATAAACATCGTATTAAATATATGTTTTTTAATACGAATAGTGTAGAAAAGTATGCGTTGGCAATTCGGGAAAATCCAGACTGTTCTGAAATTCAGAAAGAGAATGGTGGAGTGGATCCCCAAGGTGAGAACTCCTCAATTTTAATTTATTTTCTAGTTGAAATATATACTAGGATGTAGACGGTGCTTAGCAGCACCCGACACCCGTTGTCCACAGACCATGGACGACTTGTTGTTTGTTGTTTGTGGTGTGAAAGTTGATTGTGTGATGTGGAATGAAAATAAATATCTTATAGTTAAAAATATAATTTTAACGTGTATATATAATGAAATAAATATTTATAAACAAATCGGACGATTTGTTTATGTACACCCATTTGACTGATATTGATTGGGACGATAAATTTTACACATCGCCCAACTGCACAAATAAATTTGTGTTCGTTGTTTGAAAACCCCACACGGGTGTTGGGATGATATTGGACATACACTAATCCCAATAATTAGTTGTATGTCGATCGATAGATTGACAGGCTGTTATAAGCGTTAAATATTTATGTTTGATGTTTATGCAGTGTAGAATGCACTCTGGATGATGGATTGCTGTTTTCATTGTTATTATACACATTTGTTGTGTGAAATCCATATAATCAAATTATATGGTAATTGACTGTGTATGATTCCAGTTCAGAAAGAAAGAATATTTTAAAATAACAATTATTTTAAAATAACGAATATTTTTAAATAATATTCAGTAAAAGATCAAAATTTGATTTTGAAGTCCGATTTGGGATGGACACGATTATATTTAAATATATAAAGCCGTGTTGATTAGATTGACGCCATTTTGACGTGAACGATATTTATATCAATTTTATTCATTTCTATAATGAATATCGAAAAGGAATTGATTTCAAAATCTAATATTTTGAAAATATTATCATTTATATATCGATGATATGGAATATTCAATTTTGATTTGAAATTGAATATGAAGTTGAAATAGAATTTAATTTCGAATTAAATTGAAATTGAATATGAAGTTGAAATAGAATTTAATTTCGAATTAAATTGAAATTGAATTTGAAATTCAAATTAAATTCGAATAGAATTGAAATCCGAATTAAACTGAATAGAATTGAAATTCGAGTTAAATTGAAATAGAATTTAATTTCGAATTAAATTGAATTTGAATAGGAAGTTGAAATCGTTTTGAAAACGAATTTAAAATGATTTGTAAAATACATTTTAAAAGGAAATCGACGAAATATATATAATATACATATTATATATATAATGGCATGAATAGAACGCGCTGCGCTGTGGTAGTTCGTGAATTTCGACCATTGACTTCGAACGGACATTACGGGAGACCGACCGTCGGATTCTCCTAAAACCGGAACCGTTGGGTTCGTATCGGAAAGAGCTTTCTAACGAATACAAGAAATTAGAAATCTAATGGTTGGATTTGGAATTATGTCCAAATCAAATTTGGAAAAGGTCGCTGTAAGTGCAGTTCGTTGGCCGTTGATGGAAATCGACTGTACGGGCCTTGATAAAATTATCAAAAATATCAATAATTAGTGTAAAATCATAAGAAGTGATTTGGAAAGAATTGGGATGAAAAATTCCATATTTGAAAAGATAAAAATAGATTTTTATCGAAACGAACTAGTTTTGAACTAGAATAATAAATCCAATATTTTTAAAATAAATAAATTGGATTTGAAATGATTTTGAAGATAATCGGGATTTCCAATATATAAGTTGGAAATGGATTTGAATCGAAATTGTCTTCGGAATATTTTGGTGTTGGATTTCGTGATTATATAGATATTGTTATGGAAATTTGAAAGATATATTTATATCGTTATTTCTAATACGATATTTGTTGGTCGTAGAGTTTGATATTGAATATAAGCCGATATATTTTCTATTCAGAGCCTTGTATTTAATATCAAATGGGATTTGGGTTTGTCGTGAATGGTGTCTTCATTAACACTGTTCTTAAACCAAATTGAGAAAAGGATTAAATCTTTTTATTTAGATTGAATGAAATGTACCAATTAAATGATATTTAATTGGAATTGAATTGGAATTGATTTTTCGGTTTATCATGAACGGTGTTTTAAATAACACTTGTTCTTTAACCCGATAATTTATGGAATGTGAATTGGGTTTGTTGTGAACTGTGTTTTAACGACATTCGTTCTTTAATCCGATTCACAGTGAAATGTGATTTGGAATTTATAAATCTTTTGTTAGGATTTAAAGGAGATTTTCCAAAGTAAAGTTTTCCAATTTAAATAAAATAAATTGGAATGGAATGGAATTCGATTTGGTAATAATCGAAGTGAATTTCTGTGGATGAGGACTGCTAATATATATGGAATTTAAAAGGCTTTACCGTTATTCCATTTATATTGTTAGTCGGATATGGAAGTTTATATCGATCATATATATCGATTTGTTTTCCATGAAGATTCCATTGTAAATGGAATGTGATTTTGGGTTATCGTGAATGGTATCTTTAATAATACTATTCTTAGACCCAACGGAGTTAAAAAAATCAGAAACTAACTGGAGATTAGTTAAGTTGAATGGTTTTCTGGGTATTGATCTGATGTTGGTTTCAGCCTTCGGGGTTATTACTTAGGGAATTGTTCACTTGCTAATTTACAGTTACAGGCTGATAGAATAAAATGTGATTTTGGGTTTATCGTGAACCGTGTTTTAAATGACATTGGTTCTTTAATCCAGTTAAAGACAGGATATGATTTCCAGTTAAACAATCATTAATATTGATTTTTGGGAAGATTAAAACCAAGTGGAGTTTTAATGAATCTTTAATTAGATTGAAATGATCGAGAATGGAGTATCACCAGTTTTGCTTCTGGCGATAGTTAAATCTTTAATTAGATTTGAACGTGAAATGGTAATTGAATTTACCGATAACACCGTGGTGTTAGAGATGAAGTATTACCAGTTTTACTTCATGGGATGAATAGGTTGGGATTGGGAAATTTAAAACAAATGATTACTTCGGTAAGGTTCGTTAATCTCTACTAGTTTGGGTAAACCATAATTTGGTTTGAATTGAAATCCAAAAGAAGATTAAAGAATAAATTTAAAAGAATTTATCTTTGATGAAATTAATGGGAACCTTTCCCTATAGATGTGCATATTTAAATAAAAGAATATTCTGAATTGGAATGAGGCGTATGTTGTGTTTGTGTAACACTTGTTTCTTTTATACGCGAGTTATTCAGAAAGACCGGGTTTATCCCATTCTGAATAACTGATTCGACAAGGTGTCGAGGATGAAGACGGTGGTCGAAGACCGGAGGTCTTCACATCGTTTGGATAATTACTGATGATCTTGATTGGGCTGTACACCCAAGAGGAAGGAATCTGTTGGTGATCGTCCAGACATACTTGGAGATCGATGGATATGCGAGGAATAAGGTTCCTCTGGTTTCGTTCAGACCCAGAATGGACATGTAAATGGATTGTGTGTCTGACATTGGATTTTATTCTGTATTGATTGATTTCTATTAAATATATATCTGTTTGGCGGCGGAGAATTTATTCTCTTGCTTAACTCCCTTCTCTGAGACGTACAAGCTCAGAGGTTATATATCGATAGATATCAGTCGCATGGCATGAATTGCCTGTGTGGCATGCTGAGATGCAAATGATCAAGGCTTCTGTTGAAAAGCAGAGTCTTGTGGTTGATGATCAAAGCACGGCTTTAATACAACATAGCTTTGTGTAGCGTTAATTCACGAGCCTCACACCCAGGTGTGAACCAGAAACGGGTGAGGACATCAGGGAGGGCATGCGTTTCCTTCTAGCTAGGAGTGGTGTTTTGGGTTTTACACGCCCGGACATTTTACTTATGTGTATGATGGATTGCGAGGCGCCTCGGTTATATCGGTACCGATGGAGTCATTTGGCTTATTTACGCCCATAGGGTAGGGAAACATAGTGCTCAGGGTTTAAGTTTAACCCACATCGAGTGGACCAGCCCTGACGATCCAAGGGTTACTCGAGCTCTGATCCTGAGACATGGTAGGCTAGATTGTCTCGAAGCGGTGAGGACAATCCCTAACCTCAGTTCATAGATGGAAATCCAACTTCCAATACGTGACATTTGCGGTTTTGATTGTAGAGCCTAGTATTGGCGACATGATATATGGTACCCATGCCGTCTAGGATTGATACATTTATATTTGAAGTTGTTTTATACACTATGCACTTATAATAGTATCAAATGATTTGTTTTAACGTACCAAGCATGTTTGGCTATTATAAGGGAAACCCTATCCCCCGGCTTGCGTTGCATTGTGTGATAGGACCTAGGTCTTATAATAGCTTCATTTTTCCAAAAAGCATTGCGCTGTTTTGTTATATGCACTGGTATTCTTGGGAGGAAACTCGTTCCGTGTTATACGACGTGGTCCCTTGATATATCTGATTTAAAGTAAAGTTTTAAATAACTGTTTTAGTTATCACACCAGTCACATGACTGACGTGGACTTTATTGTTTAAACCTAAACTCTGGGTGCCCTTATTTTCGACACGGGCAGCTAGTAGTTTTAGTTTTGCAGATTTATATTCATAGGATCCTCGTTTACAGCTGGAATGATATTCGGAAAGCTTTGTATCTGTATACCTCTTTCAGTTGTGTATTGTATTATTTTTCTGCTGCTATGTAATGTATTGTAATCTCTGATATTTTTCTATTGTGTAATATTGATTCATACTCTGTATATTCTTGTATTCTGATGAATTGTTGTAATAAGCAATGAAATGTTCTTCTATTTGTGTTCTGATTCGTCTTGTCCTCAATTCAATCCAGGCTTTCCTTCACGGGGAAGTTCAGGTCGTTTCACCCTTATTTCTTCTATTCTGTGTTCATTTTATAACACTCTCTCCCTTATTTCTTCTGTTTTATGTTCATTTTATAACAACTCACTATTTTTTGACAAAGATTGATGTCCACTTTTCTACGGATGTCTGTTTTTTTCTTAACTTCTGTGTTTATATTGTTCGTTTCTTAACATTCTTAATTGATATCTTTGTAAATGTCCTTTATGTCTATTTTATTCATTTAAAGCAACTCTTGTTCTTATGGACAATAAATATTTTATTCAAAGTCAAATATTCATACCTTCGTATAAATGGTCTTAATTGTCTCATTAATATCTTCCCTTTCTCATACGCTTTTACTGACTGGGCATTTAGTGCTCTTTTCAAATTTTAATTTTTAGTATTTATTACCGAAGTTTATACCATTAACAAAAGATATACTTTCGTTTCTCATTAAAGATTAACATATTTATTTCTAATGGACATTAATTTTTCCGTATTAGTGGTTAGTATGACTGATATCTATTTAAATTCCTTCTATTTACTTCTCTGTTATCTTCATCATAATGATGAGTTACTAGATCAATTCTCATTTATTACCCATTAAATAGGTTGTTTCGTTCCTTTTCACTTTTTAAAATTTATGGTTCCCACTACCATTTTTTCTTATAGGTTTTTAAACTAACAAGGAAGTTTATCGGTCACCACATGGCTCCTATCGTATGTATAAAAATTAAGGTCAAGCCTTTCCTAGAAGGTCCCCCAAGTACTTTTTTATGTTTAGAATAGAGATACACGCACTTTAACATAAACATGTGTATATATATATAGTAAAACTTTTAAAAACTCTTTTTAAAATAGCAAGTGTGTCTCTCATACGTATAATCTTCCTATAAACTGGTACCTTAGGCTCTAATACCAAATGTAACAACCCACCCAAAACGAGCCTAAATCCCGACCCAGGGAAGGCCCTTCGGATCTTAAAGTCACTCTAAAAAAGTCATTCGTTTCCATAAGAAACAATCTAAAACAAATCCAAATTAAGAGGAAATCAGATCTCACAGTGGAATAGGAAAAATTAATAATAAAATAGATGTATCATATTATAAAACCGTCACAATGTCATACTACATCATATCCAAAATGTTAAGGTACATCATTATCCTTATTATAACTGAGATACAATCAGATAATAATAAAATAAGATAGTGGCCGCCAATGCCAGGCATCATCCTCATAATTATCGATCATGCTCCACCGAACCATCTTACCTAACCTGTGTTGTTAAAAGGAGGGGGTCAAAACAACATTCCTAGTGAATAAAATGTTTAAGCTTTAAAAGGAAACTTTTTCCCTATACTTGGATAGTATAAAACCTATTAATGTTATGTATGGGCAACTACAAACACATGTATATGAATAGTATTTTTACTTATGCTCATATAAATGGAAAGAGGTGAGCTATCCAGTCACATAAGGCCAAATGCAATATGTGTGGACTCCAATGACCACTTAATACCCTAGGATGGCCAACTATGGTCACTTAATACCCCTTGGCGGACCCATAGCCACTCAAGACCTCATTCCCTAATAAACCATGCAGTAACATTATTTCTCTTAAGATAACGCGAGTGATAGTAATTAGCTACTTAATATCGAGATTATGAAAGACCCACGTCATTTATGACCCTCTGGGCGAACCGTTATGTTATTTAGTGGACATTAAAAGTGAACTCCTAGCAACTTAATACTTCCCTTAGATAGGTGGTTTCCATTATGTAATTGGTAAAACTCTTAGTAGCCAGTCCTTGTAAGGCCCTCACTATTGCCCCTTGATAAGGACCCTTCCAGAGAACTACCAAACTCATTAGAGATCATTTAATACCTCATATCTATTAGAGAATGGCGGACCCATCGATCTCTTAATACATAACAAGGGAGGTCCCTGTGACGACAGCTAGAACTTCAAAGAAAAGGTCTAAATACAACCACTTAATACCCTCATGAAGTGGATCATTTATATAATAACTTCTTGAGGAAAGTCTGTTCACATGCTAAGTGGCCCATGGCACTAGACGTCTCACATCAAGCCACCTCCCTGTAGCTATAGGTAGTCGGGTCGTCCGGACAGACTTCTACAACAACGAGGGGTTAACCTCGCATCCATATAACATTAAATATTTCTAAAGGCCATTAACACACATAGAATAAAAGTTCCTAATGGGGACATTTGTTATGAAATTCCTAAGTTAAAAAAAGTTAACTACGCATTAGAAATACATTTAATAGTGAATATAAATAAATAAGAAAAAATTGACACACATAGGAGAAAGCACACTAAACGTTGAAGTGTCAACCTATACTCTAAATAAAAGATTTACAAGTCATATTTCCTAAATTTACAGCATGGCATACAAGATCTCATCATAGAATCATAGCATAATAAGGAAACAATCAATACACAACCAAAAGATAGACTTGTAATCCTAGGTTTTAAGATTACATCAATAAATAAAAAAGGACTATATGAATACACCAATGTTTGTGTGTGTATACATATCCTTTTAGCATAATTATACTTTCCTTCCAATTTGGATAATTTATACACAAAAACAACGATTTTGCTTCCATGTGGTTTGTTGTACCCAAATCAATTATATACGAAAAATCAACTATTTTATGAATAAAACAAAGATTTGACTACACATAATTTACAATACCCAAATCCACCAATTTCATGTAAGATTAAGAATTAGAAGAGAAAGAAAGACAATAAAACTAACTATTATTAGGATTTATATAAGAACAATAACAAAGAAATCGCTTTTCATTTACAACCACAATAAAAACCCAAAATAACAAACTCAGATTGACAATTCCGCAAAATTATAGATTTGCGGGACTTCGTGCTCTATTTTACGTTTGCAAATTCTAGTTCTTAAAGGCATAACCAATCCAAATTTAGATACTATGCAAATCATAGGAAAAATAAGCAAATTTAAAGATTGCATTCATAACAAAAGGGAGAAAAAGCAATGTAAATCCTAAATCTTGATTGTTGCCCAACAAAAGCTCTCCAATCCTTCTTCCTTTAATGTTATATGTATAAGAACAAACAGAGAAACATATACATATATAAAATCTAGATCTAGTAATTCGAAGTAAAAATAGAAATAAAATATATTTATATATAAGAAGGAGGAGAAGAACTAATACGCACCTAGAATGGATCTAGAATGGAGACGGAGAAGAAGAAGAAAATGGAGATAGAAGGCTAGATAATATGTGGGTTTAGAAAGGGGGATAGGCTCTATTTATAGGTGTTATAATGTACAAGAACCAATATATATATATATACATATATATATATATATATATATATATATATATTAGTAAATCTGAACCATCCAGGCTACCTGAAAATTAGACTAACTTAACCTAAACTTAGCCTATACCCATTTCTCCATCCTCGAAGAGGTCGACCCTTTCCCTAGAAGGGTGGTCGACGCCCCTTCAGGAATAGGCGCTGTGAAATTTAATTCACACATCGTTGTTTGTTTAATTAATTAGTAATAAATTCTTTCCTTGTGATTTAAACCATTTGCCTTAGTTACATATATATATATATATATATATATACACACATGTACCTTTGAATTTCGGTATGGAATATTCCTTCATGCCAATTCTATTTATTTTATTCCATATTTATCCAATAAATTTCATATTCAGATATGCATATAAATTACTTTAATATTCAAACTTATTATATCTGTATCTTTCACTCTATTTTAATAAATAAAATATGAAAGAGGACTAGAATCTTGCCACGAATACAAAGGTAATATTTTTGTCTCCTAGTTCTCAAGTATTGAATATTCATGTTTCTCATCTTATTATTATTTTCATTAATTATTATCAATTTAAATACCTATGTCTAATTAAGTTGTACTTTACAGGGTGTTACATAAACAAAATCAATAAAGGCACATTTATTAAGGTTGAGATTTTAGATCGATTAAAGGTGAGTTGTGCGAATTTGACATTGGATTAGAGCTCAGGAGGTCGAACGACATCTCATTGATGAACTTTGTGAAGTTAGGAATCAAAAAGTGTCGCTCGACACTACTGTACTTGTGTTTGGGGAGGTCGAAGTCACATTATAGTGAGGAGATCGAGTGGGCTTTGGGGATGTCAAGGAAGGAGCACTTGAGAAGAGATTATTAGTGTTGTCAGATTGGGATTTAGTAGAGTGTGGATGGAGGATGGTCGATGGAAAGGTGCGGCCATGGTGATTTGAGCAATTTCCTGTAGATGAGGAAAAGGAAGATTAGGAAGTTAATCTTGGATAATTAAGTTAATGAAAATTTATTAAGTTAATTAATTTTATCTCATTTATAAATTTTATAAATTGCTTTCTTTATGTCCAAATCCAATGGAGTTAGTCGCGTTGGATTCATATCAACGTTACCTACATTTTGTAACTCGTTTGGTTGAACTCCAAGATTGTTGGAATTTCAACTAATTTCAGTCTCCTATTTGAAATTAAGTTGAACCTAAGCGCAAACGATAGTCGGACAATTATTAGTAAATCTTGCCTTTTTGATTTACCAGTATTGCACAAGTATATTAAAATATTTTTATCTACTTGATTATGTAAATTGTTAGTTAACTGGTTTGGTTAAAATAAACATATTGTTAATTGCATGTTTAGATAGATAAACTGGTTAATGGTTGAATTAAATTAGGATCATAAGATAGCAACTTGAAATGCTATTAATTTGTTTGAATCTGATTTAGGATCATGACGTAGCATCTCATATTGATATTAGAAATTGTTCGAATTTTATTTGTATTCAAATTTATTTTTAATGTTGATCATGTGTGAATTATAATGATGTTTTATATACATTTGTTATAATGTAATGAAATGAAATATATGTTGATGTTTATATTTTAACCAAATAAACACCATTTGACAAAGTGGTCAAATTCATTCGTAATGGCATATGTTGAGCAGAACAAACTCCTCTCTCTAGCACAACAACTTGAAATTGTCACTATCTATAGTGATGAAGTGATATTAGCCATTGATAACTGATTATTTATTTACATATTTGCCTATTATGCAAATGCAGTATTATTCGGAAAATGAATTAATTTTCTGGTAGCTTTTATAATTACCATGGAGGTCATCAAGCCTAGTGAACAAATGTTCAAAAAATTTAATTTTGGCCACAATTGTTTATGGATTCTTTGAGATAGAGACATAACCATCACGTAATTGTAGTCACTAAGTTTATATAAAGAAAATATTTTCAAATCATTATTTATTTTAGATATGATATTTTCAAAAGAAAAATCATTATTTAATAATGTTTAAAAAATAAAGTTAAGCTATTTTATTTATCAAGTTTAAGCTTAATAATTATTTATTTGAAGTCTTTCAATAAAATGATCATTTAAAGAAGATTAATTACGATTAAATTTATAAGAGTTTGAAATTTACTTATTATTATATATTTATTATGTTTACATGGATTTAAATTTTTATAATATATCATTTTATGTTTTAAAATTGTTATATATTAATAAATTGTTTTATATTAATATTTAATTGTTTATATATTAAATTGTTTTATATTATCGAATTCCGTATTATTTAAAAAAAATTGTTATTTTTAAATTGATTTTATATAGTTGTATACTTTTAAAATTTGTACTATTTTAAATTTGTAAATTTTATTTATTTGTTTTATTTAAAAGATTTAATAAGAAATCAAGCATGTATTTCATCAATGTTTTAAAAGGATATTACTTTATTGAAAATATTTTGTAAAGAAATTGTTTAAGTAAAGTTTTATAAAGGAATTTTATAATGGAAAATTATAAATTGTTTAATTTAAGTATTTTATTTGAGAATTTAGTAAAATCCATAGTTTAAATCTAAATGTGTTTAACCCAATTAATATGTTTGACTAACAAGAAAACTTTCCAAATTGATCTGTGAATATACATATACCATTCAGATAGGTATATGAAAATTTCCAAGTTAAAAAATGTCATGTTTGGTTAATATACTAAAGTCAGTATTAGACAGATATATGAATATATTTTCTAAATATTGGGAATATAATATTTTTGCGTATACTTAGGTCGGTGTTAGATAACATATGCATATATAAACATTACCAGTATTAAAAAATAATTTATGGACATATGATAAGTATGTGCATATATTATTTTGAAGTGCAGAAATATTGATTCATGCATATACTTGTGAATTTGAGATAAGTACATGAATGTGTCATCCAAGCTATAAACAGATTACTTAATAAAGAATTTATTAACTAAGGCTAAGGGGATCCTTTTTTGAAATAATATCTGGATGATTATTGTTCATGTGTTGATAGTTAAATAACCAAGCATCAAATGTTGGCCAGTTTTAATCAATCAGATGTTTTTTTGAAGAGACCGTGATTGGACCTAGTTGTCCGAATACCACTTCGATCTGGCTGAGCGACAAAATTAAAAATATTTTTAAAATGATGAACATTCTAAATGTAAAATGTATAAGCAAGTTGTAACGTAGCATCAAGCTTTATCAACTGAGAATCACTAAAATCAAAGGAGATGTAGTAGGGCTAACTGGGTTACACCCAAGTAGGATATGATGATCACCCTTTTAGGTACATGAATTTATCTTTTGGTAGTGTGTGAGATTAGAGGGAAAGGGTTACAAAGCAACCACGGTGTTGACATTTTCGATACCATCAAGTTAAGTGATTGGTCGGTTATGTTTTGGCAGAGAGTCATAATAAGTTAACTCTCAGTATTGTTTTCCAAACGCGTACCGTGATGGGTGCTACCCCAGTTCTAGTCATTGTATGGAATCCAAATCCAAGGCATGCCTTTATAGTTTTAGTTGTAAACTTATTATGCTAGAATTTATGTAGTGTAACAATTTCGGCTGTGATTAAATTTATTTGTGGATTGTAGATATTATTATAATACCACTGAATTTTGATATAAAGTGTTTCGGTTGTCATATGCTAAAAACCCATCCATGTATATATGCGGCTTAGTCTTACGAGATACCTTTGATTTCAAAGGTTTTATAGGTAACCAGAATAAAAATTCATTCGACTTGAGTTTTCTCATGCTGGTTTACCAGACTGAGCTAAGTATTATTTCATTATAATGCTCGGATCAGACTGAGTGTATTTATAGGATATTTTAGATTACCTAGAGATTTAGGAGGGAAATTGGGGGTTTTGGCGTATTCTCGCAGTTGCTATATTCCGTTATGTTTATTGTTATTCATCAGTGTTTGTGAGGAAAGACAGTTATAACTGCCCAGCAGATTGATGGTTAGTACTCTGTTGTATATCCGATGGTTGTATTTATAAAATTCTTTTCATTTGTATAGATTATTTTATGTTATAGATTATTCATTCCACTATGAGATTCTATTTCCAGCACTTAGATGTTTAGGACGTGAATATCATAGCTATATTAGTATCGACTTTTGTTGGTCGTAAAATCGGATCGTTACAGAGTGGTATCGGAGCTTAGGTTAAATGAACACCTAGGCTTTGGTGTGGTGTTACTTATTATTATATGTTTATTAAGTTTAAATGGATTTAAATTTTTATAATATTTTATTATATATTTTTAAATTGTTTTTATATTAATATTTGATTATTAATTTGTTATACTATCAAATTCTACATTATTTAAATTGTTGTTATATTATAATTTTTTATTTGTTAAATTTATTTTATATAGTTTAATTTTAGATTTTGTATAGTTTTAAAATTTGTATTATTCTAAAATTATAAATTTCATATATTTGTTTGATTAAAAAGATTTAGTAAGCATTCAAGTATGTATTTCATTAATGTTTTAAAAGGATATTACTTTACTGAAAATATTTTAGTAAAGAAGTTGTTAAAATAGTGTTTTGTCAAGGAATTTTATATTTAAAGTTCATAAATCGTTTTACTTAAGTATTTTATTTGAGAATTTAGAAACATCCATATTTTAAATCTAAATGGGTTTAACTCGTTTAATATGTTTTAATAGTAAGATAGTTTTCCAAATTGATGTGTGAATATACTTATACCATTACGACAGGTGTATGAAAATTTCGAAGCGTAGAAATTTCATGTTTTATTAATATACCTTGGTTGTGGTTAGGTAGGTATATGAATATATTTCTTATATACTAGGAATATAATGTTTTTGTGTGTTCTTAGGTCTGTGTTAAATAAGATATCTATATATAAACATTTATTATTAGTGAAAAATACTTTATGGACATACGATAACGTATGTGTATACAATATTTCGAAGTACTGAAATAATGATCCATGAGTATACTGCGTTGAGTATATGAAGGTGGCATACAAATTATAAAGAGACTATTAACTAAGACTTAGGGAATCCTTTTGTGAAATAATATCTGGATGATTGTTGTTTATGTGTTGATAATTAAATAACCAATAATCAAATGTTAGCCAATTTTAATCTATCAATTGTTGTTTTGTGGAGACCTAGATCAGACCTAGTTATCCAAAACCACTTCGACTTGGCTAAGCAACAGAATTAAAAAGAATTTGAAAATGATGAACATTTTAAGTGTAAATTGTATAAGCAAGCTGTAATGTAGCCTTAGGTCTCATCAATTGGGAATGACTAAAATCAAGGGAGATGCAACATGGCTATTTGGGTTGCACCCAAGTAGGATATGATTGTCAACCTTCTAAATTCATGCATTTACTTTTGGTAGTATGTGAGCTCACAAGGAAAGGGTTGCAAAGCAACCAAGGTGATGACATATTCAGTACTATCAAAGTCGGTCTTGTGTTGGAAGAGAGCCACAAGATGACTATTAGTATTGTTTTCTAGATATGTGCCATCATGGGTATTACCCTAATGCCCAGTTATTGAATGTAATCAAAACTCTAATACATGCCTTTATAGTTTTAGTTGTGAACCCATTATGTTAGAATTTAATTGACGCAAATGATTAACATTTATTTGTGGATTGTTGACATTGTTATAATATCACTGAATTTTGATATAAAGTATTTTAGTTATCAAAAGGTAAAAACCCATTTGTGTTTATGTGCGACATGATCATAAGAGATACCATTGATTTCAAAGGTTTTATAAGTAAACATAATAAAATTTCATGTTACTTGAGTTTTCTCATGCTGGTTTACCACACTGACCTGAGTGTTATTTCATTATAATGCTCGGGTCAGACCGAGTGTATTTATACGATAGTTTAGGTTGCTTTGAGCTTCAGGCGGGAAGTTGGAAGTTGTGATATACTCTCGTAGTTGCTATTTTCCGCTGTGTTTATTGTTGTTCATCAGGGTTCGTAAGGACGGGCTGTTATAACTGTCCAGCTAATTAATGGTTAATACTCTGATGTATATCTGATGATTGTATTTATAAAAGTATTTTCATTTATAAAGATTATTGTTATTCTATATTATTCATTCCATTGTGAGATTTTGTTCTTCCTTTTCTTTCTTTTCCCCCTAATGATTTGGTTTTGGCACTTGAATGTTCAACATGTGAATACCATGGATGTATTAATGTCAACCTCTAATAGTCGTAAAATAGGGTCATTACACACACTCAATTGTATTGCTATGAATCCCTCAAGGAATCGGTATGACTTCCATAATTTAACTCGGCATAACTCCTAAGTAACAACACGATTGCATCTTTAAAACTCCCCTTGTTCGGACCGGTATGATTCCAATAGAAATCACTTTTACTACTCTAGCAAACAAAGTCGTAAAACTCTATAATTACGGATCCGATCCTAACCAAACCTTACAGAAAGGCTAAGAAGACTTAGAGGGAAAAGTACTTGGAGTCATAGATCCCGAATCAAAAGGAAGATGGATCAGTACCGATCCGATGGAAAATTCTTAGTGGACCATGGGCCCCACATGACTCTCTCCACAATGGCTCTCCAACTTCCTAGCTTGAATTGCAAATATAAAAAAGGCTCTTTCCAATGGATCTTTTTGCACTCTTGTCACTTTTTACTATCTTACTTTGGAGTAATACTGATCTGAGCACTGTACTTTGTGATTTTTTAGAAATAAAGTGATAAAGCTTCCTAAGTGGACGTAAGCTGACTTACTCCAAACCACTAAAAATCATTGTCGCTTATTTCAACTACATTTCTATCATTCTTATCCTCATTTTTCATTGGTTTAATTTTAACTGTCTTTGAACTCGTTGGGTGTTGTACCATTTTTTAGTGTCAACATTCTAGTGCTTTCATTGGGAATCGAGAAAACTCGATTTGTGCTTTCATTGAGAATCAAGAAAACTTGTTTTTTTTTCCTTTCTTCCTATCGATCGATTTTCAGAGTTTCCTCAGATCTTTTCGTGGTCTATATTCAAAGTTTGATATCATGATGAAGAAGACTAAATCCCAAGCCGCTCGAACTTCTCATGTCAAACAACAAGAGGCATCATTCCAATGACAACCTTCTGATAACTTTAATCCTAATCTTCTTGCCGTAACCGATGTGGCTACCTCATTCAACCCTGCTCCGATAACCTAAGCTCAAATGTTCGAAATGATGAAGAAACAAAGAGAGTTCAATCAGAAAATCAGCAAGAATATGGAATTTTAGCAGTAACTACATGAATCTACTTGAAGGGACATTACTTGCCTAGAGGGTGATATGAGCGTTCGTTCTCCTAATAATAATCGTGCCTTAGAAAGTTCTTCATCGAGTTCCTACCAAAGCAGCCGAATTCATTGGAGAAGAACACCTCATAACGGCGTGAGAGATAATGCCGGAGAAGAAGCGAACCAACCTGGCTGTTCCCGGCTTGATCCAGATCCTAAGCAAGAAACTAGAATCGTATCCCTAACACTCAACTCGCACCACCACTATTCAAAACTTAGTTTTCGAACTTCATGTTGTCAATCAGAACTAAAAAACTCCTGCTATACCTCCTCAAAACCAGACTGTTAATGTGGTCCAACCCGATGATGACAAACTTCCTCCAAGCAGAAGACGTAGGAACCATACTCCGAACAGGGATAACGGCCACTGAAATCCAACGGAGTCCTCACCTTAAGATATTTCATCTATGATCCATAGGATCATACAAGAAACTCAAGGTTGTGCTAACGATGATTGGAAGCCAGTATGAGATGAAATCCTTTCATCAAAGCCATTCTAAACGACGAATGGCCTAGAAGGTTCAACATGCTACAACTCACCACTTACCAGGAAAAATCAATCCTCGAGAATTACTTAATAGACGTGAATGGCATAAGGATTCAACCGACACCACTGATGCGGTAAAGTAAAAATGCTTTCTCGTATTCCTTAAAGGCATGGGCTTGTTATGGTTCTCTTGACCAACACCAAGAACCATATCTACTTTCGACCAGTTTGCTATAGAGCTAGAAAAGCAATTCAAGATGCATATTACTATGCCTAAAGACATCCTGACCATTTCCAGCACATTTTAGGAGATGGAGAGTCATTCTAAAGCTTCTTGGAAAGCTCAAGAATGCCTTTGCGGAGGTTAATGATCCATAATCAAATGATGTTCAACTACCAAAGGGCATTCATCCGAACACTGAATTTAGGCTTTGGCTTGATCGAAAGCCTTTGAAATCTTTGGAGGTGTTCTACGAAATAGCCAACTAATACCTATGCCGGGAAGAAGAGCGTAATAATTGAACAATACACAGTCATCCCTACAATCCACAAGGGTAAGTTGTGCAAAGCAACATCACCATTAAATCAAGCATTGAAAACTCTAGAAAGGATAAAGGGAATGCTCCTAACAAGCCTGTGGTAACCTCCCATAACCCCTGCATTAAACAAGAGGAATAATGCGCTGAAAGACGTGCCAGGAAGCTATGGAAGATCATCAAAGTATGATAACACAAGCGGAACCATTCATAGAACTCACATTGCAAGGATAAAATATAATAGAACATATATAATAGGCCAAGTTTGTGAAGCATCATATAATAAACTTCTGAAACTTTCACAACATAACGAAAGATCATCCATACATCATAGGAATATCAAAGTCCGTACATGAAGCCTCACTACAGCACTCAGAGAAAGAACAACAAACAGTGGAAACAAATACGAAATAGTAATAAAACTGGTACGTAAGCTTCCAGCTCGCCTCCGAACTGCAACATCGTCCCCAGTAAGATATCACCTGCCGCCTAGTCTGCCCACAACCAGATGAACATCCAAGGTAATAAGAGAGAAACATAAAACCTTGAGTCAGACAATAGTCTTATTGAGCAATAAAACAACTAACAAACATCATCAACAAAGCATATGAGAGTGGATAGATAAACATACTAATCTACCCACAACACCAGAGAAGAACTCAAACCTGCCTTCCCCACATCTGACAGTGGTAGCCTTTACAATCCATTCAACCAAAGGAATAACAATTCATCCATGGCATTCTGGACAACCATTCATTCAATAGCAATCACAAGAACTAGTTATATCTCACATAAACCATCCTAATCGAGCTCAACATCCCTCAAGCACAAGCCCAGAGGCCTAAACCAATATCAGACAATCACTCAAGAAACATCTCCTTCGATGTTGGACAATCTACGTGAGATGGTACAAACAAAACAACCAATCATCCATGACAGACTCTGGCTATCACCGCCAATCCTGCTTCGAAACCATCGTTAATCGTATGACGGTCGACCTTGTCATTTGTCAAGGGCTAATGGTAAACCCAGTTCTAGCATAAACTCCATACGCCTTTCAACGATACGTATGTTTGTCCAACTTTGATAACTAGGCCTTTCAATGATACCCGTGGTACTCGACTAGTGACCTTCCAGTATTTTGGGTGCCCCCACTGTACCCCTGCTTTGAGCCTGCTAGAACTTACGACAACGATAATCTCTCGGCCTTCACATCTCTAGTCATCCAACTCGACGATTTTCTTAGCTCAAGCAACCTTCTCGAGCAACCATTATTCAACAACTCACGACCTTTGAGTTGTAGCCCAAGCAACCTTCTCGAACACTCCATCTACGAACTCACCACCTTGAGTCGTCTTCACATTCGTTGTATTACAATTATCAACGAACAAATCACCACACTTCGAACATTCCTACTTGAACTCTCTTCAAAGTCACAATCATTGCTAGACCGAGTATCATCAATATAAGGTTCAATACAATGCATAGCATTCCTTCCATTTGCTAGAAAACAAACCACAACGTTCATGCCATCAACCATAGCGTTTAGAGTGCTACCATTCCCTTCAACTATATACCGACCGACCCACTAGTACGACCGACCCCCTACCATGACCGATCCCTGGTGCGACTGGCCCCTGGCATGAACGACTAACCCTGGCCTTGATGCACGACCGACCGATCCTAAGTTATGACCGACCGACCCGAGCTACCTTACCACAACCTATCGACTATTCTCACTCCTAGCCGACCGACCTGGTCCCTCCGTGCTCGACCAACTCAGTCCCCCCATGCTCGATCGACCCCATCTCCTGTACTACACTGTACTACTTTGTACTACCCCTTGGGTACTATACGCTCGACCCATGGCCTATACTGGTCCAATTTATCACCAATTTCAACCAAAACTTTGTCAAACAACAAGATCGACAAAATCTACTCAACCAATTCAACCACAAACATGATATATGATCACTAATAACTTGCTTATGACAATTTTCATCAAAAATATGCAAACTTCACCAAAAATCATGATAAATGAACATATGAACTAAATTATGGATCTAACTTGCATAAGCATACGAAAATATGTCAAAATTATTGGTTTTTAAGTTACTAAATTAGATCCAATGGAGATTCATATGAAAATAAGTATACCATGATGTAAATCCATGAGAAAACACTTGAAAATGATGAAAAGCAAGATCAAATACTCATATACTTGATTGAATCCATGTGAGAGATGCATATCACTCACCAATTCTCCAAAACAACCCAGAAATACTTAGATCTAGATTCGAACAGTGAAGAATTTGTTCTAGACTCTTCAATTCGATGAACTATCCCTTGGAATGGCGTAGATCTAGCTTCAAATGATGTAGATCTTCGATTCTCTAACTTCAATGGTGGAAAGGTGAAGAAAATAGATGAATGGAGGACCACTACCTCTTCCAAAATGAAAGAATGGAGAAACTAAACTATTATCCATGCCTCCTACCCTCTATTTATATCCTCCACCATCCCATTAATGGGCCTCTCCAAATCAGCCCATTATGGCTTATAAAACCTGAATAACCAACTAGGAAACTTTAAAATAGCGATTCCTCCCAAACCATTCAGCCAAATCTTTAATGTGACCACTCTACGGAAAGGGAATCATCATTTCCTTTCCAATGGCATAGGTCTCAACACATGAATCAATATGAGTAAAAAGTTATGCCCTGTTCATGAATGACAGGGCCAAAATTGTTACAATCAACATTAGTAAACTATGGACATGTCTCACACCCCTATAAGCAACATATTAAAATATGAGAATGATCCAACACTCAGGAAATAAAATAAAAATATTTTATGATACTCTGATACGTAAAATGCGGGCCGTTACAAAGCCCAAGCAAGACAGAACAACAACTCTAAAGGCTATGACAAGAAGAAGGAATCGCAGAAGAGAAATCGATTCCCTATCTATAATGTCTATACTCCACTGAATGCTCAGTTAGGGACCATCTACATAGAGACCTACAATATAGTCCAGTTCAAAAAGCCCAGTCCGCGGGAATTCACAGAGAGGGAGAAGAAGTTTGGAAAGTACTGCAGATTCCACGACATGTATCACCACAACACTAACAATTGTCGTCATCTCCAGGATACCATCGAAAAGCTCATATGCGAGAAGCATCTTGAGCAACACATCTAGAACCAAGCTTTACCAGACGGGGCACCAGGTCCTTTAATACCTTACAGCCTCAGGCATTGCCAGGGTTGTCCAATCCTAGACATCCTCAATAGGGTATCATCAACATCACCATTTGCATTGGGTCTCACCTCGTAAATCAAAACTTCAGGCATATGAAAAAGTACATTAATCATATCAAGCATGTTGAATATGAAGAGTGCTTAGTTGCGGACGAGGGTGTTCAAGCCAAATGCTAAAAGATGATGAGTGACGACATCGTTTTCCATGAAAGGGAATCAACAGAAGTGGAAGCTCCGACCATAGATCCTTACATCATCTTAACCTACATAGGGCCACTTTTATGTTTGAAAGATCCTCATGGACTCAAGTAGTTCTGTCAATATTCTCTTCAAGAAGGCCTACAACTATATGAAGTCAGAGACTAAAGACCTGTAACCGTATAAAGCCTCGATCCATGGCTTTAAAAGGTACTACTAATGAAACGACTGTAATTTTCAACATTCTGGTGCAAATTTGTGAAGGAGAGTGAAGCCAAGTCAAAATACTCCCATCATTGACATCTAATGTCCCTATAATGCCTTTTGGGGGCGTCCTCATTGTAAGTTCTCCAAATCTGCATGGCACCATGGTGCCTATAGTTGAAATTCCTTACTGACAACAGAGTCGGGGTTATCCATGCAAACTAAATCACAAGGAGAACCTGCTATGTTGTAGAGTGGAAAGTTGCATTCCATTATGAGAAGGGAAAGGGTGTAGAGGATTCACTCTACACCAAAAACATCAATGCTTAACAACCTACACCCGAGGCCTGACTCGGACAACACAATCGTTTTTACCAAGAACTTGACCTAAGAAAACATGAAGAGCTAGATTATGAAAGAGCAACACTAGTTGAGCCGACAGTCATTGTTCCGGTCTATCTCAATGATGCAACTTGCATCTTGAAATTGGATCACAACCTAATTCTACTATGAGAGAGGAGATTTTCAGTTTCTTATAGGCCAATCGTGGTATCTTCGAATTCAACCCATTCAGATATATGCGACATTGTGCTAGGAATTGAAAGCCACATTCTTGAGATCGATCCAAGGTTCCTTCAAGTCAAATCGAAATGCCAAATCTTAGGGCCAAAGAGATGCATCACTCTAAGTGGAGGTGGATAAGCTACTTAACAATGTATTTATCTGTGACGCCCTTTATCCTGAGTGGATCTCCAATCCTGTCCTCATAAAAAATACGGGAAATGGTAAATGTGGGTCAATTATTCTGGCTTGAGTAAAGCATTCCCGAAAAACAGTTTCTTGCTATGAAAAATTGACCAGCTTTTTGACTCAACTACAGGCCATCATCTCCTACCATTCATGGATGCATATTCAGGTTATAGTCAAATTTTGATGCACGTTCGTGACTAAGAATATACAATTTTCATCATGGACTTGGGGTTGTACTGTTATATCATCGTCCCCTTCAAATTGAAGAATGCGGGGGGAACCTGCCAACGTCTTATCAATCAAATGTTCAAAGATCATACCGGGAGAACCATGGAAGTCTATGTGAAGGACATGCTCATGCAGTGATGGAAGTTGAGTGACTACATAAATGACCTTGCAGAGATGTTCGATGTTCTCCGTAAACACGATATGAAACCCAATCTCGTGAAATTCTCTTTTGGCATTACATCGGGAAAATTCTTGGATTTCATTGTTAGTTCGGGAGGGACTAAAGTGAATCCTAACAAAATTGAAGGAATCCCAAAAATTAAAGTTCAAGAGAATGTTATAAACGTTCAAAGTCTTATTAAGAAGGTCGCTCCTTTAAATAGATTTTTCTCTAGAGCTAACGACAATTGCATTCCTTTATTTGATCTGATCAAAAGGGGCATTACTACAAAAGTGGGCATATTAGACACAAGTTTTATGTGGCCTTAGATCGAAAAATTGTTGCATTTTCACCTTTTTTTAAATAGGCAACACCGGGTGGGCGTGGCATCCGCGGCTGTTGCCTTAGCCTTCTAAGGCAACGCTTTAGCACATCTACTGCCATGGAAAGAAAGTGTTGCGTTATAGACGTAATGCAACACTATTTGTACGTAATGCAACAATATTTAGCGTTGCTTGAAAATTAGTTAGATCTTGGGTACCAGGTCACGATAGCGGCGGCCACGTTAGCTTTCCATGTCAGCTGCCTACGTGTCACATGACACATCAGATCTCCATGTCAGCTGCACATATGTCACATGCCACGTTAGCTGTGGCGTTTACGTGCCACATGGACTTACTACTATTTTATGTAATGCAACACCACTGTATTATGGAATGCAACACCATTATCTTGAAATACAACATCAGGAAAAAAGCAAATGCAACAGTAAAAGAAGGCAAATACAACGCTTTAATCATAAATTTTGCAATATCAGTTTTGTACATAGAAGAAACACATCCGTTACATTCATCATCACATTCAAACCTTCAATACATATCACCTTCAGTACATGCGATCAAATACGTAATTCAACACTTTAAATATATAACGCATACGATCAAATACATAATTTAAAAGTAGCAAAAGTGCCAACATATACCACCTTCAATACAAGTGCCAACAAATACGATCAGTGTGCATTCTACAAAGTAGCAATGCCATGAACCGGAAACTGTATCTCTCTATTTCATTTCAAGTCCTCCACTTGCCGACTATATCTCTCCTCGTCATTTCAGATCCTGCAATTTGAATTTACAAGTTATTTGATAAGTGCATATGTGTTGTGTGCATGCATCTGTGCATTTGGCCATCTAATTAACTTATAAATCTTAGTGAGTTACGCATAAAATTATAACAGTTGACCAATCAGCATTGGTCACTATGTGCCACCTCATCAGAAATAGAATTTAATATGCTTCGTCTTCTGTGCAAGCATTTCCAGTTCACATATTTGTCTGACACCATCCATTGGTCCCTCGCACATCCTTTCAAGCGTCAGAACATCATCTCCTCCATATCCCCTAAACCCCAATCTTCGATTTTTTTTTTAAAAAAACAATGGACTCATCTCTATACATCACAGCCACTGTTCTTAAGGGAGATTGGAATTTCGAAGCTGTGCAATACGTTCTTAAGGTGGCTCTCAATCATAATTCGTGGCCTATACGGGTAATACCCAACAACTCTTTTCTAGTATCATGCCCATCGTACAGAATGCGTGATCATGCCCTAATGTTGAAAGTTTTTACAAAACCTGGTGGTGCTATTTACCTGCAACCATGGTCTGATGAAGAATTTGAGCCATTACCAGCGTTAGAAGTGGAATCATGGGCTAAAGTTGATGGCTTTCCCGAGTTCCTAAAGAGTAATGTTCTTGTTATTGAAGAAGTAATGAAGCCAATGGGACGTGTGCTTGCAATTGACGACTGCTACTGGTCTCAGTATGACAATACATCTTTCTACCTGAAAATGCAAGTTTATGAAGGTATTGGCAATATCAATACTTTTGCTGCTCAAATCAATAACAAGTTTTACTTCATTAAGGTTCAACGCTCCATTGTCATCCTGGGACAAGGCCTGAACTTCTTTTTGTGAGAAATAAGGAGGAAGAGGTGGTTCCATGTTTGCATCATTATGGATGGGAATGGGAAATGGATTCAGATGAAAGATTTAATGCAATGATACAAGAAGCTGCTGAGCTACCCCCCTTGCCAAGCTTATTTCCGGAAGTCGCTCATGACATACATGTTGATAACCAAGCCCCAATGAACCAGAGGAATGATCAGTGAGTAGATATAGAAGTTGATCAGGAATTTGACTGGCCAAACTACCTCACCCCTTGTCTTGATGCTGCGGGTCCATCACATGCGGCTGCTCACTTCGGACCGGCTCTCCCACGGCCGCAAAGCACTAACGAATCGGTTGGAAGCTCCATAGCCCTGCAACCTTGATCTGGTATGAATTGATGCTACTATAATGTCATTTTTTGGATGTGTATGTATTAAGTTAACTTTATGATACTTTTGGATGTGGATATGGATGTTATTTTTTGAATGTGTATGGTGTGAACTGATCGATACTGCCTCATGATACTTGTGCGTGTGTGTATACTTGTGCGTGTATGGTATGAACTGATTGAAATACTTGTGCGTGTGTGTATACTTGTGCGTGTATGGTATAAACTGATGTGTATTGTATGGACTGATGCTGCCTTATGATACTTGTGCGTGTATGCTATCACAAAACCGCAGTGCATACACACCGTAGTGCGACACATGTATTTGTATCACAAAACCTCAAGCATACAGTTGTATGTCATTTTTTGGATGTGTATGGTATGAACTGATGCGAACCTGAGCATACGTTTCCAAAATCGAAACATTGAAATTGGTAGTTTCCAAAATCAAATGAAAAATACCTGTGCGTGTTAGATACGGGTGAACGAATCATCCGGATCGGGAATTTGGTAGCCTCAAGCACACCGCAGTGCATACACACCGCATTGCTACACATGTATCTGTATCACAAAACCTCAAGCATACAATTATATGTCAGTGTAAATGAACGCAAAGTGCAAATCAAATTCGACGGTAAATTCCCCATTCCTTAACTAGCTCGACCTCTATAATAAACCAATGTCTTTTTCATGCCAATAGCCCGGTTTTCATGGCCCAAAAAGGTACCACTCAGTTAGGTGAAACCTAAATCCTGGTGGCAAACTCAAATCAATGGTCAAAGCGCCTTATGGTGGCAAACTCAAATCAATGGCCCAAAAAGGTACCGCAGTGCAAACCTCAAGCATACAATTGTATGTCATTTTTTGGATGTGTATGGTATGAACTGATGCACTGCAGTGCCTTATGATACGGGTGAACGACTCGTCCGGATCGGGAAATTGGTAGCCTCAAGCACACCGCAAAGCAAACGCACCGCAGTGCTACACATATATCTATATCACAAAACCTCAAGCATACAATTATATGATAATGTAAATGAACGCAAAGTGCAAATCAATTTCGACTATAAAGTCCCCATTCCTTAACTAGCTCGACCTCTCATGGTTTATTGCTGGGTATAATTTTCGAATAAACCTCAGTATAATCCCAAATCCCAAATCAATGGTCAGAGCGCAACTAATTACTCATAATCTAATCTTTCACCGACTAATCACTCATAAGCGAACGGGTTTTCCTAAGTTTGGGATGTCCAAGCAACTAATTACTCATAAGCGAATGGGTTTTCCAAAATGTAACAAATGAACTACTTACTAATTACTCATAATCAATCTATAATAAGCGCAACTAATTCATAGTGCTATACAAACTGAACCTAAGGGAAAAAACTGGCGATGTCAATGCCCTGATCAATCAAAGCTAGAAAGCGTTTCAAAGCTTCAACCTTTTCGGAATAGAATTTGTTGTCGAGGAGAGGAGCGATACTGACATGAATTTAGGTTTAATTTTTTGTCAATAGTAAAAAGGGGGAAACGATTAGATGATAGAGAAGAAAACGATTTCGTGAAGGGAGAAGATCGCGCCAAAATTTCGTCAAAATAATGCAACGACGTGGCTGTCAATGATTGTATGATGGTTAACGTTAAGATCATCAGACCCACAGATGGTTTGAACCGTTGGATTAATCTTGCATCTACAGTTGGGGTTTTAATATATTGATAACGTGGATCGCTGAGCTGGATTATATATTCGTAATGCTATGCTTTTAACTAGTGTTGCACGTCAAAACACTAGAATTCCCACCGTAACTGTGCATTCACGTATAATGCAACAACATATGAATATTGTTGCAGAAGATCAAAGAAGCATAGCTTTCGCCACACTTTTCATGCAACACACACAAATTAGTGTCGAATATGCCCACTTTTGTAGTAGTGGGGGAAACGTAACTTTGATTGGACATTGAAATATATTACCACATTCTATGACCTGGCGAATCACTTGGAAAGAACCTTCATCTGGTCAAACATGTGGATCATGAGGATCTATTCATCTACTAAGCTTCTTTTATTTACGCTGTCAATTTCGTGCTTATGCGCGAAGAGAATCGTATCTGGAGTCCCGTGCCCTACATCGACAGAAGATTAACAGGATCTGAAAGAAACTACCCAAACATGAAAAGATCGTGTACTGCATATTGTTCTATTTTTGGAATCTTTGCCCTTATTTCCAATCTCTTCCAGTAAATGTCTATACCGACCAACTGCTACGATAGATCCTTCAAGACCCGAGGCTTCCAAAAGACTCTTGAAATGAAATATTGAACTCAACCAGTTCGACTTCCCATTTGTCCTTGGGAAATATATCCTAGGGAAAACCTTAGATGACTTCATCATCGAATTTACTACTCTCGACGATTCGTCGAAAAGTAGTGAGTCACCTAACATCTAATGGAAACTGTATGAAGGTTGATCTCCTAAGAGCCAATGTTCTGGTGTCCAAAATATATTTGTAACTTTTAAGAAACAGTCGATTTATTACACCTTGAAAATCGGCTTCCCCATAACCAATAATTATGCCAAATATGAAGTCCTGATTGTTGGGCTTAAAATTGCAGAAGAGTTTAACATCAATTCTATTTAGAACTTTTCGTATTCTCAACTCATTGTATGCCAAGTGCGAGGAGAGTTTCAAGTTAAAGAAGTGTGACTCTAATTATCTTACTCGGGTAAACGAATTACTTTTTAATTTTGAGCATAATGTTATCAAGCACATTCCTTGGGATTATAACGAAAAAACATACTCGTTAGCAAAGCTTGCAAGTTCAGGGATGCACAACTCATAGGAATTGTCCTAATTGAAGTATTTGAATCTCCGTGTATTGATCAGATGGAGACTAATTGGATATTAATGACAGAGTCTGTACTCGAGTCAGAGTTATGGATGATTCCAATCAAAGATTTCTTACAACAGGGAATGCTCCTAAAAGCCACAATGAAAATGTTCATTTATTCACAAAGCATCTTACTATATCATTCAAAAAGAAGTACTATCTCAAAGAGGTTTCACTATTCCATTACTCTGGTATGTAGCCCACAACAATGCTAAATGAGTTTTGCATGAAGTACACGAAGGTAAGTGCAATGACCACATTGGAGGGTAGATTTTAGGAAAGAAAATTCTCCGCTACGGCTACTTTTGGGCAACTATTGATCGACATGCAGCTGACTACACCCGAAAATGTAACAAATTCCAGAGATTCTATAAGATTCCAAAGGACCGCCTATTGAACTCACCAAATGGTCAGTCCATGGTAGTTCCTTGTTTAGCGAATTGATGTCATTCGAACCCTACTAATCGCTAAAGGTCGTTATGCCATCGTTGCAGTTGATTACTTCACTAAATAGGCTAAAGTTGAGCCACTCACTATAATCATTATGAAGAAATTAATCAACTTTTCTGTTCACCACATCATATATGTTGCTTTGGAGTTCCCAACACTATCGTTCTTGAAAACAGAATCCAATTTGATAGCTTTGAGTTCAAAGATTTTTGTCGACATCACCACATTGAAAATGATTCTTGGTATTTGCCCATTCATAAGTCAATGAACAAGTCGAACCAGTCGAAAAAATTATTAAGTCCATACTCAAGAAGCATTTGAAAAAATTCCTGAGGCAAGTGGGTAGATGAACTTCCATTAGCCCTTTTGCAATACTGAATCACCCATAAGCCAACGAATGGACATACTCTTTTGCTCTATCTTATGGCACCAAAGCTGTAGTACATACTGAGCTTGAAGGGCAGTCTCATCACGTGATATATTATGATCCCCAAATCAATAGAGACCTCATTGTGGAATCTTTAGACTTGTTAGATGATAAAAAAAAAAAATTATACTCAGAGTAGCCATACATCATCAATGAATTGCTTGATACTTCAATAGCAAAGTATTTCCAAAGCACTTTGACATTAGCAACCTCATCCTCAAAAGAATCTTTACCGCATCGGCGGGACTTGGCCCTTGTTGGTAGGATCCTTACATTATTTAATGGAAAGTTAGAGATGAATTCTTTAAGCTGATGATTTTTGATGGTGCCAAGCTACCAAGAACATGGAATAACAGAAAACTTTGTCGTTACCTTACTTAAGCCTTTTTTGGGTACATTTGTATTTTCAGTTTCATTTAATACTTTATTTCCAACTCAAACAATGTAATAATTCATATGTTAACCATGATTTTTGCATTACTTTTTTAATAAAGGCTCTTAGTACCTTATGTTCTCGGTGTTCTTTCATATATGCATAGTATGTTAGTTGGGATGTGACCGCCTTTCATGCACAAGTGCAACATGGTGTATGCAATGCCTCAGAACTTGGCATTAGTTCATCCCATTAAGTCCATCATTGGGTTACAATCATATGGATGTAATCCGACCAACATAAACTAACTCGAGCTTGAACAAACGAAGAGGTCAGGTATAAACAACTCATGACTTGAGTGATCGACCACTAACCCTAAGTCTTGGACTTGGGGGGAAACTCCTCAACCTAAGAAAATGTGATACCGACCGTTCGCTTGGACAATTCCAACCCTCAGAGTTTGGGTTTGAGTATAAACGGGCGAATGAACGATGACTTTATTTCTAACTCGAGCGGAACAACGGGAGAGTATAAAGGACAAATGAATGACGTCCAACTTTAGATTCCATATGACTTGATATCGATGACTGAAAGGAGATATCAATAGTGGAATTAACAGCTCATGATCAAAAGGAGACCTCGAGAATGAAGATTTGAAAAACCACTCTATATCTAACTAGAAAGTACACAAAAACTTGAATACTTAGACAATTTCATGAAAAATAAAAGAAAAAATTAACTTTTATTTACAAGTTTACCAATATCATGATACATGTACAAGTGTTATCGTGTGAAGCCAAAAGCTATGGTCGTACCCGCATCACATCTAGCTAAAGAGAAAAAAAGTACTTTAAGTGGAACCAACAGTCACTGAGAAGAACTACCCTTCTTCATCCCGAATGGTTTCTTAGAAGATGACTTGCTCTTTAAGTCCTTTCACTTTCTCTTTGACCTATTTCCTCTTCCTCTATCTCCCTTCTTTCCTTTGGATGGAATTGACTTGGGGCTGGGTTTGATTTTGAAGCCCTTGGCCGGGTCTTCTTTGGATGTCCTCTCACCCTCATTCAAAATTTCTATCACTTCTTCCTTAGCACTTGGAGAAGGGATGAAGGAGTAAGCTCAATTATTATTGTCGAAGCTATTGATTTCTCAGTTTCCGCTCATTCTTTTCTACTTCTATCTCCTTCTGTTTGACGACAAGCTGGGCTTATAATTGTTTTACTAATTCTTAAAAGCTCGACCAGCTTCAATTGCTGCAAACACATGTGATCACCAACTCCTCATCTTTCTCTACTCCCTTGTCAACTAGCGACTCATCCATTCTCACGAACATTTGATCTGGGTCAATTACCTTGGCTTCAAGTTTTTAAAGGACTCAATTTCCCAAAATCCATATTCATGAGCTTTCGGTATTCGTCCACATCAAAAGTCGCTCCAATATTCATGGCTGGTGTAAAAGTATTATGAATCTACATCCCGAGAGAACTTGTGGCACCAAGACGAAGCATCGTTAGTCTTTTTTTATTCTCTGGATACTTAGTAGGAAGCTGGCCGGCTTCTCGAATGCTTTAATAATTTTTACAAATACCGAGGAAAGATAGGATACACCTCCTGATTCATGTTACATTCCCTCTATCTTAGCATTGCCTATTCAATCTACAATAAGAATATTCTAGTGCCCAATCCAGGATTCTCTGGGTCTTACCTAAGGTTGGTGGTAGCTGAATGAGATAGGACATCGGTGGTAGCTGGCAGAACGATCGGGACTTGGAAAGCACTTGCTTTCGCTAAATGGGAAACAATGATGCTCTCGGTCATGAGTACCTTCCTTTTTATTCGAGTTGCTTTTTCCACTACCTTCACCTCAGCATCCTCCAATTGTTGCTTGCCTTCCTCAAGAATTTAGCGCTCATCTTTTCTCAAGTATTGAGCTACCTGTGCCGCTTCATCCATATCTTTAACATTTGAAGCAGTAGCCTAGTCATCTAGAAATTTCTCTCAGGTCGAAGCCAAAATTCTTGCATAATCGTCTACCTAGGTGATGCTATGGTGACCGATGAACTAAAAAAAGAATTCTTGAATGACAAATTCAAGATCCTTTTGTGTTTTAGACTCAGCTGCTCGAGCTTTTGTCCTAACTTCCTCAAGTTGAGCCTTAAACCGTCTCTTAACATTGTCTGCCTATACTAGTGCCTAATTTTTACATGCCTCTACTGCTTCTTTACCCCTTCTTTCCCCTTTTCTTTGGTTGCCTCCAACTGCTTGTTTAGTTCTACATTATCCCTTCTTAACCGCTCACTTTCCTTAATCCCCTTTTTAGTGTAGTATTTCTTATTTGAGTTCCTTGTTATCTTTTTTGGTAGTTGAAAGAAAAGAAAATTAGGAGGCTACCGCTTCCTTCTACTCCTCCCTGGCCTGAATGACTTTCATAGTTACATATTTTATCTTTTTGTTAAGGGAGTTCAACTTCTTTTTCAATTCCACAATCTTACCTTCTCTCACCTTGATCCTATCATGATCTGCTCTGGCTTCAAGTTTTAGACCAACCATTTTTGCATTCTTCTTCTCAATCAGGCTAGACAGCTTCAAACCATAATCCATAACAATACTATTTTGATTGTATATGTCAAAAATCCAGTTAAATGTTTCTCTATCGATTGTCCACGGGATCAGATTTGGCAAGAAAATAAGCTCAACACAATAATACTTAGGGAATGATTTCTTTAAGTACTCCTTCAATCTTGCACAATCATCTCTTCATCTTCGAGAAATTTCTCAATTTCCTTTCCCTTTCTCATTTCTTCCCGCTCCTAATTTTTTGTCATTGTTGACCCTCCACTAGACCCGTCTCTGCTCACATCTATGGGTAGAGATGGTGGGGTCAATGTTCTAGGGATGGAGGGGAAGGTGTGGGTGCCAATGATTGTCTTATACTTCTAGACTCTGGTCTCTTTTTTATTTCTATTGGCTTTGTGATGGAAGGAGGAGATCCTGAGTGCCCAAGATAAATTTTCTGCCAATAACAGCAACTATCATAATCATGTGTGCACTTGCGACGTGGCTAACGCACTTGAATCCTTCTAAAGAATTTTCCTCTGATATCGGGCCATTTGGGGCGAGAGCTTTTCTAACCTCTATCTTTGTCCCCTCCTTTGCTTAGTTCCCTATCTTTATCTCGATCCCTCTCTCAATCCATTATGTCTGCACAAAAAAACTCGAGTTGGAGACGATTTATCAGCACATGAATAAGTGTTGTGACGTTCAACGCTTGTGAGTGTATGTCATAGTGTTCCCTCCGATGGACCAGTTTTCAATGTGCTAGAGGGGATTGTTTCCCCGACACATAATGGTGTTGATTCCATCTCAGAGCTCGGCAATAAATGATCGATGTTTGCATTGCTCAAACCAAGAGAGGAAGTCTCTAATGGGATCATATCCAGATCCTTGAAGTATCCTTCCACTTCCATTGATGTAGCGGTCCCTGTTGTAGTTGCAGGAGATATCGACTTAGTGACTTCTCTCATCCTTGTCCCCGTTAATGGAGAAGGAGTAGGAGTGGATGACAGATCTTCTTATCTCGCGGGCCCTTCCTCGTCACCTACATCATTGCTTTCTTCTTTCTCCTATACTCTGGCTTTCTCTTCTTCAATAGGTGAAAAGTAGGGATGCAAGACAGGGGAACATCTCCTTCACTAGCCCTTGCTTTTTCATTATTTCCACGACCGATAGAATGACCTTCAGGTAGCAAGTCCAAGGTGTTAAAGGGATAGTCTGAAATCGATGACTGAGCATCGCGAAACTCTGCTCTCACGTCCTTCAGGGTCAAAACCATGTATAAGTATACTTGTAACGATGGCCTTTAGGGAATAACTATTAAAAATGGATTTCAATTTAGTTTAGAGCGGATGACTCGAATAACTTGGAATGTATCATATGAGCGTTAACATATTTACGTTCTTGTAACAACCCATGGCCATTAATCTCACTCACAAAGGGAATGCATTAATGTCATGAAGCGTTATAGTAGTATAGAATAGATAAATCACAAGAATAAATAAATAAAACACAGCGGAAGATAAAACTTATTTCATAGCATCATAACTTCGAAACAAGCTTACATAAGTAGTCTCCAAAAACCATTACAACAGGTTCAATTGTCTTTTCGAAAAACTTCAAAGTACATAAAGAAGCAAATACTTAAATAACATAAATGCATAAATCCCCACTGAGCATAAGCAAAGCCATAAAGATGAGAGAGTCCAAAGCGATACATCTACTCTCTTCAAGCAACTGAAAGAAATCGGCACTAAGCTGTAGTATTCCCTCCTTGCAAACCTGAGGGGGGGAAAGGAAAGAAAAGAGGTGGAAACAAAACGGGTCAGACATAAAGTCTGGCGAGTCCAGTAATTTTAACAAATAATAGGTAAGGTAAATGACCAAGACATAAATAGGCATCATGATATGGCTGTAACATAGATAAGGTAGATAAAAAGGATGGACAGGATGATTCCGTTCCTAAGTATTAAGACAATCCTACACCTTGGCTAAGCGAACAACCTTCCAAGTACTAACCCCAAAGACCGAAGTCAACATCAGACTAGCACCCAAAGGACTATCCAACTCAACCAACATGTATTTCGTTACACCGCACTTTTGCTAAGCTACACCACATTACTTAATTACACCGCACATCTACTAGTCTCTATTTACTAAAGGTTGATCCCTTCCCACTAACTGTACCCACATGACAAACTTGGTAGTTACTTGTACCTAGCTGCTATCGTAGGTGCCAGCTTGCTCCTACCACCACTAAGGTACCTTTACCCTACCCATTCGATCGGCTCCCTAAACCCTGTAGGCACCCGTGCTGGGCCCACAGTGGGGTGTATCACTCCCCAAAGTGGCAACCCCGATACCAACATAAAATGCATGACCATACCTACACGATGCAACAATGTCTTACCTACCAGCCCGGACCCATGCACGCACATGAACCCGTTGGACTCGCGTTGCCACCGCTATTCACGTTTTGACCTCTTACATTCAAGTCCAGTAAGCGTGCCCCAACCCCAACCTAGTACCGGGCCCAATTAGATACTCAAACGGGTTACTGGTTGAAACGGGTCCCCCATCCGACACAAGCCTCCCACCTATGCTTGGTCCCCACTAGGTTTTTCTCCCACTTAACCATTTTAATTTAAATGTCCATGTCTTACACATGTTATGGTTAAGTCCATACTTACATGTCATAATTTACATGTCTTATCTTATTCCGGTTAAGTCCATATTTACATGTCATAATTTACATGTCACCCCACTTAACCCTCTAACCATACCCATGTCTTATTATGGTTAGTATTCCTTAATTCATTCCTTATGACGAACGGTGCGTAACCTCCCACATTAGACCGAACGCTTTGTGGCAGCTGGATTTGCCGGGCGGTTCCGGGCAATCTTACGCCACAAACCGGGTCTAACCTCGTGTCATTAACCGTTGGGCCTACAAGTCATTCCTTTGACCTCTCACATTAGACGTCCAATTGTGGCAGCTGGATTTGTCGGGCGGTTCTGGGCAGTCTTATGCCACAATTGCGCCTAACCTCATGTCAAAGGTTTATTAATAATCGTATTTCACCCATACCCAATTTTCATGTCATGTATATCCAATTAAACATATAATCATGTTTATAATATTGCCTATTCCAAATTGTCACTAATTACATATTAATTAGCCTCAATTGCAAATTTACAATTATAGGCAATTTCATCAATTCCATGTAATTCATACCCAAATATGCCAATTTCACATATTATCCAATTATCCAAAATATCCAATAATATCCAATTTTCCATATTTCACATATTCCCATCGTTCCCACTTATTTGCATTCGCGCGTATTTTTAACATAGGCTCGATGGTAGCCTAGATCCAAAAATAAAAGGAATAGGGATAAGAAGAGAGAATCAAATCATAGAAAATTGGAATTAACACAACATCATGAAATAAAGGGGCATGTAAACTGGCATAGAGGCATAATGACAGATTCAACATGAATAAACTGATAAAGGTATGAACTTTACATAGAAACATAGGCATATGATGACATGAATAAAAAAGGTGAAGACTTGGATGAGATTTAAATTACATACATACATATGAATCCTCTTTACAACTTCATAATGTTACTTTTAATCCCATTATATTGTGAAAATCACCGTACTCACCTTTCATGGTTAAAGAATAGAATTATGCACTGAAATTGGTGTAGAAACGTTGCGGTGTTGCTGATTTATCTTCTTGAATTGTTGTAGAAGCTCTAATCTTTAATTTGAGTTGAAGTTGAACACTTGAGATTTGATTTAGAGGTGGCGGCTAGGGTTTAAGATAGAATTTGACAGCATAATGGTGTCATAGATAATATTTATGAATTAGGGTTAGGTCTTAGGGTTTATATATAGGTGTAGGAAGTTATTTAGGCCTTAGGATTAACCCTAGAACTGATATGGACCACTCAGATGCCATATCAGCCCTTAGGGCGAATCGGGCCACGGGTTGGCAGCCAAACACCCTAGATTGACCTCTAGTCGACCCAGCGGAGCTTGGGTCGACTCCAAAAATGGTGCGGTTCAGCTATTCCCCCTCCTGATTCGCTGTTTTGAACTTTTTTTTGAATATTTATTTAATTTTTATATTTATCTATAAATATATTTCTCTCATATGCATACAAACTTCATGGCTTAATAACTTCTTCATAATTAACCATTTTCACACTAAACCACTTTTTGAACTGCGTTCACATTAAGCCACTTTTTAGCCATTCCCCTAAAACAAAAATATGGCGCTGGCGGGGATCGAACTCTGTACCTCTTGTATGCAAGTCACATGTTCTAACCAAATGAGCTACTAAGTATTTTGCTTACAAACCTTAGATCAATGCTAAACATCATTCTTTTCTCATTCCTCTTTTTCAAATAAATTATTCTTTAATTTGTTATTTTAATATTCTCAGAAAATACGGGGTGTTACATTCTCCCCTACTTAAAGGATTTCGTACTCGAAATCTCTAAGTCAAGAAGAGCGTATTCTACCGTCCAATCATCCATCTACTCAACCATCAACCACTAGCAACCATGGTCCTTAAAAGATTTCTAATGCTTTTCATGTACATATGCATAGTGCGTGTACATGTCCATATACTAATGCAAAATCAGGCGGTCCACTGATTCTGTCGACCTCCTTAATGCAAATAATGATAGTGCCATGTATCCATCATGTATGCAAAGACCCTATACATATCATTACTACATGTGTGCACAACCATTCATTTAAATGCAATATCTATATGATACACACATTCAACGTACATTCATTTTACTAAATACATCCATTTATATGCAATATGAAAGTGACTGAGCCGATCTAGTGCCTAAAGTGTGTGTATATGCATCCACGAGCAACCACTAGCAAACACTTGCATCCACATGCATCCACCATACATAACATGTCTCAAACACATGTTTCAACCATAGGACTACCCTATCTAAAGGTCAAAGATACTAGTGAGAGGACATACTAAAGATAGAACAAGTACAAGCTAAGCGATAAAGGAGAAATTAAAAGACATACCCTCGAAAATAAAAGGGTACAATGAACGCATCTTCTCTTCCGTCTCCCAAGTAGCGTCGCTCCCATCACCTCCCCATTGCTCTTTGACTAGCTTGACCTCTCGATTCATCTACTTCTTAAACTCCGACCCAAGAATGCATGTAGGAGCTCGTCGAATAGTTGCATCACGCTCTATTTCCACCTCTCTAAGCAAGCTCTTCCAAAACCCGCTAATAAAGATAGGATCGCGACCGCTCACTATGCTAGAAGTAACACCGTGCAAACAAACTATCTCTCGAATGTATACGAAGGCTAACCATGGAGCAGTCCTCTTACTCCTCACGGGAATGAAATGGGCGCTCTTAGTAAATCTGTCTACCACGACCCAAATCCCCGTATTACCCTTCCTTGATCTTGGTAACCCATCAACAAAGTCCATCGAGACACTCTCCCACTTCCATTGTGGGACCTCCAATGGGTGAAGCAACCCACCGTGCTTCTTTTGCTTTGCTTTTACTTGTTGGCACACCAAGCATCTAGCGACAAACTCGGCCACATCCCTTTTCATACCGACCCAAAAGTAAACTCATCTCATGTCCATGTACATCTTGTCCCCGCCGGGATGAATGGTCATCTTCGAACGATGTGCATCATCAAGAATGGTCTTCCTCAAGTTCTCATCTCATGGTACACAAAGTCTACCGTCCCTACGTAACCAACCCTTATCATTTAGGGTATACCTACTGAGATGGCTCGATGACTCCCCCTTATGAGCTTCTCTACTAACTCAACCAACTGTGGGTCATCTCGCTGTGCCTCACCAATCCGTCCCAAAAGAGTAGGTCTGACCTCTAAGGATGCTAGCAAACCGGGTACAAAGTCAATGGAAGGTCTAAAGTCAAACGTAGAGATGAACTCTAAGCTTCGCCGTTAAACAAACAACGGACTCAAGGACAACCTTTTCCTACTTAAGGCGTCTGCCACCACGTTACCCTTGCAAGGGGTATATGTTATCTCGAAATCGTAGGACGCTAAGAATTCCATCCACCTTTGCTGCCTTAAGTTCAAGTCCTTCTGAGAGAACGAGTATTTTAGCGATTTGTGGTCTGTGAACAATTCGAATTTCTCGCCAAGAAGTTAATGGCACCATGACTTAAGCGCGAAAATAATAGTGGCCAACTCTAGGTCATGTGTAGGGTAATTTCTCTCATGCACTCTCAACTGCCTTCCTCCATAGTCTATTACCCTCCCCTCTTGCATTAAGACTGCGCCTAGCCCTGTCCCACAAGCATCGGTATAAACGGTAAATGGCTTACTCCCATCTGGCAACACTAAGACTGGGGTTGTGGTCAAAGCTCTCTTTAAACATTGGAACGCATCATCACAATCTATGTCCCACGTGAAAACTAGGTTCTTCTTCGTCAAGCGTGTCAATGGGGATGATATCTTTGCGAAGTCCTTGATAAACTTCCTATAGTAGCCAGCCAACCCCAAGAAACTCCTCACCTCAGTAGCATTTTTAGGGACCTTCCAATCTTGGATGGCCACCACCTTTGCAGGATCCACAGCTATCCCTTCTTTGGAAACCACGTGCCCTAAGAAACGCACTTCCTTCCTCCAAAAGTGACATTTAGAAAATTTAGCTTTAAGGTTATGCGCTCGAAGGATCTCCAACACTTCCCTAAGATGTAGGGCATGCTCTTTCTCGCTCTTAGAAAAGATCAAGATGTTATCCACAAAGACCACCACAAATTTATTAAGGTACTCCCTAAACACCCTACTCATCAAGTCAACGAAGTATGCGGGGGCGTTTGTCAAACCGAAGGGTATCACAAGCCACTCATAGAAACCATCCGGATTCCTAAAGGCAGTCTTGTCTATGCTATCCTCGGCCACTCTCAATTGATGGAAACCAATGGCTAAGTCCAACTGCGAAAACACTGAGGCGCCAACTAACTGATCGAAGAGATCGTCAATCCTCGGCAGTGGGTTCCTATTCTTCTTAGTATGCTTATTAAGTTCTCTATAGTCCACACAAAGTCTAAGGGACCCATCTGCCTTCGTGGAAAATACTAATGGAGCACCCCACTCTGATATACTACGTCTTATGAACCCCTTCTCAAGAAACTCCCCTACTTGCTTATTGAGTTCCCTCCTCTCATGAGGAGCCATGTGGCGTACTGGCAGAGATATGGGTTTTGCATTGTCTACAAGAAAAATACGAAAGTCTATCTCACGTTTTGGGGGTAGACCCCTCACCTCATCGAAGACATCAACATATTCACGGACTATACGAACAGAATGTAAATCATCATTGGATGCGTCAAGTGACTCAAGATAACTAAGCATCACCGATCCTCTAGGGTCACAAGAAATATCAAGGGTCTTTCCACTACGAGTCAACAATTTTACTACCCTTCGTTCACAATCTAGGATGGCACCATGTCTGGCTAGCCAATCCAACCCATAGCCCATGAAACCAAGAACAAAAGCATTACATTCAAAACCAACGCCTAAGATAGACAATCTCAAATCCGTACAAACCATGGATAAATGAGCCGACCCACCAATAGGATTTGAGACTATAATGGGATCCACAACGAGATTAGTATTTAAGTGCAGTGTTTCAACTAATGATGTAGAGATAAACGAATGTAATGCGCCAGAATCGAATAAAGTACGGACAGGATGATCAAACAAGAAAATCAAACTTTCAACAGAAATTTTTCTACCTTCTTCCTGCCCCGGAGCCATGAGAGCATGAACCTGCCCTCCCGAAGTAGAACCTTCCCTCTGCCCTTGCTTCTTAGGACAGTCCTTGACAGCATGACCTGGATCACCACAATGATAACAAGCGAACTTCTTCTTCTTCCTACAGTCTTTCTTCAAATGGCCGGGTATCCCACAGTTATGACACTTCCTCTTTTCTTTACCACCTTTCTTTTGTTGTTGGGCTTTCTTTGGATCCTCCTTCTTATCTTGTAGCCTAAAAGTACTTACACCCTTCTCTTCTTCATGTATGCATGCCATATCAATAAGCTTTTCATACGTAGCCCCCACTGGAATGTGGGACATAGCCAAACTGTGTAGCGGTTCATTTAGGCCCTTTGCAAACCTCAAGGCCTTCTTGTGAGGCGTATTCACCAACTCTAGCCCAAATCTCGCCAACTTATTAAATTCGGTCACATACTCCTTCACGGTCAAGTTTTTCTGCTTCAATGTCAAGAACCTCTCCATGTACATACTCTCCTCAGCTTGAGAAAGGAATTTCAACTCAAACCTTCCCCTAAAATCTGCCCATGTCTCTACAGCACGCTCTCCATTAGTAACCTCCCACCAAAACGAAGCTTCGTCCTTCATCAACCAAGCATCCAATTGGACCTTCTTACAATCGTCCAAATCGAAAATGCCAAACAGATTCTCCACTTCTTTCAACCAATTTCTAGATTCAACGAATGTTTCAGACCCACTAAAAGATTTTCCTCCCATCGAACGAAAGTCTTTACATATCTGGGAGAAGGCATCTCCACGCGGAGGAATGACTGGAGCCGAGAGAGGAGGAGGAGGAACGTCGGCCAGACCCGCGGCAGCGGCCCTAGCCTCGAGATATTGACAAAACCAACCGGGTACATAAACACCCTCTGGTATCTCAGATGCTCCAGACATGCTAAAAAGAAAAAGAAAGAGTTTCAAAACAAGGGAAGCGAAAGAGAGATGTATGGCTTGCGGGGATTATGCTCTTTAAAGTAAACTTTCCTTAAAAATAGCTTCTTTAAAACAAGTTTTTGAAAATACTTTCAATGAAAATAATACTTTTGAAAACACTTTTCAAAACTTTTTATCTGTTCTTGTAACCATAGCTCTGATACCACGTGTAACACCCCATGGCCATTAATGTCACTCACAAAGGGAATGCATTAATGTCATGAAGCGTTATAGTAGTATAGAACAGATAAATTACAGGAATAAATAAATAAAACACAGCGGAAGATAAAACTTATTTCATAGCATCATAACTTCGAAAAAAGCTTACATAAGTAGTCTCCAAAAACCATTACAACAGGTTCAATTGTCTTTTCCAAAAACTTCAAAGTACATAAAGAAGAAAATACTTAAATAACATACCCCACTGAGCATAAGCAAAGCCATAAAGATGAGAGTGTCCAAAGCGATACATCTACTCTCTTCAAGCAACTGAAAGAAATCGACACTAAGCTGTAGTATTCCCTCCTTGCAAACTTGAGGGGGGGAAAGGAAAGAAAAGAGGTGAAAACAAAACGGGTCAGACATAAAGTCTGGCGAGTCCAGTAATTTTACCAAATAATAGGTAAGGTAAATGATCAAGACATAAATAGGCATCATGATATGGCTGTAACATAGATAAGGTAGATAAAAAGGATGGGCATGATGATTCCCTTCCCACTAACTGTACCCATATGACAAACTTGGTAGTTACTTGTACCTAGCTGCTATCGTAGGTGCCGGCTTGCTCCTACCACCACTAAGGTACCCTTACCCTACCCATTCGATTGGCTCCCTAAACCCCGTAGGCACCCGTGCTGGCCCCACAATGGGGTGTATCACTCCCCAAAGTGGCAACCCCGATAGAACATAAAATGCACGACCATACCTACACGATGCAACAACATCTTACCTACCAGCCCGGACCCATGCACGCACATAAACACGTTGGACTCATGTTGCCACCGTTATTCACGTTTTGACCTCTTACATTCAAGTCCAGTAAGCGTGCCCCAACCCCGGCCTAGTACCGGGCCCAATTAGATACTCAAACGGGTTACTGGTTGAAACGGGTCCCCCATCCGACACAAGCCTCCCACCTATGCTTGGTCCCCACTAGGTTTTTCTCCCACTTAACCATTTTAATTTAAATGTCCATGTCTTACACATGCTATGGTTAAGTCCATACTTACATGTCATAATTTACATGTCTTATCTTATTCCGGTTAAGTCGATATTTACATGTCATAATTTACATGTCACCCCACTTAACCCTCTAACCATACCCATGTCTTATTATGGTTAGTATTCCTTAATTCATTCCTTATGACGAACGGTGCATGACCTCCCACATTAGACCGAACGCTTTGTGGCCGCTGGATTTGCCGGGCGGTTCCGGACGGTCTTACGCCACAAACCGGGTCTAACCTCGTGTCATTAACCGTTGGGCCTACAATTCATTCCTTTAACATCTCACATTAGACGTCCAATTGTGGCAGCTGGATTTGTCGGGCGGTTCCGGGCAGTCTTACGCCACAATTGCGTCTAACCTCGTGTCAAAGGTTTATTAATAATCGTATTTCACCCATACCCAATTTTCATGTCATGTATATCCAATTAAACATATAATCATGTTTATAATATTGCCTATTCCAAATTGTCACTAATTACATATTAATTAGCCTCAATTACAAATTTACAATTATAGGCAATTTCATCAATTCCTTGTAATTCATACCCAAATATGCCAATTTCACATATTATCCAATTATCCAATAATTTCCAATTTTCCATATTTCACATATTCCCATCATTCCCACGTATTTGCATTCGTGCGTATTTTTAACATAGGCTCGAAGGTAGCCTAGATCCAAAAATAAAAGGAATAGGGATAAGAAGAGAGAATCAAATCACAGAAAATTGGAATTAACACAACATCATGAAATAAAAGGGGCATGTAAACTGGCATAGAGGCATAATGACAGATTCAACATGAATAAACTAATAAAGATATGAACTTTACATAGAAACATAGGCATATGATGACATGAATCAAAAAGGTGAAGACTTGGTTGAGATTTAAATTACATACATACATATGAATCCTCTTTACAACTTCATCATGTTACTTTTAATCCCATTATATTGTGAAAATCACCGTACTCACCTTTCGTGGTTAAAGAATAGAATTATGCACTGAAATTGGTGTAGAAACGTTGCGGTGTTGCTGATTTATCTTCTTGAATTGTTGTAGAAGCTCTAATCTTTAATTTGAGTTGAAGTTGAACACTTGAGATTTGATTTAGAGGCGGCGACTAGGGTTTAAGAGAGAATTTGATAGCATAATGGTGCCATAGATAATATTTATGAATTAGGGTTAGGTCTTAGGGTGTATATATAGGTGTAGGAAGTTATTTAGGCCTTAGGATTAACCCTAGAACTGATCTGGACCACTCAGATGCCATATCAGCCCTTAAAGCGAATCGGGCCACGGGTTGGCAGCCAAACACCCTGGATTGACCTCTAGTCGACCCAGCGGGGCTTGGGTCGACTCCAAAAATGGTGCGGTTCAGCTATTCCCCCTCCCGATTCATTGTTTTGAACTTTTTTTTTGAATATATATATATATATATATATATATATATATATATATTTCTCTCATATGCATACAAACTTCATGACTTAATAACTTCTTCATAATTTACCATTTTCACACTAAACCACATTTTGAACTGCGTTCAGACTAAGCCACTTTTTAGCCATTCCCCTAAAACAAAAATATGGCGCTGGTGGGGATCGAACTTTGTACCTCTTATATGCAAGTCACATGTTCTAACCAAATGAGCTACTAAGTCTTTTGCTTACAAACCTTATAACAATGCTAAACATCATTCTTTTCTCATTCCTCTTTTTCAAATAAATTATTCTTTAATTTGTTATTTTAATATTCTCAGAAAATACAGGGTGTTACAGTTCTCCTGACTATCTCCTCACAAATCCTGGCTAGCAACGCATATAACAAATCATGCTTAAAATAACTCAATAAGCCTCCATGATGATCCAATTATTAGGATGAGCCTCGAGATATACAAGTGAAGGATATGTACTCTGATGTTAATGTATAAAAATATCTGATATCTTCCCCTCTTAGATCTTGACCTAGGTTTTCAACTATAAGAGGTAGGTTCTAAGCAAAAAGGCATATCCATTTGGATGAAGCTGCATGGGCACTAATCACATGAAGTATAGCATATCCTAAATATGCGGGCATGAAGGTGGCACGTATCGAATAAAATGCATATATCTATTCCAATCTATTAACATTTCGTGGGTGCAAGCTCCCGGTCATCACGACTAGGAGCCTGAACGTCATTTAGAGGTATGCCATACCTCATATAAATTCTCGCCAGCATAGCTACATCAATTCTAGAACCTATTGAATTCAGAGGATTTTCTGAAATAACTACATCGTCCAAGGTATCTAGAGTCGGTGGAACCTCTATTTGATTGATGCTTACCTCTTATGTTCCAGCTTTTCCCTCTAGTTGTCCTTTCTCAATAGCCAGTTCACCACTAGCTGGTCTACCAGGTATGGCTCTATAGATTTCTCCTCTTGATCTTGCCTCTCGACTTGACTCGATTATTGATAAGGGCTGAATTCCTCAGAAGACAAACGATTACTAGCCGATAGGGTCGACCCATCTGTCGAGTGGCTAAATTAAGGATTAAACTCTAAACTCTCAGCCTCCAATCCGTGAAGCCGTCTCAAGCTTCATTTTGTCATAATTTACTATTCTTACAAGAAATCACAATATTTAGCATGATTAAATCTATGCCCTTATATTAATGCAACCTAACGAGGAACATGCAATGTCATGCGTGCTTATGCAGTTAAAATAAACATTTCAAAATGCGGTGAGTATTTTCGATTTTACAGCTGAAGCAACCATCATCGTTGACTGTTTTCTAGAACGTGGATTGAATCATGATATTTCATTGTAATCAGATCGAAAATCAAAATTCATAATCAATAGTTCAGTTATGTGTCCACAGTCCAATTTTATGCTCTATCCTATGTGCATGTGTTGACCAACTTTTTGGAAAAACGCTATCAAAGACAAGATCAAAGCCCAATACTCCGAATTTTGTCTCCTGGCATCGGCCAATTGATCAGTTCGAGCAACTCAGACTTCGGTAAAGCCCAAGCAAGGTCTGGCCCGAGCCAGTTTCCTTCAAAGACAGCCCGAAATTTGGTTGGCCCGAATTGGTCTCCTTCAAGCAAACACTTATCGAAGCCGGAAGAATCGCTCCTCTGAATCGACCGAGTTAGCCGCTTCCTCTAAACTCGGATCAACCGAATATCTCGGATTCATCAAGAAATATCCTGCTGAAACGTTTGATACTCGGACCGACTCTCAAGGCAATAAAGGCGGTCAACCATCTCCGGACAAAGCTATACTTTTGATAAACCTTACCGCGATGGCCACATAAGCCATTGTTTCTGAGGATACTATTAATGAGCAGTGGACCGGGTCCTACCGCCGCAACTACTTCCACTGATCGAGATCCACGTGTCCAAGCTCCGAAAAAGAGGAAAGCCACATGGTGGCCCGCTCAGCCCACTTCTTCACCTATAAATACACACATGCTTAAAATGGGAGAGAGACTTGTTTTCTTCGGCTGTTTCAACTTTCGGCTGAACCATTCCTTCTAATTCAAAGCTTCTCCACGGCTAAGTTAAAAGTAGAATATTCTTCTTCCTCCTCAAAAGAGAAAGTGCATTGTACTTGTATTCAAAAAGAAAAGATCAATATATGTAAAGTGGACGTAGGCACCATCTTTGCCGAACCACTATAAAAAGCCTTGCGTGTTCCTTGTTTTCTTTACTTTCATGCATTTCAAAAATCATTATTCGTGTGCTCTCCACACGGTTGGGGGTTGACTGTCACTAGTGACCAACTTTTGACGTCAACACTTTGACGTGCCAGGAAGGGGAGAACGCACTGACATACCCTTCGACCTTCTGCTAATTCTGAACTATGGCGAACAAGTGGAAGAAAGATGCAACATCTTCCCGTCCTGCGAATGCTGACGCAACCGAGACAAATGCTGCAGAGGCGAGTTAAGAAGCTTCCTCTCGTGAAGACATGTCCGGATATCTCACCCGCGATGACATGGATAAGATAATGGCCAAATTCAGAAGCTGTATGACATCTCAAGGCAAACTCCTCGAACGACAACAACAGTTGATAGATCACCTTCTCGGTCAAGTGGAGATGGGATTAAACGCTTCAACATCAATTCCTCCACCAACCGGGACTAGGGCAATAACTGATCTCCAGTTTGCACAAAACCAGGCCACCGATCTGATCACACCTTTGCTTCCTCCTGACTTAGGTCCACCTCTCGATCAATCACAGCCAGGAGTATCGCTTCCAACGATCAACGCAGCTGCAACTGCAGATTCACAGGTGGCCCGCGATTAAGAATTCAAGATCTAGGTCGCTAGACCACTTTGCCTCTACTCTTTGGAATAGCTCGGCCCCCCGGACCAATCTAGCAACCACTGGGTCAGTCAGGATCAGCGCCATTCCCATTACAACCCAGTACCGGAAACTCGCCTTACGCCGCCTTTCCTTCAACGAAGAGTTGGTGGAGCCTTCCCTTAAAACCAGGGAGACCACTCTACCGTACTGTTTCCCAGATTAGAGGATAAAAACGCCACTGTAGACCCTTCTAACATCAATTCGGGCGGGGACATCGAAGAGTCCTAAACATCACATGCTATACTGGATCAGCCTGGACCTTCAGTCATGGGTACGACTTGGTCCAATCCTCATCAGGTTCAAGAGGGTCCAGTCTGACCAGAACCAATGACTGCGATAAACCCTCACCCTCACTTTCACTCAACTCTTGAAGGCCGGGCCCAACCAGCGGCCACCCTTCCGAGCATGCTTTCGTTGGACCCCAGTGTTGGAACTCTCCCGAATACAGAGCTGGATTCATGGCAGCGACTCCCTGGAGATGGAAGCTAGCTTGCAAGCATCGCCCGACGTTTCACCCGGGGCAATTCTTCTTAGCAAGATATAGATAACATCCATCGCAGCCCCTTTACCAAGGATATCAGGGACTTCCGCAATCCTTCGGACTTCAAGTTTCCGGTTATCGAACCATACAACGGTCGGCCCACCATCCATCTCATGCGTACATGCGACATATGGAAGTGCTCAGCGCATCGACCAGTGTTATGGCCAAGTGCTTTCCACTCTTCCTCACAGATATAGCTGGCAGGTGGTTTTGACAGCTAACGACGGAGTCGATCAACAGCCGGAATACGCTGGTCACCCGCTTCATTGAGTAGTTCATAGTTCATATTTCCCAACCGAAAAGTGTCATGTTTTCGACTTCCATCAAGCAACGCCCGGGAGAAACACTTCGGTCCTTCCTCGAAAGATTCAACACGGCCATAGCATCTGTTGATCGACCCGAGCCATCGATGGTACTTATGGCCGCCATTGCAGGTGTTTGAAACAGATCAGAATTCTCAATCTCTTTGACCAGAGATCCTCCCAATGACATATAATATTTCTGTGCAGAGGCCGTACGATTCCTCCGACAAGAAGACGCCAGCATTAAAATAGAGAGCCTCGAGGTCCACGCAACCAAACAAGGAGGTCCATCCCACACCAATGGCCAGAATAAAGGAAGAGGAAAGGCTCCTGAGAAGAATGAACGCAACATACGACCTCGAAGAGAGGATAACTACGATCAGTATACTGTGATGACCGCATATAACCCCTGCACTATACAAGAGGAATAATACACAGAAACGGGTGCCAGGCAGCTATGGACAATCATCAGAGTAGGTAAACAACATCGGAAACTTTCGTAGAACTCACAACGCAAGGATAAAATATAATAGAACATATACAACATATAATAGTAATGAAGCATCATATAGCAAACTTTTGAAACTTTCTCAACATCCTGAAAGGTTATCCAGCTAGTTTTAAAGTTTGTACATAAGGCCTCACTACAACCCTCATAGAGCACTCAAACAGCGGAAACAAAAATACTAGATTGTAATAAAACTAGTATGCCAGCCTCCTACTCGCCTTCGAACGACTACATCGTCCACACTAAGCAATCACCTGTCACCTGCCACCTAGTCTGCCCATCCAAATACAGATGAACAGCCCAAGGTAATAAGAGGGAAACATAAAACCTTGAGTCATACAATAGTCTTAGTGAGCGATAAAACAACTAACATACTTCATAAATAAATTATATAAGGATAGGTAGATTTACCAACTGCTGCCAAATACCAGAGAAGTACTCACGCTTATCTTCCCCACATCCGACAGTGATAGCCTTAACATTTAACAATTCAACCATACATCCATGGAAACTAAAACACCCATTCAATCATGGTAAAGTACTCATCTCATCCAGATTATATATATCTCATGTAAACCATCCTAATCGAATTCAACATCCCTTAAGCACAAGCCCCAAAGGCCTAAACCAATATCAGACAAGCACCTAAGGAACATCTCCTTCGACGTTGGACAATCTACATGAGATGATACAAATAGAGCAATCAAACATCCATGACTGACTCTGGCTATCACCGTCAATCTGGCTTTGAAACCATCGTTAATCACATGATGGCCCATTATGACTGCCATATGTCAAGGGCTAACGATAACCCCAGTTCTAGCACAACTCCATATGCCATCACGACTCGTATGTTTGTCTTCTCAAATCTCGACAACTAGGCCCTTCACGACTGCCCAAGGTACGAGGCCCTTCATGACTTCACAAAGTACCCTTGCTTTGAGTCGGCTAGAACTTACAATAACGATAATCTCTCGGCCTTCGCATCTCTAGCCATCAACTCCAATGACTATTCATTAACTCAAGTCCCCCTTGAGTACCCATTATCCACGAACTCAAAACACCCTTGAGTCGTCTTCCATTCGTTGCTTTACACTGATCAACGAATATATCCAACACTTTGAATATTCCAGTTGAATTTACTTCGAAGTCACACATCACCGAGCCAAAACACATCACTGCGCTGCGGTTGGTGTTCGGGGGTTGCCCCCGAAAAACTGCTAGAAGACCTGCTTCTTTTCCTCCTTGCATGACCGACCCTGCATGTGTAACCGATCAGGCCTGCTTCTTTTCCTCCAAGAAATCTTTCCATGTTCCGACCGACCCACCATGTTCGACCCAAAACCTGCATTCTCCAATGCAACTCCAATTTCGACCAAAACTTCGCCAAAACGATTCGTTCAATGAAATTAACTTATCCAATCATCCAATATGACCATAAAAGTGGTATGAAGTCAACAATAACACCAATATGGCAATTCCATCAATAATCATGTAAAATTCACCAAAATTACATAAATGTACATATGAAGAAAATCATGGATTTAACTTGCACATTCACATGAAATATCATAGAATTTGCTTATCTAAACGTGCTAAATTAGATCATGGGGTGATTTATATGAAAATGGACTTACCAATGCATAAATCTATGGGAAAACACGTGCATATGATGAAAAACATGCACAAATACTCATATACTTAATTGAATCCATGTGAGAGATGCATATCACTCACCGATTTGCCAAATCAAGCTAAAATTGATGAAATAAGAATCCGGACAGCAAGCACCTCGCACCAAACACCTTGATCCGATGTACTCTTGCCTCAATTGATGTAGATCTAGCCTCAAATGGTGTAGATCTATGACTTCCCTCCTTGGATTTTAATTTTTAATGGTGGAAAGGTGTTACAGGAAGGGGGAGCTCAAGGCACCAAATGAGAGAATGGAAAACTAAAACCATTTCCCATATCCCTTACCCCTTATTTATACCCTTCCTATAGCCCACCAATGGGCCTTCCCAAATCAGTCCATTGTGGCTCTCCAAACCTGAATAGCCAACTTAAAAACCTTAAAACAACGATTTCTCCCAAACCATTGAGCCAAATCTTTAATGTAACCACTCTACGGAAAGACAGCCATCAATTGCTTTCCAATGGCACAGATCTCACCCTCTGATTCGATCTGAGTCAAAAGTTATGCCATGTACACAAATAAAATTAGTAAAAATTATGGATATGTCTCACATCCCCATTAGCAACATATCAAAAGATGAGAATGATCCAACCCTCAGGGAATAAAATAAAAATATTTTACGATCTTCTGATACGTAAAATGCGGGTTGTTACACTCTCCCCCCTTTAAGAATTTCTCCCTCGAAATTCCAAGCAAATACAAGCAACCCCAATAATTCTGCATGCCTATCATCCATGAGAAGCCAATTCTATCATCCAAACTAGCAACCATTAGGCCATGCATCTATAGCGGAATTCTATTAAACAATAACAAGATACGATATCAAAGGGTCCTACCGACGAAGAGTTCTGGATGAGCCACCATCATGCTCTCTTCCGTCTCCCAGGTACAATCGTCACCATCTTCACTCCATTGTACCTTGACTAGCTTAACCGTCTTCCTCTTAAGCTGTTTCGTGTCATTCCCCACAACACGAAGCGGCTTACGAGATATGGCAGCTGCGGTCTCTACTTCTAGGTCTTTGTACTGCTATGGAGATACCACCACATTCGAATCATGCATGGACTTCTGTAGAAACGATACATGGAAAACATTATGCACACTCGACATCTTCTCGGGTAATTCTAATCTATATGCGAGCTTTCCAATTCGCTTGACTATCAGAAATGGTCCAGCGAACCATGGAGCTAACTTTCCTTTACTTCCAAATCGAAACACATGCTTTAATGGCGAAATCTTCAAGAAAGCCATATCGCCAACATTGAATTCCAAATCTTTTCGATGTTTATCAGCATAAATTTTCTGACGATCTTGGGCCGCCTTCATTTGTTGCCGAACGATCTCGATATAATCCGAGGTCTCTCTAATCATCTTTTTCCCAAGTACCAAGTTATCTCCGGTTTCTAACCAACATGCTGGAGATTTGCACGGTCTCCCATACAATGCCTCGTATGGTGTCATCCGAATGCTAGACTGATAGCTATTATTATATGCAAACTCAACTAGATGCAGATGGTCTTCCAATGATTCCCCAAAATCCAACACACAAGCTCTTAGGAGATCTTCCAAAACTCGGTTGACCCTTTTGGTTTGACCATCGGTTTGGGGATGGTAAGCTGTACTTAAACACAACTCGGTTCCCAAAGCTTCTTACAAACTCTTCCAAAATCCACTTGTAAATAATGGATCTCGATCACTCACTATGCTCTTCGGGATACCATGGAATCGAACTATCCATTTCACATAAAGTTCAGCCAATTTCGGTGCCGTCCTAGTTGACTTGATAGGAATGAACCTTGCACTTTTGGTCAAGTGATCCGCAATGACCCAAATTCCTTCATTTCCTGCCCTGGTTCTATTAGTCCATCGATAAAGTCCATCGATACTTGCTCCCACTTCCATGCAGGAACTTCCAATGGCTGAAGCAAACCACTTGGCTTCTTCCTTTCAGATTTCACCAACTGACAATTCATGCATTTGGAAATGAACTTTCTAATATCTCCCTTCATCCCCTCCCAGTAATAGATTTGCTTCATGTCCTGATACATCTTACTACCACCGGGATGAATCGTCAACTTCGAGTGATGACATTCCCTCAGAACCCCATCTCTCAATCCATCGATATCAGGAACAACCAGTCGCCCTTTCTTCCGAAGCCAACCTTCTTGATCGACCTCGAACTCTTTATTCTCTGGTTCCAACTCCGGGATAAACCTGACACGCTTAGCATCTTGCTTTTGGCTTTGGCCAACCCTTTTGATAAGTGTAGGTCATATCGATAAGCCTGCCAACATTTCAGGTTCCAATTCGCATCTTGGCCTGAAATCAAACCTTTCCAAATACTCGATGCCCTTCCATTCCGAAAACATCACTCCCAAACTCGCGTGTCTTTGACTCAATGCATTTGCAACTGTGTTGCGTTTGCCAGGAGTATAGGCTATACCAATCATAAGATGCTAGAAACTCTAGCCATCGTTACTGCTGAAGATTCAAATCCTTTTGGAAGAAAAGATACTTCAATGACTTGTGATATGTAAACAGCTCGAATCAAACTCCCAACAGGTAATGTCTCCATATCTTCAGAGCAAACACAATAGCTACCAACTCTAAATCATGAGTTAGGTAATTTCTCTCATGCGGCTTCAGCTGTCGACTCGCGTAGGCCACAACTTTATCCTTCTGCATTAGCACTGCTCCAAGCCCATTACCACATGCATCGGTATATACCACCATCTCTTCATTCCCATTTGGAATGGTCAACATAGGAGCACTCGTTAGTCTCTCCTTCAGGATTTCAAAAGCTTGCTCACACTTTGCACCCCATGTGAACACTTGATTCTTCTTTGTCAATCATGTCAACGGTGCAGCTACCTTTGAGAAATCCTTGATAAACCGTCGATAATATCCTGCCAAACCAAGGAAACTCCGAACATCTGTCGCATTCTTAGGTCTATCCCAGTCCTAGATTGCTTCGACTTTTAGCGGGGTCAACTGCTATCCCATTTCCAGAAACTACATGGCCTAAGAACCTCATTTCGCTCTTCCAGAAGTGACATTTCGAAAACTTAGCCTTCAGCTGATGCTTTCACAAGATTTCCAAAATAACTCTCAAGTGCGTCTCACTCCGAGATTAAACCAGAATGTCATCCACGAACACAAGCACGAACTTATTCAGCTGGTCTCTGAAAACCCTATTCATAAGATCCATGAAATACGCTGGCGCGTTAGTCTACCAGAATGGCATTACCAATCATTCGAAGAACCCGGATGGTGTCCTAAAAGCAGTCTTTAGCACACTGTCCTTTGCCACCCTCAACTGGTGAAATCCCATTGCCAAATCCATCTGAGAAAACACTTTGTCTTCGTGAAGCTGATCAAACAAGTCGTCTATCCTTGGAAACAGATACTTGTTCTTTTTGGTCACCTTATTCAGCTTATGATAGTCCATACACAATCTTAATGAGCCATCCGCCTTGGTTACAAACACAACTGGTGCACCCCATTCAGATACACTCCTCCGAATGAATACTTTTTTCAAAAAGTCACAAACTTGCACCTGCAGCTCTCACTGTTCCTTAGGCGCCATCCGCCTAAGAGGCATAACGATTAGTCTAGCACCCTCGACCAAATCAATCTCACCATGCGGCGGCAACCCTTTGACCTCGTCAAAGATATCTACATACTGATTAGCGATCCACATTGATGACAGGTCTTCTTGTGGAATCCCTAGCGAATTATACATAACTCACGAAGACCCCGTCTTTGCACTTACATATAATCAACACCTTTCGCCCTTCCACATCCCTGACCCTCACCTCTAGCTTCTCGAAATTCACCCTTGTCGCATACCTCTTGAGCCAATCCATGCCCAAGATGATCCCAAACCCAGCGAAGTTAAGAACAAAGCAACCACACACAAAAGAGCAACCATGACTCAAAAACCCTAGACCACGGCAAATCATACAAAAACAAAACGAACCCCCAATTGGATTAGTCACGATCAATGGTCTATCACAAATCTCGGGTTCTAAACCAAGCGACACACAAGTTCATTGCAAATGAATGAATGTGATGCTCCATTATCAAAAAGCACACGAACTGAAACACCATTAACAGAAAAAGTACCTTGCACCATGACACTCTTTCCCTTTTCCTCAGTAGTAGGAACCCTTGAAGAAGATGGCACGGCTTCCAAAGCATATGCCTTCACAACCTGCTTTCCCTTAACTGATTCTGGATAGTCCTTCTTGAGATGCCTAGGCTTGCCACAACTGTGACACTTCCTCTCAACTTTCGGATTTTTGCACTCGTTAGCAAAATGGCCTTTCTGCTGACAGTTAAAGCAAACTGACTCACTCTTGGGTTTCTTTTTGCCATTCTTCCCTTTTTGTTGTTGCTGCTTTCTTTTCTTATTACTGCCACCTTGCTGTGATTTCTGTGCTTCTATGGTTGCAGCGACAACATGGATCTCTTTAGTAAAAAAACTCTCATGGCGAATAGCTTTCTCCATGAGCTTCTCAAATGAATCATCGAGATGATACACCAACGAATTTCCAATATAAGCATCCAGATCCAAGACAAATTTCACATTCTTCTGATATGGTGTATCAATGTATGAACAAGCATATCTAGACAAAGCTTCGAAATCAAAAATGTAGTCAAGAACTGATCTGTCATTCTGATTCAACTCTACGAACTTCTCGAAGAGAACGGACTTCTGAGCAGTGGAATTGCTCCCATGAAATCTCCTCTTCTAGAGTCTCAAGTGTAACCGAATTCCACCACTCCATGACCCTGCCATGCAGCTGCCTTAATGCAAGTTTTCTCTTTATTGCATCCTCAATACCTAAGTCTCCAAAGATACGAACACAAGAATCCATCCACCTCTGAACCTCTTCAGCTGTCTCAGTTCCCTTGAATGGTTTTCCTCCTAGAGACATAAAGTCTTCGCACAGCTTTGTAAAATCTACTACTCTAGGAACTCGCACACCTACATCTACCGTTGCTGCCACTAGAGCGGGCACCCTTCGCATGATTGCTTCTGCCATGGCTTCAAACATCCCAGGGTAGTCTAGCTCACTACCATTTCCCCCTCCAGTATTAGCTCCTATAGCAATGTGTCTTGATGTTCGTCTATCCATTCTAAATCTGCAATTTAGAATAACTAGCCACTTCCAAGAAAATTGCTAGAAGAGAACAAACGCTACTACTATATATGCTAATATATATAGTAAGCGTCCAAGTAAAATCTTCAAGTACGTCTCTCATACGTGATTACGTTTTAGAACTTTGGCTAAAATCGTTAACCAGAGCCCTGATACCAAATGTGACGACCGCCCATAACCCCTGCACTATACAAGAGGAATAATGCGCTGAAAGGTGTGCCAGACAGCTATGGACGATCATCGGAGTAGGTAAACAACATTGGAACCTTTCGTAGAACTCACAGTGCAAGGATAAAATATAATAGAACATATACAACATGTAATAGTAATGAAGCATCATATAACAAACTTTTGAAACTGTCTCAACGCCTTGAAAGGTTATCCAACTGGTATTAAAGTTTGTACATAAAGCATCACTACAACCCTCATAAAGCATTCAAATAGCGGAAACAGAAATACTAGATAGTAATAAAACTAGTACACCAGCCTCTTGCTCGCCCCCGAACAACTACATCATCCACACTAAGCAATCACCTGCCACCTAATTTGCCCATCCAAATATGGATGAACATCCCAAGGCAATAAGAGGGAAACATAAAACCTTGAGTTAGACAACAGTCTAAGTAAGCGATAAAACAACTAACAAACTTCATAAATAAAGTATACAAGGATAGAGATTTACCAACCACTACCTAATACCAGAGAAATACTCACACTTATCTTCCCCACATCCGACAGTGATAGCCTTTACATTAAACAATTCAACCATACATCCATGAAAACCAGAACACCCATTCAATCATGGTAAAGCACTCATCTCATCCAGATTATATATATCTCATGTAAACCATCCTAATCAAATTCAACATCCCTCAAGAACAAGCCCTAGAGGCCTAAACCAATATCAGACAAGCACCCAAGGAACATCTCCTTCGACGTTGGACAATCTACTTGGGACGATACAAATAGAGGAACCAAACAATCAAACATTCATGACTGACTTCTGGCTATCACCGTAAATCTTTCTTTGAAACCATCGTTAATCGTATGGCCCATCATGACTGCCATATATCAAGGGCTAATGGTAACCCCAGTTCTAGCACAACTCCATACGCCATCATGACTCATATGTTTGTCTTCTCAAATCTCAACAACTAGGCCCTTCACAATTGCCTAAGGTACGAGGCCCGTCATGACTGCCCAAAGTATCCTTGCTTTGAGTCTACTAGAACTTACGATAACGATAATCTCTCGGCCTTCGCATCTCTAGCCATCAATTTCGATGACTATTCATTAACTCAAGTCCCCCTTGAGTATCCATTATCCAAAAACTCAAAACACCCTTGAGTCGTCTTCCATTCGTTGCTTTACACCGATCAACGTATACATCCAACACTTCGAATATTCCCACTTGAATCTACTTCGAAGTCACACATCACCGAGCCAAAACACATCATTACGCTGCGGTTAGGGTTCGGGGGGTTGCCCCCGAAAAATATTTTGTTCAAGCTCTTTTCTTCAAATCCGAGTCGTAACCGAAAATATAAATTTTCAGAAAATGACCCGGTGACCGATCCCTGGCCATTTTCGACTGACCCCTTACCTAGGTGTACGACCGACCCTTCATTTAGGTTCATAACCGACCCACATAACAGAGACCCAACCATTCTGCTCGACCCGGAGCATCTCAATCTGGTCCATGCTCGACCCCATATGCTCGCTCGACCCAAAGCACGATCGACCGAATCATGGGTGCACAACCGACCCCAACCACATCCACCTCTTGACTGACCCATGCTTCAGACCGACCCGTTCATGCTCGACCCTCCTTTCACGACTGACCCACTGTGCTCGATCCTACATGTTTGACAGACCAGGCATGTTTCCTTTCCTCCAAGAAATCTTTCCATGGTCCGACCGACCCACCATGTTCGACCCAAAACCTGCATTTTCCAATGCAACTCCAATTTCGACCAAAACTTCGCCAAAATGATTCGTTCAACGAAATAACTTATCTAATCATCCAATATGACCATAAAAGTGATACGAAGTCAACAATAACACCAATATGGGAATTCCATGAATAATCATGTAAAATTCACCAAAATCACCATAAATGTACATATGAACAAAATCATGGATTTAACTTGCACATTCACATGAAATATCATAGAAATTACTTATCTAAACGTGCTAGATCAGATCATGGGGTGATTTATATGAAAATGGACTTACCAATGCATAAATCTATGGAAAAACACTTGCATATGATGAAAAACATGCACAAATACTTATATACTTCATTGAATCCATGTGAGAGATGCATATCACTCACCAATTTGCCAAAACAAGCTAAAATTGATGAAATAAGAATCCGGACAATAAGCACCTCGCACCAAACACCTTGATCCGATGAACTCTTGCCTTAATTGATGCAGATCTAGCCTCAAATGGTGTAGATCTATGATTTCCCTCCTTGGATTTTTATTTTTAATGGTGGAAAGGTGTTAGAGGAAGGGGGAGCTCAAGGCACCAAATGAGAGAATGGAAAACTAAAACCATTTCCCATATCCGTTACCCCTTATTTATACCCTTCCTATAGCCCACCAATGGGCCTTCCCAAATCATCCCATTGTGGCTCTCCAAACCTGAACAACCAACTGAAAAACCTTAAAACAGCGATTTCTCCCAAACCGCTGAGCCAAAATTTTAATGTAACCACTCTACGGAAAGACAACCATCAATTCCTTTCCAATGGCATTGGTCTCACCCTCTGATTCGACCTAAGTCAAAAGTTATTCCCTGTACAAGACTGATAGGGGCAAAATTGTCACAAATAAAATCGGTAAAAATTATGGGCATGTATCACATCCGCATAAGCAACATATCAAAAGATGAGAATGATCCACCCTCAGGGAATAAAATAAAAATATTTTACGGTCTTCCGATACGTTAAATGTGGTATGTTACATATACCAAGCTCAATTCTTCCGTACTCAATGCCTATCTTGAAGTACGAGGGTCCCTGCCTTTCCTAAGACCTCCTCGAAGAGAGTCGACCCAGAAAGAACTCGATTCAGGAAAGCACTACATGTTTCACAACATCTCTGGCCACAGCACCAATGAATGCAGGCACTTACGCGATCTCATCACGGATAGGGTCAGGCGAGGGGAGCTTCCCGAGTATGTCAAGAAGAACCCACAGGCCATGCCGCCACAATCTTCAGACCAAGCTCCTCAAGCTCCTAGAAACGGAAAGGACCATGATATTTGGACTCGCGGCATCATCATTAATTAACGTTTAAATTTCTTTATTCGATGTATTTCTGTTTCTTTCAATAAAATGGACACTTTGATGTACACATGTATGAGGTTAGGATTTAGCTCCTAGGCATGCTCTGGAATCACTAGCTATCCTCTTAGGATTTACTTTCATTTTCCTATAATAGTTCTTTAGCAGCTGTGAGCTTTCTTTTGCAAACATGGATTATGTTTTAATGATTTAAGCTGAGCACGACTACCACTTGCCCCTTGAACATGGTCAGTGCGAAAGCCTGCCACCATCTCTAAGACCTACTCCTTGAGCCGAGTACGGTCAGATCTCTCCAAGCCGAGTATGGACAATACTCGCTGTAACACACCGTAATTTTAAATGACACTAAGGAGGATAAATTAAATAAATTAAATAATAATTAATTTAACATTCATAATTAAGGGAAACAGACTGCGCCATTGCGTCCATCTCGAAATTTCAGTCAAAATAGACATTTGGTTTGCGTAAAATGGACATCATATAAAAAAGTTATGTAGGTTTGAAGTTCGAATATGTGTAGAAGAATTATATATATAGGGTCCAGAAAATCAAAATTCAGTTCAAATTTCAAAAATTACGTTAGCGGCAAAATTCCTTCCCCAGGGGGTGCTGACCCCTAAGCAGGGGTGTCGACCCTTTAAGGGGGGTCGACCCCCTAGTGCTGAGGTGGCAATCGGTTTAGGGAGGGCTGGCAGCTATATATAGAGGTCCATTTCTCTATTTTCTTCATTGAAAATCCATGGAGGCCAAACTCTGCCAGTGACTGAAATGAACCGAATTATCTTCTACAATTATCAACTAAAGCAAATCAAACTTAGAGAATCGAGTGTAGATCCAACCTCTTCTACCTTCTACCTTTTCTTTTAATCCAAACACGGTGAGTTAGTTACTTTTAGATTTAAATGATTAAAATTAATTTATGACATGACTGTGATTTGGATATATACATGCCTGTGACCGAATCATATTGGATCTGTCATAATTTGTGAACCTATAATATTCTTGGATCCTAGACCTTATCATGCTAGATCTAATTTATAGATTTAATTCTTTATCGTTAATTCATCATGTCACATATGTGGATCATACCCTTTTTTTCTAATTTTGTGGTTAATTTGGAATTATCATTATCTAGACAGTTAAACCTTTGTCTAGATCTAGATCATCAAGTTATGATTAATTGAGATCGGTCGTTATTAAACATATGAATTCTTATTTGGATCGGTTTATCCTAAGTATGTTAGATCTAGTTTATCACCTTGTGCCTATCATATTAGATCTAAACCAGTTGGACATCTAAATTGTTAATTTGGATCTTATTATGCTTAAATTGACATCACAGTTATGTTAGAATTAGTAAACTTCCACAAGTTCATCATATTTATGCTTATATGTCCACCTTATCACCATGCTAGTTCATGTTTATGCCTAAACAATCACCTTTGTCATATTCCCATCACTTTTCCCTTTTTATCGTTTATGACTAGGCTATTATCTAGCCTAGGCATGCCGCCAAAATTATGTCAATATGCTTGTTAGGGAATGGGGGCAAAAGTTTAGAATTGGCGTAATTTAAAAATGTTTATATGAATTAGACATATAATTCAATAATTGGGTAAATGGGTATGAATACCTATAAAGGCACAGGCACTAGTAATGGGATAAGAATGAAATGTCTAAGGTTACAATTAGAAATTGTAATTGCACTTATGACGCGAGGTTAGGTTGCATTAGTGGTGGAAGTCTGCCTGGACCCGACCGGCATATCCAGCAACCACTAGTGTTGAACCTAATGTGAGAGGTCTAAGTGCACAAATACGAGAAGGGCTATGACACGAGGTTAGGCCCAACTTGTGGGAGAAGTCTTCCCGGACCCGACCGGCATACCCAACATCCACAAGTTGTAAGCCTAATGTAGGAGGTCTAGCCCATTATAAACCATAAATGGACATGGTAATGAATTGGACTACTTAACCTAATCCATAAGGATTGTATGATTATGAACTAAAGTTAGGGTTAAGTAAAATTGGTTGAACAATGGGTGGGCTAAGCAAATCTGACGGGGTGGGTAATACTTACATATAGGCCCACAACTTAGCCCGATAAGGTTATATAATTAAAGACAACCAGTGGTAAGCACAACCAGTAGAAAGATTGGGGTTATATAATTAAAGACACCTCTTAGGGTAAAATATAGCATGTGGGAAAACCTAGTGGGGGATACAAGACAAAGGGGAGAGCTTGTATCATATTGTATGGGACCGTTTTGGTTAGTAACCTAGAGTAGGTATCAAGTAGAGTACTCCGAACTAGGTCGGAGATGGGGCACGCTTACTGAACTAATTGTAAGAGATCCAAACATGGAGTTCGGTGTGGGCGGCACAAACCGACCGGGCCATGTGCGTGCACGAGCCAGGCAGAAGGGGATAAGACGACCGTGACACCTATAGATATGGGCTGTGCATATCAGTGGAGGGTTGCCATTTTAGGACGTGATACATCCTATGGTGGGGCCGGCACAGAGTATCTACGTGCATTAAGGAGCCGATCGATTAGGGTAGTTGTTAGGATACATTTGGACGTATGCCTAAGTCTACCACCTTATAGTGGAAGGGATCATCTAATTCTGGTTATACTAGTAATAGTGCAGAGTGATCATTAGAAGCGTATGCACCCTATCTTATTTACCTTGTCATACCCGCCTTTTTGTGTAGTTATCTTTCCCTTATCCACTTTATATGCCTGTCATTCTACTTTTATTTATTTACTTGCTTAAAGTAACTAGAATCGCTAGACTTTATGTCTGACCCTTTTTGTTTCCTCTTCTTTCTTCCATTTCCCCTCCCCCCAGGTTTGCAGGGAGGGAATTCTCAGGCTTAGTCAAGACTCGGTTATCATCTTGTTGGAGCCGCTTTTGAAGTATAGCTCAAGTTCTTATCTCTACTATGGCTTAGCTCTTTTTCTTGGGGAATTATGCTTTTTATATATTTATGTGCTCTGATGGTACAAGACAGAAGTTATGTTATTGTAATGGTTTTTGTGACTTATGATAATTTGCACCATGATATATGATTTATGTTTGAAATAAAAATTTGAATTTCCGCTGCTATCTTATTTTTATCTGTCTTATAATATTCTGTGTCTGTTTACCTATAACGCTTCATGAAATTTAATGCATTCCCTTAGTGAGTGACATTAACGGACGTGGAGCATCACAATTGGTATCAGAGCTGAAGGTTACCAGATTAGATAAAAGTTTTTGGAAACTATTTTCAAAAAGGTTTTAAAAGAAAGTATTTCCAAAATAATAGTCTATTTTGAAAAACATAATTCCCCAAATCCATATGTAATATCCTTCGGCCCTTTGTCTAAATCTCTTTCCTTTTCCTTTTCAGCATGTCTGGGGAACCTAACATTCCTAATATCCCGGAGGGCATCATGATACCGAGATGGTTCCGTAGGTACCTAGAGGCCACGACACCAGCTGAAGGCCAAGGAAACATTCCTCCCCCAGCTGCACCCGTTGTCCCCCCCTCCTCCTCCTCCACGTGCAGACAACTTCTCTAAGATCTGCAAAGATTTCCGTGCTATGGGAGGGAAGCCATTCCATGGAACCGAGACATTCGTAGAGGCAAGGAATCGGCTCAAGGAGACTGAGGACTTGTTTGTAATCTTTAAAGTAGAGGATCAAAGGAAGATTCAGTTAGCTGTTTGGCTACTGAAGGATGAAGCTTCATTTTGGTGGGAGGTAATACAAGTAAGACGTCCAGTGGAAACTTGGAATGACTTTAGACAGAGGTTCAAAATGAAATTTCTTTCCCAAGCTGAGAGAATCATGCAAATGGAGAGATTCTTAGCACTCAAACAAGGGAACTTGACGGTGAAAGAGTATGTGAACAAATTTAACCAGTAGCAAGATTTGGACTGGAATTGGTAGAGACTCCGCATAAGACATCTTTGCAGTTTGTTAAAGGGCTAAACGAACCCCTTCATGGGTTAGCTATGTCCCATATTCCAATGGGAGTCACCTTTGAAAGACTTGTTGATATGGACTTGATGTATGAGGAAGAGAAAGGGGAAAGGAAGGAGGTTAAAGATGAGGAAACAACGCAAAATTAGAAGATATGGCCCAAGAAAGGACAACAAAAATAGCATCAACAGAAGAAAGGAGGAAAGAATGACAAGGGTAAGGAGAAGAGGAAGTGTCACAGTTATAGGTGTGAGGGTCGTTTGGCAAAAGACTACAAAAAAGGAAGAATTCTTGCTTCAACTATGGAGGGGTTGGACACTTTGCTAGGGAGTGCTCGAAGAAACATGGACAAGGTCAAAGAGCAAAAACTTCTGGAGGGCAGGTGTATGTTCTTGCGATTAGTACTCCTGACAAAGGTAGAAAATTTTCTGTGGAAGGTTTAATTTCTCTTTCAAATCATCCTATTAGAACACTTTTTGATTCTGTCGCTTCACATTCATTTATATCTAGTTCTATGGTTGAATCTCTGCACTTAATTACTAGTATGGTAGTGGATCCCGTAGTTGTCTCAAACCCCATTGGTGGTTCGACTCATTTATCTATGATTTGTAGGGGTTTGAGAATATCTGTGTTAGGCGTCGAATTTAAACGTGACGCATATGTGCTCGGGTTTATGGGCTATGGGTTAATTCTAGGGATGGATTGGCTGACTACGTATGGTGCCATTTTAGATTGTGAAAGGAGGGTCGTTAGATTTCTGACTTTCCATGGGAGGACCCTTGAAATTTCTTGCGACCCAAAAGGGTCTATTATGCTTAGCTTCCTAGAGTCTCTTAATGCATCCATAGATGATTTGCAATCTGTTCCGGTAGTCTGAGATTATTCTGATATTTTTTAGGAGGTCTGGGGCTTACCTCCGAGGCGCAAGATCGATTTTCGTATATATCTGGTGGACAATGCAAAGCCAGTTGCATTACCAGTGCGCCATATGGCTTCGAGAGAAAGGAAGGAGTTGAGTAAGAAAGTAGGGGAGCTACTTGAAAAAGGGTTTTATCAGACGGAGCATATCTGAATGGGGTGCTCCAGTTGTATTCGCCACTAAGGCGGATGGATTGCTTCGTTTGTGCGTGGACTATAGAGAATTGAACAAAATCACGAAGAAGAATAGGCAACCACTTCTGAGGATAGATGACTTGTTTGACCAGCTCGTCAGTGCCTCAGTATTCTCTCAGTTGGACTTGGCCATTGGGTTTCATCAGTTGAGGGTGGTTGAGGACAATATTGATAAGACTGCTTTTAGGACTCCAGGTGGTTTCTTTGAATGGCTAGTTATGCCTTTTGGGCTGACGAATGCACCTGCCTATTTCGTCATTCTAATGAGTAGGGTATTTCAGGAGTTCCTGAATAAATTTGTTGTACTCTTTGTTGATGATATTTTGATCTTCTCCAAAAGCGAAGAAGAACATACTCATCATTTAAGAGAAGTTTTGAAAACTCTCTGTGACCATCAGCTTAAGGCAAAGTTCTCCAAATGCCATTTTTTGAGAAAAGAGGTGAGATTCTTAGGGCATGTAGTCTCCAAAGAAGGGATAGCTGTGGACCCAGCAAAGGTAGTTGCAGTACAGGACTGGCAGATTCCGAAAAATGCAACAAAGGTGAGAAGCTTTCTGGGATTGGCAGGTTATTACAGGAAGTTCATTAAGGACTTCACAAAGATATCAGCCCCTCTCACCAGGCTGACAAAGAAGAATCTGACGTTTTCGTGGGATATATATTATGATGTTTCTTTCCAGCGATTGAAGAGGGCTCTGACAACAGCCCCAGTCTTGACCTTGCCTGATGGGAACAAAGTGTTTACGGTGGACACTGATGCATGTGGTACAGGGATTGGTGCGGTTCTGATGCAAGAAGGAAAGGTAGTGTGTTATGAGGGTAAACAGTTGAGAGTTCATGAGAAGAACTACCCCACCCATGATCTAGAGCTAGCTGCCATAGTGTTCGCACTAAAGACGTAGCGTCATTATTTACTTGGAGAGAAGTTCGATTTATACACCGATCATAATTCTCTCAAGTATCTGTTCTCGCAGAAGGATCCCAATTTAAGGCAACAAAGGTGGATGGAGTTCTTAGCTTCTTATGATTTTGAAATCGCTTATACCCCTGGCAAGGGTAATGTGGTGGCTGATACACTAATAGGCAGAGGATGACCATGAGTTCTCTGTTTGTGGAAAGGAAGATCTTGGAGTTCATATCAATCTTTGACTTTAGACCCTCCATCGAGATTTTGCCTAATTGGTTTGCGTCGTTAGAAATATGACCAACTATTATGGATCGGATAGGAGCTTCGCAGCAAGGTGACCCACGGATTTTAGACATCATGGATAAGGTTAGAAAAGGAGAGACTTCTAGTCACCTCAGTAGATATACCATAGATGAAAAAGGATGGTTGCGATGAGATGGAAGGCTTTGTGTCCCTCAAACGGGAAGCTTGTTAAAGGCATCCCTAGAAGAAGCCCACCATTCTAAGATGACCATTCATCCAGGCGGCGATAAGATGTACATGGACATGAAGAGGGTATTCTTTTGGGCTGGATAAAGAAAGATGTGGTCGAATTTGTTTTTAAATGTTTAGTTTGCCAACAAGTTAAAGCTGAGCAAAAGAAGCCAGGTGGTTTACTTCATCCTTTGGAGATTTCATAATGGAAGTGGGAGAGCATCTCCATGGACTTCATAGATGGCTTGCCTAGATCAAAGAAAGGCAACACCAGTATTTGGGTAGTAGTGGACAGATTGACTAAGAGCGCTCATTTCATTCCAGTGAAGAGTAAGAGGATGACATCATGGTTGGCAGCGATTTATGTTCGTGAGATAGTCCGTCTTCATGGAGTACCTTCCAGCATCGTAAGCGATCGCGACCCCATCTTTAACAGTGAATTTTGGAGGAGCTTGCAAGAAGCATCAGGTACACAGTTGTGTTTGAGCACCGATTATCATCCTCAAACCGATGGACAGACGGAGAGGGTGAATAGAATTCTAGAGGATTTTTTAAGGCTGTGTATCCTAGACTTCGGAGGGACTTAGGAAGAGCACCTTCCTTTGGTAGAGTTTTCCTATAACAACAGTTATCAAGCCAGCATCAACATGGTACCCTTCGAAGCATTGTATGGACGACCCTGCAGATCACCAACTTGTTGGAGGGAATCTACAGAAAGATTATTACTTGGACCAGATATGGTTAAAGAAATGTCTGAAAAGATTGACCTTATTCGACGGTGGATGAAGACAGCTCAAGATAGGCAGAAGTCCTATGCATACAAGAGAAGGACTGGCATCGAATTTGAAGTGGGAGACTTGGTTTTTATCAAAGTATCACCTCTGAGGAATGTAGTTCACTTCGGATCGGTAGGGAAGTTGGCACCTAGGTTTGTGGGACCATTTCCCATAACCGAGGGGATTAGCCAAATGGCCTATAGAGTAAAGATTCTAGAAAATCTATATAGTGTTCGTGATGTTTTTCACGTTTCTCATCTGCGGAAGTGCTCGCATGACACCGCAGAAGTTGTTGAGCCAAGTATATTAGAGGAGATAGAAGTGGAATAGGAAGCGACAGTCAGACGAGTCCCTAACCGTATTCTTGGATCAGAAATTAGGAAGCTCCGCAATAAAGAAATCAAGTTGATAAAGGTTCAATGGGGAGATAACCCAGAGGACACGACTTGGGAGACCGTAGACAAGATTCGTGCTTCGTACCATTTCCTTTTCGAGGGTATGTTCTTAACTCCTTTTCCAAAGTGTATCTATACTTGTTTCTGTCATTTGAGTATGTCCTGTCAATAGTATTCTCTACCTTTAGATAGGAATCCTATGGATGTAAACATGTGTTTGAAACATGTTATGTTTGATGGATGCAAGTGTTTGCGAGTGACTGCCTGTGGATGCATATACACACACATTAGGCACTAGATCGACTCAATCACTCTCATAACTGCATATGGATATGTGTGCATTTTCTTTTATTTTAATGGTGAAAATGGATTAGTTAGCATATGGTTTTTGTATTTGGATGAATGAGTGTGCACACATATAGAACTTACATGTTATATAGGATTATTTGCATACAAATTGGATTCATGGCACTAACATACATTGCATTAAGGAGCTCGACTGAATCAGTAGACCGCCTAATATTCGCATTAGTGTTGGGGCATATACACACACCTTTTCATAAGTGCATATAAGCATTAGAAGTCTTTAAGGACAATGGATGCCTGTGATTGATGGATGAGTAGATGGGTGATGGATGGTTGGATACACATTCTTCTCAACTTAGAGATTTTGGGATGAAATCCTTTAAGTAGGGGGGAATGTAACACCCTGTAATTTTAAATGACATTAAGGATGATAAATTAAATAATAATCAATTCAACATTCAGAATTAAGGGAAACGGACTACGCCATTACGTCCGTCTCAAAATTCAGGTCAAAATAGACATTTGGTTTGCGTAAAATAGACACCGTATGAAGAAATTATGTAGGTTTGAAGTTTGTATATGAGCAGAAGAATTATATATCTATATTAGGTCCAAAAAATGAAATTCAGTTCAAATTTCAAAAATTACGTTGGCGGCAAAATTCCCATCCCAGGGGTGTCGACCCCTTAAGGGGGTCGACCCCATAAAGGGGGGAGGGGGTCGACCCCCCCAGGGATGAGGTGGCAGTTGGTTTAGGGAGGGCTGGCAGCTATATATAGAGGTCCATTTCTCTATTTTCTTCATTGAGAATCCATGGAGGCCCGACTCTACCGGTGACTGAACTGAACCGAATTATGTTCTACAACTATCAACTAAAGCAATTCAAACTTAGATATTCGAGTGCAGATCCAACCTCTTCTATCTTCTACCTTTTCTTTTAATCCAAACACTGTGAGTTAGTTACTTTCAGATTTAAATGATTAAAAGTAATTTGTGACATGACTGTGATTTGGATATATACATGCTTATGACCGAATCATAATGGATCTATCATAATTTGTAAACCTATAATATTCTTGGATCCTAGATCTTATCATGCTAAATCTATTTTATAGATCTAATTCTTTGTGATTAATTCATCATGTCTCATCTGTGGGTCTTACCCCTTTTTCTAAGTTTGTGGTTAATATGGAATTATCATTATCTGGACTGTTAAACCTTTGTTTGGATCTATATCGTTAAGTTATGATTAATTGAGATCGGTCATTATTGAACATGTGAATTCTTATTTGGATCAGTTAATCCTAAGTATGTTAGATCTAGTTTATCACCTTGTGCCTATCATATTAGATCTAAACCAGTTGGACAACTAAATTGTTAATTTAGATCTTATCATGCATATAATGACATCATAGTTATGTTAGAATTAGTAAACTGCCACAAATTCATTAGATTTATGCTTATATGTCCACCTTATCACCATGCTAGTTTATGTTTATGCCAGAACAATCACCTTTGTCATATTCCCATCACTTTTCCCTTTTTATCGTTTATGACTAGGCTATTATCTAGCATAGGCATGCCGCCAAAATTATGTGAATACGCTGGTTAGGGAACGGGGGAAAAAGGTTAGAATTGGCGTAATTTAAATAATGTTTATATGAATTGGATATATAATTCGATAATTAGGTAAATGGGTATGAACACCCATAAAGGCATAGACACAAGTACTGGGATAAGAATGAAATGTCTAAGGTTACAATTAGAAATTGTAATTGCACTTATTACGCGAGGTTAAGTTGCATTAGTGGTGGAAGTCTGCCTGGACCTGACCAACATATCCAGCAACCACTAATGTTGAACCTAACGTGAGAGGTCTAAGTGCACAAATACGAGAAGGGCTATGACACGAGGTTAGGCCCAACTTGTGGGAGAAGTCTGCCCGGACCCGACCGGCATATCCAGCATCCACAAGTTGTAGGCCTAATGTGGGAGGTCTAGCCCATTATAAAACATAAATGGACATGGTAATGAATTGGACTACTTAACCTAATCTAATCTATAAGGATTGTATGATTATGAACTAAAGTTAGGGTTAAGTAAACTTGGTTGGACAGTGGGTGGGCTAAGAAAATATGAAGGGGTGGGTAATATTTACATATAGGCCCACAACTTATCCCGATAAGGTTATGTAATTAAAGACACTTAGTGGTAAGCATAACCGGTAGAAAGATTGGGGTTATATAATTAAAGACACCTCTTAAGTTAAAATATAACCTGTGGGAAAACCTAGTGAGGGATATAAGACAAAGGGGAGAGCTTGTATCATATTGTGTAGGACCCGTTTCAGTCAATAACCCGGAGTAGGTATCAAGTATAGTACTCCGAAAGATCAGAAAAGGGGCATGCTTACTGAACTGATTGTAAGAGATCCAAACGTGGAGTTCGGTGTGGGCGGCACAAACCGACCAGCCCATGTTCGTGCATGAGGCAGGCAAAAAGGGATAAGACGACCGTGACACCTATAGATATGGGGCTGTGCATATCAGTGGAGGGTTGCCATTTTAGGACGTGATACATCCTACGGTGGGGCCAGCACAGAGTATCTACGTGGACCAGGGAGCCGATCGATTAGGGTAGTTGTTAGGATACATTTGGACGTATGCCTAAGTCTATCACCTTGCAGTGGAAGGATCATCTCATTTTGGTTATACTAGTAATAATGCAGAGTAATCATTAGAAGCGTATGCATCCTATCTTGTTTACCTTGTCATACCTGCATTTTTGTATAGTTATCTTTCTCTTATCCACTTTATATGCATGTCATGCTACTTTTATTTATTTACTTGCTAAAAGCAACTAGACTCTCCAGACTTTAAGTCTGACCCTTTTTGTTTCCTCTTCTTTCTTCTGTTCCCCCTAGGTTCGAAGGGAGGAAATTCTCAGGCTTAGTCAAGACTCGGTTATCATCTTGTTGGAGCTACTTTTGAAGTATCGCTCAAGTTCTTATCTCTACTATGGCTTAGCTATGTTTCTTGGGGAATTATGCTTTTTATATATTTATGTACTTTAATAGTACAAGACAAAAGTTATGTTATTGTAATGGTTTTTGTGACTTATGGTATTTTGGACCGCGATGTATGATTTATGTTTGAAATAAAATTTGAATTTCCGCTGCTATCTTATTTATATCTGTCTTGTAATATTCTGTGTCTGTTTACCTATAAAGTTTCACGAAACTTAATGCATTCCCTTAGTGAGTGACATTAACGAACGTAGGGTGTCACACTGGCCCCTTATAAGACTTTTAAAATAACCTTATACAAGTCGAGCATGATTAACACTTGTCATAAGCCGGGTATGGATAATACTCGCCACCTCCATAAGTCGAGTATAGATAATACTTGCTACCTCCATAAGCCGAGTATGGTTAATATTCGCCCCCTCTGTAAGCCGAGTATGGTTAATGCTCGCCGCCTCAATAAGCCGACTATGGTTAACCACGTCAGTAAGCTGAGTATGGTCAATACTCGCCATCCCTCCAAGCCAAGTGTAACAACTACTTGCCCTTATCTTCAAGCCGAGTATGATCAATACTCGCCTAGATGAAACTAAAAATGCCTTCTCTAGATCGAGAATGGCTCATACTATCTTTGCAGGTACTGGATCTCATGATTAGAGTCGACGATTGCTTTCTCGGCCTTAATACGGTCCTTGATGGTTGTCGGTTTTCTGGCCTTAATACGATCTACTTCGATCATCAGTTTTCTGGTCTAAATACAACCACCGGGACCACCGGATTTCCGGCCTTAATATGGTTCGGCGCAACCATCTCTACTCGCATATTGGACTTCGATGCAAGGATCGGAGCACACCTTCTTTACCAAGAAAGATGTATTCTAAGGGGAAAATTGTAACGCCCTGCCTCTATATCCACTATCGTCTAGTTCATTTCAAAGAAATGTCGTAGACCATAATGGAGAATTAGGTTTGTGAAGAGCGACCGATTGTATGATTTCTCCACATGAGGAATGCACATCGAATTCTGATACCGATTAAGATTTCGACATGACCATTCGACACATAGGGCAACTACACAACGGCTATAAATAATCCGGAAGGCAGTATAAAATAGACAACAACAATAATATATATCATAGCCAGGCACAGAATAATCATATCACAAAGGAGGAATAGATATGAATAAACCAAGAATGTGTACAACAAGATAGTGGTCAACAAAGATCCACTAATCCCAAAAGACTAGGTACATGTACCATGATCTAAACAAAAGAATATGTACACAACGATAGATAATGTCATAGGTACCAAAGTACATAAAGCTGCAGAGACAGAGTAGCAAGCTGAAAGCGGAAGATCAATCCTGCGAGGAGCCCCAGAGGAGTACCTAAAATGACTCCGCCTGACCCGAGTATTATTTATAAGGAAAATAAACAATAAACGGATCAGTCTAGCTGTACTTATTAAACAAACCGAGATAACAAGAGATATAACACAGGATGACATGAACATGGCATGTCGACACAATCAGGAAATGACAATGGAATGTCAGCACACAAATATCTGTAAATAATCTCCTAGGTAATATAGAATGCAACATTTAAATAATAGCACACAACATGAAATGACAGCGGAATGCCAAATACACATCAAATTGATGACCATCGCATCAAAGTAAATCATGAATCATAAATCATTTCTCAAATTGACGCGCTTCGCGTCAAAGTAATCATAAATCATCAAAGTCATCATAAATCATCAAGACATCATAAAGGGGCAGACCTGTTCATAGATGAGATACGATCTCTATGTAGCGAACCCATTTGTTTGAGCCGAAGCTCCCCACGAAGCCGGGTCATGACCCCGGTAGAGAGAAAACACATAAATTGTGAAATCCCTAGAAAACATCATAAAGAGGGGGCATGTTTGTTCATAGATGAGATACGATCTCTAGGTAGCGAACCCATAAGTTTGAGCCGAAGCTCCACACGAAGCCAGGTCGTGACCCCGGAAGAGAGAAAACACATAATCATGAAATCCTTAGAAAACATCATAAATCATAGAAAATCATATAAAGTTGGATTGAAGTCCCCCAGGTGAAATCCAAGAATCGTAAATCCCACTCGGGCGATCGAGGACCACAAAACATAAATCATCAAAGGACCGCATCGGTCCGGTGAGTATAAATTACACCGAGATAGTTAATATAAGAAAATATCTAAATGTCCAATAACCACTCACTATTCTCAAATATTTACAAACCCGTTGTTGATTCATACTAAAAACAACAAGAATCGTCACAATGTGTTCGAACGTATGAGTCCAAGAGTTATTCGCCGAAGTAAACATATAAGGGGTCATAGTCCTCAGTTTTACTAAGGTAAATAAACTAAATTTCTCGCCCGATCGAGTAAAGAGGATCCGTACACACTAATAGATTGGAATCCGTAGAAGGATTCGTAGTCCATTAATAATATATAAACCCTCACACAAGTCCGACGTGACAATGTACACGAGCACGATTGCCGAAGCGAATCGATCAAGGGAATTCACGTTGCAATAACATAAATTCAATTCATAAATCATCAAATATAAATTCGATAAATTGAATAAATATATAACTCGTTAGTGAATCCAATGACGTTAAGGAACGATTAGAAATCACTTTGAGCGACAAGAAATAAAGACACAAAAATGGGTGCCACGGATCAAAGTATGATCACCAAGGTGATCGATCACTCGTAATTCACATTACAACAATCATATAATAAATCAAAGGGATAACGGTTGTAATTTCGATCAACGAACTAATCGAAATCCCAAACTAGCACCCAAAGGTTTTAAACTACATCGGAATAGACTCGAAGGATATCGAGTCGATAATTCACGTTTTAATGGCGCAAATTATATTAAGAAGAGTATCGAATAAATTCGATATACAAAATAGAGCGCACGGACTCTAGAATGATCACTTATTCAATTCACATCATAAATAATGTGAATAGACCAAAAGAATCAACATCGGAAGAATCACTTGATAATCGAAGACGACGAATCGAGCTGCTGGAATATGTGAATTCGTGAAGCTGAAGTTCACAAACGAAGTCCGAATAGCCCGAGCTCCGGCCGGGAAAGATCCTGGATGGGGGTATACTATGGACCGAGGTCCCCTCTAGTCCATAGCAGAAAAACAGATTCAGACGTCTGAATCATTTAGGTCAGACGTCTAACTTTGCTATTTTCTGGGCCAACAAGGTTTTAGTTCATTTTGACCCCCTTTCAGACTCTGAATTATTCCGGATAGACGCATGAATTACAGTTCAGATGTCTGATTGAAATAATTCAGACATCTGAATTGCTTTTCTGGTTTTCATAATTATTTGAAGCAGCTCAGACGTCTGACCTATAATGTTTAGACGTTTGAAACCTGTTCTAGAGCACAATTTGCCTTTAAAACATGTTCAAAACGATATCGATGAATGCCCAAAGGCCTATAATGTTATGCACAAGTATATGAGGCTTCAAGGACTTTCCGAAACAACTTATAACGCCTAAGTACGCATGCACAAACATTCATACAAGAGAATAACAATGGTTTTGATTATAAATTCAAATATGAACTAAATTCCAAACCAAAGCATACAAAGCGATTCAAGCTACTTGTGAAGACTTAGAACTTTGCCGGGGTGGCAACAGTCACAACATAACTAAATCGACTTACATCATGTGCGTTGAGCGTGTAAACAACATATGTCATAATTTCTATTTCAAATGAAATTCATACTAACAAACCGGAAAGTGTAAATTATCCTAACCAATTCAACAAGCAAATGCAACATGAAATGGTCCTAAATTACACTTTACAAGCACATAGGCTTGAGGCATAGATGTGAGTTCATCAAAGAACTCACCTTTGCTTGCTAGAAGCAAGAAATCAACCCAAAGCTTTGCTAAATCAACCTCTCTTCAATCAATACTCATGAATCTCCAATCTAAGAGCATATCAACAAGATTCCTAAGAGTTAGGTTTAGGAAATCATACAAATTCAAGAGGAATAGGGTTGGAGAAGATAGACATGAAGATGGAGAAGCTTACCCAAGTCTCTACACTTGATTTCCTCAAGAATTGGAGCTACAAGATCATGCTAGGGCTTAGGGAGTTTTAATTTCCCATTCCACTCTCCATTTTTCTATTTTCTTCTAATTGTTGAATGAATGAAGAGGAGAGAGCTATTAGGGGGTTTATAAGGTAGGCTAGGTCAGCCAAACCAAGACCTAACCAAAGTCCCAAATTTCCGAAGCTTGGAATATATCGAAGTTTATACTTTTCGAACAACTAAACGACGTTTTGAACTCAATGGAAGTAGTTTTGAGTCCAAACTCGTCCATATGTAGAAAGTGATATTTTGGTCTTATATCCAAACGAAAAAGACCAAAATCACCCAACTCAAAAGGTATCAGTGTTTATAGTCAAAAAGGTCGTAAACGATGATTCGGACTCAGTGGAATTGGTCCCGAGTCCTAATTCAAAAGTATGCAAAATATGACTTTTTGGATACATGTTCGATTAACTATTAACGACGATATATTAAAATAAAATATTTAAATACATTATCGTTAAATGAGCGGGTTGTTACACAAATTATTGATCAACCTTTTGGCAAAAAGTTATCAAAGACCAGATCGAAGCCCAATACTCAGAATTTCGTCTCCCAGCATTGGCTAGTCGACCAGTTCGAGCAACTCACACTTCAGCAAAGCCCAAGCAAGGTCCGGCTCGAGCCAGTTTCATTCATAGAAAATCCGAAATTGGGTTGGCTGGGATTGGTCTCCTTCAAGCAAGGACTTATCGAACCCGGAAGAATCTCTCCTCTCAACCGTTCGAGTTAGCCGCTTCCTCTAAAATCGAACCGATCGAATATCTCGGATTCATCAAGAAATATTCTGCTGAGACGTTCGATACTTGGACCGACTCTTAAGGCAATAAAGGCGGTCAACCATCTCCAGATAAAGATCTACTTTTGATACACCTCACCGCGATGGCCACGTAAGCCACTGTTTTCGAGGATACTATTAATGAGCAGTGGACCAGGTCCCACCACCTTCCACTGATCGAGCTCCATGTGTCTAAGCTCTGAAAAAGAGGAAATCCACGTGACAGTCCACTCAGCCCACTTATTCACCTATAAATACATACATGCTTAATATGGGGGAGAGACTTCTTTTTTTCGGTTGTTTCAACTTTCGGCTGAACCATTCCTTCTAATTCAAATCTTCTTCATAGCTAAGTTAAAAGTAGAATACTTTTTCTTCCTCCTCAAAAGAGAAAGTGCATTGTGCTTGTAATAAAAAAGAAAAGAACAATATATATTATGTGGATGTAGGCACCGAATTTGCCAAACCACTATAAAAAGCCTTGCGTGTTCCCTATTTTCTTTACTTTCTTGCATTTCAAAAATCATTATTCGTGTGCTCTCCACACGATTGGGTGTTGATTGTCACTAGTGACCAACTTTAGACGTCAACAACATGTTTGAATTGTTGGTTCAATACAACATTTAAGTTAGTTCCAGTATGTAATAGATCAAAACGATAACCAGAAGATGACGAAGTTTTTAAATCCAGATCTTAGATTTCATAATCAAATTTAATGTCGCAAGATTCCAAGACATCATACATTCGAATGCCAAGGTATGTGAATCGATAGAACTTATTCCATTTTCTCGATCTGATTGCGTGAATTCAAGCCGGACCGTGATCCGATTACACAAATCTATCAAATTTGAATATTTCATGCCCATCGGATCAAAATCTTTTCAGCATATTTTAGGATCTGGATTCTCATTCTCCACTTTGAATCTGTATCTTTTGGATCCCCTTCTCCACCAAACTTCAAATGTAAAGTTTTGGATTTGTTCACCCTTTTTTTCCATTTCTTTTTCCCTCTCCTTATCTTCCATATATTCTCACTTTCAATCGAATTCTCTTCTACACCTTCATACCTCATCTCTTGGTGCTACAAAGCCTCCTCGACTGTGGTAATCCCGTCTTTAACGACCAACGTTCCTTCCCACTTCCTTCTGCCAGTCTCCTCCATCACACAAAATGTCAAAGCTCGAAAACTCTATGTAGTTCGACTACTTGAGAAAAACCTATCTAAAAATTAATCAACGGAGGCGGAAAATGGTCATTGGATGGTGGAGCAGAGTCAACGTTGATTAGGCGAGGGTTTACAGTGGTTAACGATGGACAGGGTGAAGGTGGTTGAGTCGTTTATGAGTTAGGAAAATTGGATACGAAATAAAACAAAAAAGAAGAAGTGAAATGGGTTCGAAGTATTTATATCGAGAAGAAGTTGGATCCAACACGAAAACTCAAAAATAATTCTAAATATACGGATTAGTACCGATCCCTATAAAGGACCGGTATTGATCCTCTATGATAATTATTTAAAAAAGGGGGTTGAGGGATCAATACGACCACTTTCACATGCAGTTATACATGTTTGTATACATTAACGTCGAAGTCTTCGATCGTTGACATTACTTTGAATCGAACGTCGATCATGTACTCACTAATATGAAACATAGTATATAATTCCAGAGTGCACGTTTGATACTCGAACTCAACTAAACGTTGGATGTTGATGTGTATAGCCATATGCATACATTAACATTAATGTAATATTAGTTTTTTAAAACTCTGAGCGTGCTGCATAAAAACACGTACAAGCCTGTGAGGTCATACATGACTTTAAACCTACAACAACTTTTTTACACTCAAGTGTAAGAAAGAGCCAGCAACCAATAGTTAAATTCTTAATCAACAGAAATTAGATGTTTATTTGCCAAATTGAGATGATTTCCAATCCAAATGATAAAGTTCGGACAAATCGGAATCATAAAACAAACCGGAATAAAACAATTATACCACTAGAGTTCGACAAAATGTCACAACTACTTGAAAGCAAAATACTCCTTGGTATACACTATTCAAATGGAAAGATCATAATAATTCAGTAAAAGCAACTTGGACATCATTTCAGTTATTAAAACTAGTTTCTATTCAAAGCACATCATATTCACATAAGGCGTACTTTTGAGGAAAATTGTTACTCTGCCTTTTGTCTCGGCTACCGGCAAAAGTCTAGACTCACACAAACTCGGACTAAATGTCAAAATCGAAAAATAGCTTGAGAATTAGATGTCAACTCAACTTATATCGATCACCCTTAGACACCGTCAAATCATTCAGAAAAGGCTTGATCGAGTCATAGGATCACTCAATACGCTAATCGATCATTTCCAGTATTGGATCAATCGCTCTAGACAATATGTGATTGACATAGTTCAATCACTCAAAAGCATGTGATCGACACAGCCTGATCATCAAAAAACCATGGAATCGTTCCTGCACGATCTGTACTCAATCGGATCGGTATGACTTCCATACTTCAACTGAGCACAACTCCTAAGTATCAACACAATCAGATCAGTACAAATCCCTCTCTTCGGAACGATACTACTTCAATAGTAGCCACTTTTACTACTGTAACAAACAAAGTGGTAAAACTAAAAAACTACAGATCCGATCCCAACATACCTTACTGAAAGGGTAATAAGAGTTCGAGGGACAAGCATATGGAGTTACAAAACCCAAATTCAAAAGAGGAGGGACCCATACCAATCCCTGTAGAGATTTGTACAGATCCGATGACAAAATTTTAGTGGGCCCTGTATGACTCTCTCCACAACGAATCTCCGACTTCCCATCTTGAACTGCAACTATAAATAGCCTCTTTCTATATTAGAAATAGATCGTTTTGCACTTTTGTTACTTTGTACTATCTTGCTTCGAAGCAATACTAATTCGAGCGCTGTTCTTTGTGACTTCAACAACAAAGTGATAAAACTTCCTAATCAGACATAGACCGACAACATTGAACAACTATAAATCATTGTCTCTTGTTTCTACTACATTTATATTATTCTTATCCTGATTTTTCAATAGTTTAGTTTAACTATCATTGAACTCGTTTGGTGTTGTACCATTTTACGGTGTTAACAATGTTCAATTTATCTGGATCGATAAGTGTGAGGCTTCTTTCTAGAAATTGAAAGAGCTTCTCACATATGCTCCTGTTCTAGTGGTTCCCGTGGGGAATTAAGACTTCATTGTTTACACTGATGCTAGTAGATGTGGCCTCAATGTCATGCTTATGCAGAGAGAACGGGTAATTACATACGTTCTTCGCAATTGCATCTGAATGAGGTTTGGTACACCACCCACAACTTAGAGCTAGATTCCATTGTCTTTTCTTTAAATACATGGCATCATTATCTTTTGGATGAGCATTTTATTCCCTACATCGATTGGAAGTCTCTAATATATCTTTTACTCAAATAGAGCTTAACATGCGACAACAGTGTTGGCTCAAATTTATCGCCTCTTATGACTTCTACATCCAGTACACACTTGGAAAGATGTTCGAGTTGCAAACGCATTGAGTCACAAGCACTCAACTATATTTTCCATGATGCTAGAAAAATGGAACATGTCATAGAATTTCACTTATTATGTTTTTCAAGATCGTGCACCTATTTCAGATTCTCTTGTCTTATTATTTAACATGGAAGCTTGAACTAGATTATCAGATCCTATTGCTAAGGCACTATGACAAGACCTAGATCTTGTGCATCTTAATAAACTATGTAAGTATAAATTCCATGATGACGAGTTAAGGATTTTCAGCATCGATACCGGGGGTCTCCTATACAAGAAGAACCTATTGATCGTGCCTTCTATTTCTAATATTAGATGGGACATTCTAACTATATTATTCATCTTGGAAGAATCAAGATGTATGTTAATATGCAACGCTTATATTAGTAGAAAGGCATAAAATGTGATGTAGAGGGTTATATGTTAGTAAATGCATGAGTTTTCAACACATTAAATCCGAACACCTTCATCCCAGTGGTCTACTTCAGCCTCAGGAGGTCTCGTTGTGGAAATGGAATCAATTTTCTATGGATTTATTGACTGCCCACCTCGATCGAGAATAGGCCATAGCATTATTTGGTTATAGTGGATCGTCTGACCAAGTCCGCTCATTTCATTCCCATTAAGTTTAATAGGACAACATCTCTTATACTTAAGATTTATATTAAAGAGATCGTGAGATTTCACGGTATTCCTAGTTTGATAATGAGTGACAGAGATACACTTTTCAATAGTAACTTCTGGTAGTCTTTAGAAAACTTTGGATACAAAGCTTAACTTTAGCATTTCTTTCCACTCGTAATCTAACCAAAAGATAGTGTAGGTGAACCGCACCCCCAAAGGGCTTCTCTGTGCATGCATTCTTGATTTTGGTGGTACTTGGGAAGAGACCACCCACCTCCTTTTGAGTTCACGTATAATAACAAATTTTAGTCCAGTATCAGTACGTTAAAGCCTTATATGGAAAGCCATGTCGATTACCGTTGTGTTGGTTAGACCGGGAGGAAGGTGATATTAGGCCTCGACTGTATTCGTGAAGCTTTAGATTCTTATTTGAGACAAAATGAAATAGGCTTAGAGCAGATTGAAATCCTACATGGACAATTGTAATAGGCCTTTAGAACACCCTATTGGCGAGCTCGCTCATATTTGTGCATCTCCCTTGAAAGGGGTGGTATATTGACCATTTCCTATCACTGAATGCATCGATCTTGTTGCATATTGAATAACACTTCCAGCCCACTATTCTGGTATTCATGATGTGTTTCACGTATCTCATCTTCGGAATTATCTTAGAGATTTAGAATATATTATTGATTCTTATGTTTTAGTGGAGTTTGAGATCTCACCTAACCTATTCAATATAAAACATCTAGTTTCGAGTACTTGCTTCAAACGTTAAATGCCTTCGGAACAAAAACATGTTACTTGTGAAGATTTAATGGTCTGATAATCCCAATGATTGTACTTGGAAAACCAGAGAATTCATCAAGTGTTCTTGTAACAACCCGTGATTTAGATGATTACATGTTGTAGTAATTAATGAATTAACTGTGAATTAATTCACTAATTATGGAGTAAATGACTTTTTAAATATAAATTAAGCTTAGTTGGATGGATTGGAAATTTATTTTGCAAAAGTGAGTAATGGTTGAGAATTTGATTTAGGAAATATATCTTTTGTCTTTAGAAACTTGGTAAAAGAGTATATACACACACACATAAGGTGATATATATATATATATGTCTCTGTGTGTGTGTATTTTATTTTGAAATAAATTGAATTTTTATCTAATAATTATAAATGATATGTAGCAAACATTGCAAATAATTTGATGAGTGTTTTTTGGGGTAAAAATGAGTATTTTATGATTTTGGGTTACTTAGTGTAATGGATTGGGAAAATATAAGTAATAACTATTTTTGTGTCAAAATGGTGTTCTTTAAACAATTTATTGAAAATAGAATATAAAAAGTTAATATTGTTGCAAAATATGAATATCCATGCTAGAAATAATTTTTCATAAGCTTGTAGAAATTTTCTACAGCCAAATAGAGATGTTGGTTTATCATAAGTTTAAACTTTTAAGTGTTTTTCCAAAAAGAAGAAATTTTGTTATAAGTGTTAACGTGGGTAAACCTAGTAATAAATCTCTAAAAATAATTATAAGAAGGGCTTAGAGCTTGTGGTAATAATTTAATGTTGTGTTGATGGTGTAAATTATATTAAGTGATTAAAATTAGTGTAAATAGTTATGTAAATTGGCCATAATGAGAGTACTTAGCCAGCATTTGAGTTATTAAGGCCTAGTATCTAAGTAGTAACTTTGATTTGCCTTAATGGAATTTTAATTCTTAGTTAACATAAGAGGATTTTGTAGAAAAGAAGAATATTGTACGTATTCTTCCTCTCCTCCTCACTTTCTCAAAAACTCAGAAAAAAGAAATGTTTGTAAACCTTCTTCTAATCCAAATCTTAGCATCCCAATCCACCAACTAGTGAAATTAAGTTGTAAAAGAAAGAGCTCCAGCAGGTAATCATTCCAATACCCAAATCTGGATCCCTCTTTGATCTCGAATTGAAAATTACTTACTGTAATTGAAGTTTTAGGCTTGCATGTCACAGTAATTTTCTTTGCAAGCTTTGAGAAGACTATTTGAGGTTCCAAGTGCCAATTTTACGTCAAATCTCTTGCTATAAATCCTTATTTCCCAGTTTCAAGTGAGTGAACCTCACAACTTCAAGTTGAAATTATCTACTATGATATTCTCTGTGTTTTTACCAATGTAGGGTAACTCCAAACCAGTATAAAATTCTGATGTGTTCTTTCCTTTAACTTTTGTTTATTTATTATTATCTGCATCTATGTTCGATTCTGGGATTATCTCTTATCTGTGATTTACATTTCATTCTGAATAACTAAAAAATATTTCAAGAAAATTATAAAATCCATTAAACACTATTAACCCCCTCTAGTGTTGAATTTGTCTTAAGATTCTTAATACGCATTTCCTAACAATTAGTATCAGAGCATTGGTTTTCAAAATTTCATAATCTGAAATTTTGAAAAGTATAAGTGGCAACCAACACTGATATTGTAAACACAAATATTTATAGTTAATTTATAGAGGGTCAATCCACTGGTAGGCAAAAATTATTTATTGGTAGTAATTATTCATATTGAGCTTGTAGAATGAAAATTTATTTACAATCAGTAGGATTAAACACTTGGAATATCACATAAACTGAATATGTTGAACCTGTCGTCAATTTTTCAAAACAGTCTAACGAACAAAAGGCAACTGCAAAAAATAACTCAAAAGGCATGAATATTTTATTTTGTTCACTAGATAGAAATGAATTTAATATTGTATATATTTATAAATCTGCATATGAGATGGAAAACTTTTCAAGTAAATATTGAAGGAACAAGCAAAGTTAAATAAACCAAGATATCCACGTTAACCAATCAAATTTAGTTAAAATGAGTACGAATGAGATTTTCTCTGATATGTACTGCAGGTTTCAGGAGATCGTGCATTCACTAATAGCCTTGGGAAAGACATATTCTGAGGAAGATCAAGTCAAACAAATTCTGAATTTGTTAATTCCAAAATTGGATCAAAGACATTAATGCAATGAAAATCGAAGAACTAATTGGAAATCTAATGTCATTTGAAGTTCATATGAAAGAAAGAAGAGAAAATAAGTCATTAGAAAAGAAATCAATGGAACTCAATGCAATGACAGAAGATTCAGACTCAAACAGCAATGATGATGAGGAAATAACATTAATGACAAGAAATTTTAGAAAGTTTCTATGATATAGAAAAGGAATAATTTCAAAACAAATAATCACAGAAATTCAGTAAAAAATTAACAGTGGGATTCCGAATAACTTAGATGCTATATCTGCGATGAATCAGGCCATCTGAAGAGAGACTGTCCATACCAAGAAAGAAAGAATCATCCTTCAAACAATAATTTTTCAAAGAAAAGGGCTTATACTACAACTCTAGATGATTCTGATTCATCCTCCAATGATGAAGAGCAGGAAATGAATAATTTGAATATGTGCTTCATAGCAATTCCTAAATAAGAAAATGTTGAAGATAAGATCTAAAATAGGTACGCTTTTGTAATCATTTTTTGTTTGAATTAGTTATTTGAATTGTTGCTTGTTTGATTGCTTTAATAGAAAAATAGGATTTCTAAACTAAATTCAACATTTGAAATTCGAATTTTAAAATTTAAAACTATATTATTTTAATAAAATAATAATTTTATAATAATATAGAAATTATTACTATAATAAATACCATTTTAGGAAATACATAAATAAGAATATAAGATATACATAAATATAAATAAATCAAAAGTCTTTTGAATAATCCAAGAGGCATTTCGACATGTGCTTAGAAATTCGAAATTCAAAAATTGAATTTCAAACTTTTGAATTTCTCTCCACCTTTTCAACAAACCCAATGTTCTTGAAAGGTATCCCTTGACCAGAGAACATGTCCTTAGAATCCCTATTTGTTCACCTATTCATATCATTTCTTTCTACCCTTAATTCAAAATTCAAACATATCTTCATTATCTTCCACTCTTCACAAAAACTATCTAATGGCTTCCTCAAGCATTCCAAACACTATGAGGTTGTCCAAGGCTACCAGTACCTTCCTTTTCAACAACCCAGAGGCTATCAAAGCTTACATAAACTCTGTAAACTTTGGAAAAGCCGATATGGGAAAATTTGCTATTGTCATTGATTTTCCTTCTAATGGTCTTCCAACTATTTTCATTGAAATAAAATTCTTAGTTTGATTGATTCTCGAGAAAATGATGAATTTTTCTACCCAAACCTTGTCAAAATGGTTTATGTTAATTTAAACTATGGTTTTCATGAAGGGAATGAAAGTGAAACTTGGAGTAACGTTAAAGGAACACAAATAGTTTTGGATTGTGAAATTTTAGATCGTATTTTGGGTTGTAAGAACATGGGAATGGATCTCTTGGATTTCGATATCAATGAAAATGACTGAGCAACCTTTCACCTTCTCTTTGAAAGCGATGAACATTTGGAATCCTAAAATTGGTAATTTTGACCAAAGCCAAGCATTGTCAGCCTACTTCTCTAACATACTATTACACCTCGTTCAGAAAATTTCAACAATCCAACTAAGAAAGTTTGCAAATCTCTTTTTTCAATTTTTGGAATTATGATATTAATTAGGCACAAGTAATTTTGGATGGATTTTGTGCCAAATATTTTTTAACGAGTGAAAACACGTTATACCATGGAATTTATCTCACGTATTTTTAAATATTTTGGAGTGGATTTCAAAGGCGGGGGGTTTGTTTCTAGAAAAGTTTTTAATTTTGAAAAAATATCTTTAATGAATATACCATCAGTGTTTCAACCATATGAAATGCTTTTGAAAAAGAAGAATGAATGGCTTAAGAAGAAGAAGCTAAAATGGAAATTGAAGATGATGATAGCACCTCATTGGAAAGTATTAAATATCCCGCAAGTGTCACAAATCCTTCTAACAAAATCCTTCTTAACAACCAAAAGATTTTAGCTAACATTCAAAAGGCTTCGAAGAAATTATTAAAGAAATATATGGAAAAGGTGTCCACTAAAATGACCAAGTTCTATGGGTAAGTTAAAAAGAAACTTGGTTTATCTTCGTCCTCATTCTCCTCCACCGAGTTCTAGCTTTATTATCTTGTTGTGTTAGTTTCTATTTTCATATTTCCATTTCGTATTATGTATTAATCCATGTGTCCTTATCAAATTATTAATGAAACTCTTATATTTCTATTTATTCCTTCTTAAACATCTCTGGAATGAACAATAGAATAATAAAAACAAGTACGTATAAACCAAAAGATAACATGACTTACAAAAATCTTCAAAAACCAGAAATCTAAGAGGTATGTCGACATGCCTAACCCACCATGTCAACATACAACTGTCAAAAATTTCAAATCAGTTTGTATTTGTAATCTATCTTAACTAACTTGTGTTTATTCATTTTGAATGAATTCCATAACCTATAAATACATATTTATTCCAGAAAAATTCATTTATCTATTTCTCCTTTGTAAATTTTCATTAGATTCTTATTTTATCAAATCCATGGCTTCTGCAATCCATAACTGTGATGACCCGGATTTCCGGTACCCTTTGAGCTGACCAAACAACACCAATCCAACCCAAATTGTACTGAAAACCCAGATGCCAATAGAAAGAATTTAGTGGATGAGATAAGAAAGAAAGAAATATTAGAATAGAAGAGATAAGAAGAAGAATAACAACAAAATCGGAGTCTCACATCGCAGTGGAACAAAATATAATATAATAAATCTTTAATGAGAGCTTGAAATATAACTTACAAATCATCAGAGTATATCACACATCTGGACATTTATAGTAATCTGTCCTCATATATATATATATATAGCGGGATAAATACTGATACGTCTAAACTCCTCCAGCACGTCTTCTGAACTGCGTAGTATCCAATAACCTGGACCTATACAACCCGATCTAACCCGAGTATTTCAAAACACCGGGTCAGTCTGGTGGACCAGAGTGACAGCAACACACTAAGTTTTAAGGGGAATCATCCAACTTGATTTTAAAGTTAAAAATCTTTTCGAAAGAAAAGGATAATCATAAGACCAAATCCACACATAAATATGGATGGTTTTTACCTTACGATAACCCAAAACAATTTGAAATCATATATATCTTCTAATATTATAATAGTGTCTACATACAAGTAAATAACAATCTAGCGGAACGCTTGCATCTCACGCTCCACTTATATGGTATACAATCAAAACCGCAGGCGCTTATTGGAGATTGGATTCCGACTATGACAAGGTATGGAACCACCTGCCGATAGTGTATCTCTAAAGGCGAATACACCGGGTTCAACAAGAACGTCTTGCAACCCGGCCCACACATGACCGACCACTCATTTCGCTTGAGTGTATCGAACGTATGTCACCAACGGTTGGGATCAACAACCGTTTCACGAAAAGGGACAGCATCGATAGATTAAAGAAGAAAAAAAGGAATTTCTCTAGATAGGTGATTATACACCCTAATGGGTGCGACCCACATAGCCATGCTGCCTGCTCGATTTTTGTCATTTCTCGGTTAATGAGGCTTGAGGTTATAATTCTTCTTTCCCAGGTAGCACACCATCATTCACTTCGAATGCCACATCGTCAGATCCACCAAATCACTAATTGACGCCGACAAAAATACCCTGGGTGTTAGCGTCACCAAACAGGAATACGTTTGTAAAAATCAATATACGTGACTCTTAAGAAATATTCTGTTAGACATTCGTCCATACAAGTCATCCAGGAATAGGATGAACCGAAGGCACTCTCCTACTGCATCCAATATAGGAATCACCCCATGGATCAGTAGCGAGAAGTCCTTGCAATCCGTAGATTCCAACCATGAAATAATCACAGTGTATCTCGGGCCGCTAAGCCAGAAATTTTAAGTAATTCTTCCGTTTTATGAAGATCCACGGTCTTCAATTACTCCGTCTTGATCAGCATATAATATCTTCAACTGTTTACGTATTTGTTGGTCGGAATGGTTTTCGAATATAAATTCGATCCCGTTCTTTCCGTACCAACAATCGTATTGGACAGATTTGATAGTCGATTATTTAACTATCAAATAAACAACAATCCAATCATGGAAATAAAATGAATTCACTGGTTCAGTATTCTGCATCACTTGGCCCTTTTTATCTAAAAATAAATTAACTAATGGTTAATTTAAAACTCCTAAAACATTTCATATTTTTAAACATGGTATTAAATTCTCATTTCAATATATTAGTCTTCTCGAAACTATTTCAATCTAATATTTAATAACCGTATCAAGTTTCTATTTTACTATTATTTCAAAACATTTATTACAACACCATTTATTATCTATCATCAACTCAACTCGTCATTTGTAAAACAATCGTTACGACCTCTCCTTTGGTTTTCCTCATTCGAACACCATACTCGTCACTTATCTTTTTAGAATAAACCCATTCTAAATCTTATCTTCTTACTTAGAAAACATCGTTATAACTTCACAAATCTCCTTTATTTCCTTTCCTATGAAAATATCATTTCATATTCTCAAGCCCGGTTTAATTTCCTTTTATTTTGGAATCTATTATATATATTCCCAAATTCTTCAACTAACATTACATTATTATTTATCAAACTAAACTCCTTTTAACATTTTCACTACTACAACTAATATCATCTCTCGAAAATCATGAAGTTGTTCAAGTTGGGATATTTTAAGTTACCTCTCAGACCTTGATCAGCAACGTTTTTATCTTAAGATAGGTATCAGTTGTAATATCCAAAACCGATATTCAATTCCGATATCAAAACATATCCCATTTTAGTTGGAACTGATGAAATCTCATCTTTTATTTAATACAGCGAATTTAGATCGTATATTATAATTTAACTCGCCTTGTTACTTTAATTTAAAATTGGGTTCCCATCTCGATTTCTAATTCACTTCTAATTCGTTCAACTATTTTCCTCCTTGAGAATCGAGTCTCCATTCCATTGTTAAATAACATTAATTTAACTTAACGTTTTAGCCTCACGCCCCATTTTATAAACATTGTTTATAAGACTCAGGTTTTATATAAAACCCCTTTTTATCTCGCTTTTCTTTACCAAATCCAAATATTTACATAAACACTTATTTAAGCGATCACATTTGCCTAAATTGCCTTTTTATAACTTTGCTATAAAACTTGGTTCCGTTCATATCATCTTAAGTAGTTTCGTTGAAACTTTGATTGCTTACTTACTTGAATCCCATTTAAACATTTACCTCTTAAAAAATACAAATTTACTTCTTCGTTAACTACTATAGAAATAGTCAAGTTCTTTATTAAATAAATAAATGGTAAATTCCCTTTTAAAATCTTATTAAATTAAACAAATATTCACTCATCTATTTCGTAGATTAATTTCAAACAAATGAATCAAATGATCAACTCGTTAATCATCTTCATTAGTCCTTTTTTTAAATTAATTAATAATATAATTAATTTAAATCATTCCATTTAATCGTCTCCTGAGCAATTTATCCGATTCTTAATCGTTACGTTATTTCCCATTCATCGGTTTATAAAGTTTATTATATAAGAATTTACTTTACAAAATCATTTAATAATTACTTAAAATCTTAAATAATACATATTAATTTCCTTTTATTAAACTTCTATTCAAATACATTGATTTTGAAATCCATTTTCAGTTATAAAATAATTTTGATAACGGCATTACTGTCGATTCACCTGACGGTAATCAGTATTGATAAAAAAATTCATTTTTAGGCCAACTATTGCTAATTACCCAACAGATATTGTCTATTGGGTAAAAAAAAACAAACGTTGAATTTAGATTCAACAATCAATGATCAATTCAATCATCCAATCATATCAGTTAAGCAGCTTATATAATGATCATATGAAAATAAACAATAAATTTGAGAAATCCAGTTGAATTCCTCCAACTGTTTTCCTTGCATCCAAATGCGTTATCTCAACAATATCATTTTTATTTCAATAACAGATATAATATTCAACCATCAACCAATAACTGCAATCCAAACATCCATTAACCAATTAACAATCATAGCACATAAATATTTAAACCCAACTTATATAAAATATAAGTGGGGTAAAAACTGAGTGAGTTGAACTCACCTTGAATTCCATTTGTCATGGAAACGTTTTGTTTTGCAAGCCTCTAGCTGCATTCAACTCTGTTCGTTTCGATTCTATAATATTTCGTCTATTGATATGATACCAACGTTCCTTGTCTTGTTCAATTCCATGCACGTCTGTTAAAGTTATACATTTACATTATTTACCACTAGGATAAATAAATAGTATATTAACTTAATTTAATAATCAATAAGGTCAATCATGTTTAAACCATGTACCCATATTCACGTTATATAATTCTTGTGCTTGGATTCATATTGTTACAAATTTTATGCCTTAATACATTTTCCCCAAAGTGCAGTATTTTATGGTAGCGAATGCTGCTCATTTTTTTAGCAAGTATGTTAACATACCGGGTATTACATATATGGGGTATGGGCAACGTTACTATTCTGGTATGGACAAATTTGGCCGTGTGTTATGATTGGACCATTATCCATATATAAAACAGTTTGGTCACGTTAATGTATATATAAAATCAGACACACTAAAATACCCAGGGTATAAACACAATTAGGCATAACATTCTAATAAATAATTATTTACTAAATCTTTACTTAGGTTAATTATAGTCATAGTTAAACGCGATTAAGCAAAACTAATGACACTGGCATATGTTTCAAAACATTTTTTCTTATAACTACTAACTTGTATTAAGCAAATAAATCTTCCCGGCATGTTAGACATAATAATAAATAAGCATACTAAAATGGGATGGATTGGCAATATTAAACTACCTAGCAGGCAACGTTGGATGATTAACCCAATTAGACACCCTTGATCCTTGATTTGGCACTCAAAATTATACTTATTTCGGCACCTATGTAAATATACAGGGCACAATTACCCTTCGGCACTATTTTATTAATTCTAAATAACACTTGCGTATTAATCTTGATTAGGCAAAAATAAATCATATTCTATCGTCGGCACGTATTTTATATGAACACGAGCCATGTTTCTTTATTTAGGTGAAACTGTAATTAGGCTCAGTAAATGGACATTAAGCTTGGTTAACATAATGATTATTCATATTATATATATTAGGCATGCTTGTATATAAGAATGTTGTTCATCGTTCTCTTTATTACCTGCTGAGTTTGGAAATTTCGTGAGTTGCTTCCACCTTTTGTTTGTATTTCACGCAAGCTTCCAACCACCGAGCAACTTTCCGACGTCATCCCCATTTTCATCTCAATGCTTCTTTCCTCACGCATGCGGGTTTGGGCTTCACAACCGTAACTTTTCTTTTTGGAACCCAACTCCCACTCACTTGCAGTCCTTCCCTTCCCCCATGTTTTTACATTGCTCCAAAATATTTGTTCCCAATGTTAAGTGCTCATGCAACCATCTCCACCATATTAAAATAATCCTTCCCTCAACTAATTTGTCGCATATGCTCACCGCCACCCACCCTTTTACTGTTGTTTTGCTCCTACTACTGTCTGCATTCAAACTTGCACTTCACTGCACCAAACCGAGACAGCTACCCAACCACCCATACATGCTGCTTCTCATATCTACGTTCACAGACCCGCACCCCTACATGCAAAAGTGTACAGTTTCACATCTCTAACCGACTCGCATGCTTTCACGGGTCCCCCTCTGTTCTAGTTTCGAACCATCTCTCCCAATACACACACACTCCATTTTTCTCACTAGTGCCTGTACGTCTCCCTTCCTCCAGATCTTACCTGCATATTTCGAACGTGCTCCATCGTATTACTTCCTCATGCATTATAGTTTCCCACTTCTGTTTTCAACACCCCCACATCTCACTACTTCAAGTATGCACTACTGTTCTTCTTTAGACACTCCTTCACGCAACATCACAAACCGCCATACAAATGTCGCCTCTCACCTAAGTATTGCCACTTCCGGACCAGTGCGCTACCTTACGGTACCCCCACGATCTCTGCCTAACCCGACAACGTGTTTCCCTGTACCCGACATCACAACACCATCTTTCCGCACACGTCATTCTCCATGCACACCTCGCAACTTCATGCTTACGCCCCTACAACTATGCCCTTGTCTCTAATGCCTTCTACTGTATGCAAGCTTCAATAACACAACAGAGAGCCTTTGGCCAAATTAAATGTTTTGGATTTCAAATGGTGGAGATAAGAACGGTTTTAATTTTCTTTTCGTGCAGAGGGATTCGGTTTTAACCATGAACGGAACGAAGGGGTGATTTTGTTTTAAATGCACAGAGGAGGGTTTTGGTTTTAAAATGGAAAGAGGGTGCCATTTTTGTTTTCGCCATTACTTGAACAACAGAAAAAGAATGGGTTAGGGTGCTTATTTATATAAAGAAAGACCATGGCCACCAAGTTATTAGATATAGGTTTGCAGAGAGGAGTAGGGTAGCAATATGGATAGGTGGAGTTTTCGAAAACTTGGGCCTTACGGTTTATAAGTGGATTGGTGCACAAGGTACACATAGGCCACGCTGTGTGTTCCTAGAATGTACATTTCTCTGGTGCTAAATTAAATTTTGAAATGAGATGTTGATATTTACTATGCATGTTTTAGGTAGGCTTGACGAAGTCTAACGGCATATCGTGGGGAGGTTTTATTTATGTGCAGGCTGACTGGTGAAATTTTATACTTTACCTTTAGTTTCTAATTTAAGTCTGCAAATCTTTGTCCTAGAGTAGCTGCGGTGCATGATAAGACAACCTTGTACGTTTTAAGTTACTTAAGAATGAAGTCGTTTACATTCATTGGCCTGCGTTACACCAGCATGGGGTAGGCTTTAATTAGGTAGGCGTAGACTGAAAAAAATATAGAGAATAAGGTTACAGTGTGGATTTTACTCGATTTAGACTTGTTATGTACTGTATATTTCTTCTTCTTAAGGTTTAAGCTTCTGCATTTTATTTATTTTAACATGCTATCCAATTTCTAGCGTTAATCGCTATTTATCGGTAACCGTTAAATATACACACCGCTATATACGAATTTTAAACACCACGGAACTGGACATACTGCTACGTCTCAAAGTTCAATGGAGATCGTTTAAAATGATAACATTTTAAGGACTGTATAATATATCGAACAATTTCGTGTGTGCGAACCACGGGTCTCATCATAAGGTAAGCAACGCATTGATTTGAACATTCTATTTCGCAAGATTATTTAATTTCATCGTCAATTTTCGTTAAGCATTTTATACCCGCAGCGATATACATGAATTTCAGATTGTAAATTACGAAATACCGCGATGTTTATGAGTTCAAATTACGATTATATATAAATTATACGTTCGAACTTGGTCATATAAATGAATTTTATATTATAAACTCATTTATAATACTAAATTGATATTTAATATAATAGAATAAATTAAATATTTAACTACCAGAAATGCAGGACGTTACAATAACTTGATCGAAAATCTTGAAGAAATACTCAATTCATTCAAAACTATTATTTCTATTATCCTTTGTAATCAATGTCACTTAGAAATAAGTTAAATACAGACTATAAGAGAAAAAAGAGGCATTTCGATGCAATTTATTATACGATCTCTTCTCTCACCAAAGATGAATATAATAACATCACGGGAGTGCCTCTTACCAAATGCAACGAAGAATGGGAGACTATATAGGTTGATCCAATCTTTAGTGGTGTTATAAGGGTAGAAGTTCCAAGAAATGTATGAATTTATTTTAAGTTTGGTGTGGTTTCGGTGAATTTAGAACTTGAATTTAAATTCATGGTTTGTAATAACAAAATTTTAGTTGGTTTGGATTGGTTTAATGCTTGTTTTATAATAAGTTTGTCTTGGATTTCTTAGATTCTAAACTTAAATATAAGTGTTAATATTTACTTAATTTTTGGTTTACTTGTTAAATATTGATTAAAGAAATATTAGATTTTAAGAATTGTTTCTTAGTCTAGATTAGTACTAGATATCAGGTATTTGAATTATATTAGTATTAGATAATAATTTTAGGGGGAGTAGTGTAAGGTGATTAGAGATATATAGTTTTTGTTGATGGCAAAGAAGGAGAACTATAAATTTAGGTATAAGAGCAAGGGGAGTTAATAGTTTTAGAGGGAGAAAATGGAGTAAGGGGGAGTAACCGGAGAATCAAGACATCATGTATGAATATTTTATAAACTAACATCATCAAAAAGGGGGAGACCGTTAGGGATTGAGATATTTATGATGATGGTTTTGATGACAACAACCTTGTTTAACTATTATTGTTATAAAGTATACACTAACATTATTATCTGGAATATATATGCATATGTTTATACATGAAGTATATGCAGGTATTAATTATTGAAGACTGTAAAGTTTACAGAATCGAGATTTCAAAGAAGAAGAGTTTAAGTTATAAGACTTATAAGTAACAAGAGTTCAAGAGTTTAATAAATAAAAAGTAATACAATCTAGATTTCTTGTTAAAACTCTAAAATAGCACTGGATCCTTATTTTCGTCTTTCTCACTATTTTAAATTTCTTATTTTATTTTCAAATTGATTTCAAAATTACTTCCTTATTTCAAATCTATATTTCTTATATTTTAACTTATTTAACTCTTGATTTCAAATATATCTTTTAAAATATAGTTTAACTCCTAATTGAAATACTTTATACTTCCTTATTTATATGATAGATTTTAATTTTATGTTAAGTTTTATTTAACCATTTAAGTATTAAATTCCTTTACTTATATTTATATCTTAAGTTTCAAAATATTTATTACTTTTATATTTATAGTTTTATATCATTCTTATATAGTTTTTAATCATTTTTATGTATGTTTTTAGTATATATTTTTAGTTCAAATACTTTATTTTAATGTATAGTAAAATAGTTTATTTTCATGAGAATTTATTTAAACATGATATGCCTTGAATTGAATTTTTTTATTTTTCAAATTTTCCTAAGGCATGTCGACATGGTAATCGTTGGGTTTCAGATTCAAATTTTGGAAAGTTGTCTTTTGATTTCAAAACAATTCTGAAAGGATTTGACTACTGGGAGACTATAAATAGGCTTCCAGAAACAAATTTTTTAATCTAATTTCATTATCTTCTTCCTCCTTTATCTTCTCTTCGTTAAAACTCTTATTTTCTTAAATTAAATAATTATACTCTACCAAATTTCAAAGAGAATCATATCAATATCTTTCTAGTTTGATACTCTATCACACTCTCTCAATGATTCTAGTGCTACTCAAGAGTTATAGGCTTTTTGTAATCAAATGTTGAAAGATCAAGTTCTATCAAGTCTATCAACAAAAAATATTACTGAAAAAGGTGTGGTTGTCGCTCGTTCAAATCAACTGGGTGTGATTATAGCCCATAAACCAATTTGGTTATCTTGTAGCCTGGTTAAATCAAGAGAGTGCCCTATGCTTGGAAGCAAGTGGTGGTGGACCTTATAGCCATTGAAATCGAGGATTGTAATTGAAGATTATTATTGAAAAGAAGTCTGCATCAATTCAGAGTTGTGTAGGACTGGGTGTAGGATAACTCTGAACTAGTATAAAATTCTGATGTGTTTTTTCCTTTTAGTACTTTTTATTTATTATGTTTTGCATCTGTGTTTGATTCTGGGATTATCTCTTATCTGTGATTTGCATTTCATTCTGAATAACTAAAAAAAAATTCAGGAAATTTATAAAATCCATTAAACTCTATTCACCCCCTTTAGTGTTTAGTTTGCCTTAAGATCCTTAATCCGCATTCCCCAACAATAGTATCAGAGTATTGTTTTTCAAAATTTTCATAATCTAAAATTTTGAAAAGTATGAATGGCAACCAATATTGGTATTGTCAACACAAATATTTCTAGTTCATTTATAAAGGGTCAGCCCACTGGTAGGCCACCATTGTTTAATGGTAGTAATTATGCATATTGGGCTTGTAGAATGAAAATATATTTACAATCATTAGGATTAGACACTTGGAATATAACACAAACTGAATATGCTGAACCTACCGTCAATTTTGCATAATGGACTAACAAATAAAAGGCTACTGCATAAAATAATTCAAAATCCATAAACATTTAATTTTGTTCACTATATAGAAATGAATTTAATATGGTATATGTTTGTAAATGTGCATATGAAATCTGGAAAACTTTGCAAGTAACTCATGAAGGAACAAGCAAAGTTAAACAGACCAAGATATCCATGTTAACCGATCAATTTAAGATTTTTTAAAATGAATACAAATGAGACTATTTCTGATATGTACTGCAGGTTTCAGGAGATCATGCATTCACTAATAGCCTTGGGAAAAACATATTTTGAGGAAGATTAAGTCAGGAAAATTTTAAAATGATTAACTCCAGAATGGGATCAAAAGACTTTGGCAATAGAAGAGACCAGTGAAATTATTGCAATGAAAATTGAAGAACTAATTGGAAATTTAATGTTATTTGAAGTTCATATGAAAGAAAGAAGAGAAAATAAGTCATCAGAAAAGAAATTAATAGAATTCAATGTAATAACAGAAGATTCAGACTCAACAATGATATGAGGAAATATCGTTAATGATAAGAAAATTCAGAAATTTTCTATGATATCAAAAGGAGGAATAATTTCAAAAAAAAGCATAGAAATTCATTAAAAAAATATTAATGAGATTCCGAATAACATCAGATGTTATAAATGTGATAAATTAAGCCATTTGAAGAGAGACTATCCTCATCTAGAGAAACAAAATCATCCTTCAAACAATAGTATTTCAAAGAAAAGAAAAAGGCTTATACTACTACTCTAGACATTCTGATTCACCCTCCAGTGACGAAGATTAGGAAATAAATAATTCGAGTATGTGCTTCATAGTAGTTCATGGCTCAGAAAATGTTGAAGATAGGATCTAAACTAGTACGCCTTTGTAATAATTTTTTTGTTTGAATTAGTTATTTGAATTGTTGCTTGTTTGATTTCCTTACTAGAAAAAAGGATTTTAAAATTAAATTCAACATTTGAAATTCAGATTTTAAAATTTTAAATTACATTATTTTAACAAAATAATAATAATATAAAAAGTATTATTTTAATAAATATCATTTCAAGAAATGCAAAAATAAGAATATAAGATATACATAAATATAAGCAAATCAAAAGTCAAAATTCACATGTCTTTTGAAAAATTCAAGAGGCATGTCGACATGGGTAACCCCCTATGTCGACATGTGCCTGGAAATTAAAAATTTGAATTTCAAACTTTTGAATTTCCGTCCACTTTTTCACCAAACCCAATGTTCTAAAAAGATGTCTCTTGACCAAAGAACATGTCCTTGGAATCTCTATATGTTCACCTATTCATATCATTTCTTTCTACGTTTAATTCAAAATTCAAACATATCTTCATTATCTTCTACTCTTCACAAAAACACTCTAGTGGCTTCCTCAAGCACTATGAGTCCTTTTCAATAGCCTGGAGACTGTCAAAGCTTACATAAACTATGTAAACTTTGGGAAAGTCAATATGGAAAATTTTGCTATTTACAATTATTTTCCTTTTTATGATCTTCCAGCTCTTTTTCATCAAATAAAATTCTTAATTTGACTGATTCTCGAGAAAATGACGAAGTTTGCTACCCAAACCTTGTCAAAATGTTTTATGCTAATTTAAACCGTGGTATTTATAAAGGGAACGAAAGTGAAACTTGGAGTAGAATTAAAGGAATACAAAAAGTTATAGATTGTGAAATTTTACGTGTTGTTTTGGGTTGTAAGAACACGGGGATGGATCTCTTGAATTTCAGTATAAATTAAAATGAATGAGAGACCTTTCATCATCTCTTTGAAAGCAATGAACATTTGGAATTCTAAAATACATATTTTCGACCAAGGGCAGGAATTGTCAACTTACTTCTCCAACATACTATTACACCTCATTCGGGAAATTTCAACAATCCAACTAAGAAAGTTTGCAAATCACTTTTTTGTATTCTCAGAAATTATGATACTAATTGGGCACAAGCAACTTCGGATGGATTTCGAGCCAAATATTTTTTAGTGGGTGAAAATACGTTATACCATGGAATTATCTCACATGTATTTTCAAATATTTTGGAGTGGATTTCAAAGGCAGAGAGTTTGTTTCAAGAAAAGTTTTAAATTATGGAAACATATTTATAATGAAGATACCACTAGCGTTTCAACCATATGAAACTCTTTTGGAAAAAAGATGAACGAATGGCTCAGGAAGAAGAATAAGTTGAAATGGAAATTGAAGAAGAAGATGATGATATCACCTCTTTAAAAAGTATTGAATATCCCGCAAGTGTCACAAATCCTTCCAACAAAATCCTTCTCAACAACAAAATATTTTAACGTACAATCAAATGGCGTCAAAGAAATCATTAAAGAAAAATACGGAAAGGATGTCCACTAAAATGACCAAGTTCTTTGGGGTAGTTAGTAAGAAACTAGGTTTATCTTCATCCCCATCCTCCTCCACCAAGTTCTATCTTTATTATCTTGTTTTATAAGTTTATATTTTCGTATTTCCATTTCATATTATGTATTAATCCATGTATCCTTATCAAATTATTAATTAAACTCTTATATTTCTATTTATTCCTTCTTAAACATCTCTGGAATGAACAAAAGTATAATAAAAACAATTATATATAAATCAAAACATAGCATAACTCACAAAAAACTTCAAAAACCAAAAATATTTAAGGCATGTCGACATGCCTAACCCACCATATCGACATATAACTGTCAAAAATTTCAAACTAGTTTGAATTTAAAATCTATCTTAACTAACTTATATCTATTCATTTGGAACAAATTTTAGAACATGTTAAATACCTATTTCTTCCAGATCAATTTTCTATTTCTCCTTTATTTTTTTCATTAGATTCTTATTTTATCAAATCCATGGCTTTTCCAATTCATAATTTGAATGAAAATCTTGAAGAAACACTCAATTCATTAAAAAAAAATCTTTCTATTATCCTTCGTAATCAATGTCACTTAGAATTAAGTCAAATATAAACGATAAAAGAATAAGAGAGGCACTTCGTTGCAATTCATTAGATGAACTTCTCTCTTACCAAATATGAAGATAATAACATTATGGGAGTGACTCTCACCAAAGACAACGAAGAATGAGAGACTATAAAGGTTGATCCATTTTTTGGTGGTGGTGGATGGGTAGAAGTTCCAAGAAATGTATGAATTTATTTTAAGTTTTGTGTGGTTTTGATGAATTTAAAAATTGAATTTGAATTTGTGGTTTGTAATAACAAAATCTGAATTGGTTTGGATTGACTGAATGCTTGTTTTATAATAAGTTTGTATTGGATTGCGTAGATTTTAGACTTGATTATAAGTCTTAATATTGTCTTAATTTTTGGTTTACTTGTTAAATGTTGATTAAAGAAATATTAGATATTAAGAATTGTTTCTTAGCCTAGATTATATTAGGTATTAAAATTATACTAGTATTAATAATAGTTTTAGGTGGAGTAGTATAGGGTGATTAGATATGTATAGTTTTTGTTGATGACAAAGGCAGAGAATTATAAAATAAGGTTTTAGAGTAGGGGGAGTTAATAGTTTAAGAGGGAGAAAATGGAGTAAGAAGGATTACCTAGAGAATCAAGACACCAAATATGAATATTTTATAAACCAACATCATCAAAAAGGGGGAGACTGTTAGGGAATGTGATATTGATGATGATGGTTGTAACACCCCGCATTTTTAACTTAAGATAATAAAATAAGAATAACTTAAGTAAATATTCAGAAATAAGTAAAATGGATTGTACCATTGCGTTCGTCTCAGAATTCTGGTTCAGATAGAGCCCGAGTTCGCGTAAAACGGACATCGTATGAAGATGTTATGGGCTGTAGAAGTCTGTCAGAGAAAACAGGGACTTCGCAGACCAATTATAGACCCCCGGACCCATGGGGGTCGACTCCTTCAAGGGCGGTCAACCCACATGAAGGGAGTGGACCCCATCAAAGGGGGGTCGACCGCCCGACGGCAGATTTTGGCAGATTAGGGTTTTTGAGTTTCTGGACGATTCTGATGGCTTTTGGTCAAATCTGAGGGTTCTGGTTGCTCCATACACCTATAAATAAGACCATAGGCCTAACCCTAAACCTCATAATTCGGTGACTACGCTGGAGCTCTGCCGTTACTCTCTCTCTCTTCTCAAATCTATTCTGAAAATTTAAATATTAGCCTAGGGAAATTATGAATCCAGATCAGGAAGAGAGAATCAACATTAATAAAAAGATTATTGAATCATGAAAGCAAGGTAAATTTCTAGATCCAATCTATTCATATTCTTCCTATTTGTTTCCCTTCTCTTTTAATAAAAATAGTCAATCCACGATTATTAGGTTTCAAATCAAATTAAAGGGAAAAGGAAAACCATGGATGATAGAATGGATCAGATCCAAAATTTGGGGAAAGCATGAAAGGTGAGTGGGTTTAACCTATAGCCTTTAGATAATATTATGATTATCATTTAGCATTCCCCTTTCTATAAATTGTGAAATTGCCAGATTAATTATAAATTATTGTTTTAACAAGTTGAGATGTTAATGTGAATAGTTCATACATCGAATCAGTTAGAGTATTGGAATGATCACATGTTAAATAAACTTGTTAAAATATGGGCAATGATTACTGTTGTTATAATTATATGATTCAATTGGGGCATATTATTGAGTAAACGACACGTTTAACTTGTTGGATTTAAATAATTACCCTATTGAATGTTTACATGTCAAAACAAAATTAAACATACGTTGAAAACGACATGCGACAAAATATAGGCAAAATTGGACGACATGTAAATTAGATTACTGTAAACTAGATTATCGTAAAAAGGATAATATGCCTAAAATTTTCATGAAATAGGAATAATTGTTAAAGGATGAACATGCCTAGATTCACAGTAATTTGACACTATAACGCTCTTAAACACGAAGTTAAAATGCACTTGTGAAAGAAGTCTGTCCGGAATCGCCCATCATATCCAACATTCACAAGTGGTAAATCTAATGTGAGGGGTCTAAGTGCAAAAATTAAAAACATGTAATGGTGCTAAGACACGAGGTTAAGTCAATTTGTGGTAGAAGTCTGCCCGGACCCGCCGGGCAAATCCAGCGTCCACAAGTGTAGGCTTAATGTGAGAGGACTAGTGCTTATATATATATGTATATGTATATGTATATGTATATGTATATAACATGTTATGAATAAATGGCAATAATGGTAATTAAATGTCTAACTCAGAAAATAAGAAAGGAAGGGATGTAATAAACTGAGTTAGTGTGATACGAAGGAAAAGTGATGTATTTCCCTAAATGACCTATTTCTAGGAACTTGGTTGCAAGCCACAGTAAATAAAGTAAGAAAAATAAAGAAATTACTTGCTAACACGGATTTAGATGGGAATACGCTATGAAAATAAATCACTGATTCCTTCTATCAAACTGATAAGCTGCATGAAGTGTTTTTCTTAATTTAAATAAGGAACATATATTACAATGAATGAAGAATACTGGAATACAACAGTAAAAGAAAATGGTTTAAAAGGGGAATAAAAATCACCTATTATAAATAAATAACATTGATGAAAAAATGTTGTATAATAGGTATACTTCTCCTAGGGGCAACTGAAGATTATAACTTAGGGTATAATAAACTAGTAAGGAAAAGGGGATAGCTGGTGAAATGAGATAAGGGACACTTAATTTAAATTAAGTGATCATTAAATGGGGAAAAACCTGAAACCAGTTGAGAAAAGGGGGAAAATATATGAAATATAAGAAGTTGTGCATATTATAAATTGAGTAATTTGTAAACTTGGAAGTAGGAAACCCACTGATAAGAATAACATGTTTGGACTTGTCCTAGGGACAAGAGGAGAATATAACATAGGTTATAATAAATGGGTAGAGAAACTTATTAATGGGATTTAGTTAAGAGAACTAAGTTAATAAGTAAACAATGATAAGTTGTAACGATGTAAAATGGGATTATGATTAAATGAGAAAGGATGAGGAAAACTTATAAAATGAAATAAGTTATATTTAATCATACATGGTAGGTGACATGTTAATTAGAAAACATGTGAATTGAGGTATACTTAATTACATATTAAGTAAAACATGTTATTGTAACGAAATCAAACAAGAATATGAAAGGGATTGTGTATTACAGACCTAGGGCCACAATCTAGGGAATAACATGTTGTGGGCTTATTAATAAACTTAAATGGGTTAAGTTATATAACCAAAATTAATAAGCAAGAGGAACTTGGTAACTTGATTAAGAATTCAATATGAATGAGAATAAACCTGATGAGGTAAGGCAAGCACGTAAAAGCATGATTAGACATAGGGTCTAACAACATATTAAAGTAAGGTGCTTGGACCAGTCCGCACGTTTGAGGATGAATAACCCAACGGAGTAGATCATTGTGGTGTTATAAGGCACAAGGAAAGCATACGCTCATCTGAGTATTCTGTCGGCTCCAAAGGACTGGAAGGGGAAGCACGCGGCTTCTTGTGATACGTAAGGTGCTCCTAGAAGCCCTCTGTGCAGTGACAGATGTTTAGGCTGTGCTCGCAGAGGTTGGGTCTGCGCGTAACTACTAGGTGGGTGGCCCTTGACTGCAAATGTAGCTTTGCAGTCAGAATGCTGTGATGCAGTGACACTAGGGTGATTTGGTGGTTTCCTGAACGGGGAGGCGAAGGGCCACAACCAACAAGGATAGTAGATTGTCGAGTACCCGTCATAGGCAGCCAGTGGGATGCGAAAAGACTAGAGCTAAAACCAACAAACCATTTCACCTTTCACTATCGAGGTACAGGTGGTTGAGGGAAGACACCAAATGGATGTTTAGATTGTTTGTTATTAGGGGCAGTCGTTTAACACTTGTAGTCTTTACTAGTTGAGGGAGGGGCTGAGGTGGGGCCATAGCCACCATGAAAAACAGACCCTAGGAATATCTGTATTTTGAGGCTCTTAAAGGCGGGCCTGTACAGATATGGAGAAGCTCCCGACCGAGTTCCGTGTTTTTTGCATCGCCCTGCCATGGAAATCGGTGCACATTAGAGGACGTGCGATTGAGGCATCGAGCTACAATTGAAGACACATATGGTAGAAAGTCTAGATACATGCATGTCGGCTCTGGGTGGTGTATCGTAGACTTGAGGGATTTACTCCGGTATGAATTCTGTTTCGAACAAAGGTGGCAGTCTGTACGTTGCGTAGCATAGTAATGACAGATATATGCGGAACGTAATATTGTTATCCATATGTCACTAATGCGTAGGATGAGGGACTGCGTATATTTCAATGGTGTTACAGTAGAGACCGTGCGAGTGGGGTACCATGGGGTGTACCTTAATATTGGAGGTAGCTACATATATACAATATTAGGTTAATCTACTGGGAGGTAAATGGGTACGATGTGTGTGTAAGCCTTCAGTGTTGTTGCCCAAGAAACCTAATAAATAAGAAAATATGATTGAACTATATATGTAGTGTTATCCAAAGTGTATAATTTAAATCCAGTCACCAGAACTTGTGTTCTGACCCCCTCCTCATAACATACTCACAGGTTATATTTTTTGGTAGAGACATGATAGCATTAGATACTGGTTAGGCAGTATTATAAATACGATAAGGCTATATTTTGACTATATTATATTTATCCATTCCACTGTGAGAGATTTTCTGAGCTCTGACATGTTTTATGCCTCTGTCTTTTCTACAGGATACCAGAGCAAACCAAATCGAGTTTCGATAGTTTGAAATTTTGAAAAAAAATCGGTCTGTCGGAATTGGGGTTGTTACATTTGGTATCAGAGCGAGGTTTGGGATTCCTATATAAATAGTGAGTGAACGTATTTATATTTTTTAAAAAAAAATTATAAATATATTATATATATACCTAGATCCATAAAGGAACCCACTAAATGGAAGGAGTAATATGGTAAGAAATGGGATGTTTGTTTTGTACACTAAAGGAATGAATAAGGAAATCTGAGACCCTTAGGTAATTTAGGGCGGAGAGTGTGCAATGTACTTTGTATGGAAGGAAAGTGAATCCCATATGATTAGTATTTTGGGTTAGTGGGCTTGAAAAACCTTATAAATTGGAAAAGGTTGAAAAAAGGAAAATGGATTAGGAATATATATAGTTTAGAGAATTGACCTTAGGGAGTGTCTTGGAAAGCCTAGAAAATTGGAAACCCGCTTTGAGTCTAAACTTAATGTTAACTTTTAAGAACTTGAAATTATAAAAGTTTTGGGAAAATGGTTTATGGTGTTTTGAAGTTTTAATCTTAAAAGTTAAAGTTTTAAATATGTAAAGTATACATATTTGGTTTTGAAGTAAAATGGGGTATATTTTGCAAATAGTGATTTCTTGCGAAAATTTTGTCTAAAGTAAAATTCTCTCAATAAAAGGTGCATAGAGCATGTATAGCTCACTAGTTTTCTTGTTATATTTCATACAAGAATTTTTAATAAAGAAAGATTTGAAATCTCTATTCTTATGACAACCTTTTTTGATAAATTATTTTAAGATAATTTTGTGGGTGGACAAAATAAGTTGTAGAAAATAAGAATAGAGTGGATGTTGGCACCTTGTAGTAAGAGACTAAACTGACCTTATAGGTAAGACCAAGTCATAAACCCAATTGAGAAAATAGTTGACCGTATCTACTCCAGTTTTTGTGATTTGAAAAAAAATGATGATTTACATTTTTTTTAAGATGACATGTTTTTATAGTTTGGCAAAAGAAAATTTTTATGAGGAAAATAAAGTTTTGACATGCCTAATTTTTGGAAGGAAATTTAAATGAAAACGGCCAAACCATGTTTTAAAAGTATAGAGTAGGTAAGGATTAGTGCCTAGGGAAGACAGGAAAAGTTTTGAGGTTATGAAGTAAATAGCGAGAATTATCATGGAATAATAGTAAGTTCCCGTAGAATGCGTAAGCATTGAAAGCCTAGGATGTTGCTTGAAATAATTGTTGGTACACAGCTACTGTTAGTAATGACTACTAGATAGAAAAGGGCAAGTAAGTGTTTAGATACAGTTACTAATTTTCATGTTAAGCGTAAAACCCGTTACTACATTTCGGTTAGGATCGTTCCGTTATATTGTTCTTGTTGAGTAGTTAGGGTAACACCTAAACTTGTCGTAGATCCCATGGTTTGGACTTTTTACCTGAAGGGGACATAGCCCCGAGATTCTTGGCCCTTAGTAGTAGCTGTGTAGGGTGTCTGTTCTCCTGTTTTAGTTGAAAAACTAGAAGGCTTATTTAAATTTAAACTAAGGTAAGATAATTATATAAGCTAAGAAAAGATAAATGTTACAACTAAAAAGGAAACAGAAAATTTCGTAAAGCAACAAACATGATAAATTATGAGAAAAGATGGATAAGAATGGAAAATTTTCAAGATAAGATGAAAGAAAATTAGTAACAAAGAAATTTTTCTTAGGTGGGTTGTGCTTGGATAGGAAAATAGGAGAATCATTATATATAATTACATTAAATCCAAGTACGGTTAGAAAGACGTTGAAAAATAAAAATGGAGGATGTGGAGTTTTCCGTTTTCCACCTTTTTGTAACATAAGAAGTCGAATTTAGAAAATTAGATTTTTCTGGAATTTGAAAAATAAAGTTGGTTGGTAGGATTATGGATGCAACAATTGGATGAACTACGCTCTTACTTAGTAAGAGTGTGGGAAAATTTGGATGAAAAAGCATTTTGAGTTTCAAAATATTACATTCATATAGAGCTACCAGTATATTTAGGATGTGAGCATCATATTTTAAAAGGATTTTTGAGAAATTTGCATACACATAGGGGGTATCGCTTAGGCATACATGCATTATTATGTTGTATTTCACTTGCACAAGTGCACGATGTTTGCAAAAATTGGATGCACACATGATGGATGTATTTTATGCGAGGGGTTAATTGATTTTACCCTTATCAAATTTTGGGGACTAAATTTCCTAAGCGTGGGAAAATGTAACACCTCGCATTTTTAACTTAAAATAACAAAATAAGAATAATTTAAGTAAATATTCAGAATTAAGTAAAATGGATTGTTACGTTGCGTCCGTCTCAGAATTCTAGTTCAGATAGAGTCCGAGTTTGCGTAAAATGGACATCGTATGAAGAAGTTATGGGCTGTAGAAGTCTGTCAGAGAAAACAGGAACTGCCCAGACCAATTTTGGACCCTTGGACCCATGGGGGTCGACCCCTTTAAGGGGGGGTCAACCCACATAAAGGGGGGTCGACCCCCGGGGTCAACCCCACCAAAGGGGGTCAACCCCCCGGCGGTAGATTTTGGCATATTAGGGTTTTTTAGTTTCTGGACGATTATGATGGCTTTAGGTCAAATCTAAGGGTTCTGGTTGCTCCATACACCTATAAATAAAACCTAAGACCTAACCCTAATCCTCATAATTCACGACTGTGCTGGAGCTCTGCCATTACTCTCTCTCTCTCTTCTCAAATCTATTCTGAAAAATTAAAATATTAGCTTAGGGAAATTATGAATCCAGATATGGAAGAGAGAATCAACATTAATAAAAAGATTATTGATTCATGAAAGTAAGGTAAACTTCTAGATCCAATCTATTCATATTCTTCCTATTTCTTTCCCTTCTCTTTTAATGAAAATAGTCAATCCATGGTTATTAGGTTTCAAATCAAATTAAAGGGAAAAGGAAAACCATGGATGATAGAACGGATCAGATCCAAAATTTGGGGAAAGCATGAAATGTGAGTTGGTTTAACCGATAGCCTTAAGATAATATTATGATTATCATTTAGAATTCCCCTTTTTATAAATTGTGAAATTGCCAGATTAATTATAAATTGTTGTTTTAACAAGTTGAGATGTTAATACGAATAGTTCATACATCGAATCAGTTAGAGTATTGGAATGATCACATGTTAAATAAACTTGTTAGAATATGGGCAGTAATTACTATTGTTATAATTATATGATTCACTTGGGGCATATTATTGAGTAAACGACACATTTAACTTATTGGATTTAAATAATTACCCTATTGAATGTTTACATGTCAAAATAGAATTAAGCATACGTTGAAAAGGACATGCGACAAAATATAGACAAAATTGGACGACATGTAAATTAGATTACTGTAAACAAGATTGTAGTAAAAAGGATAATATGCCTAAAACTTTCACGAAATAGGAATAATTGTAAAAAGACGAACATGCCTAGATCACAGTAATTTGACACTGTAATGCTCTTAGACACGAGGTTAGATTGCACTTGTGAAAGAAGTCTGTCCGGAACCGCCCGGCATATCCAGCATTCACAAGTGGTAAATCTAATGTGAGGGGACTAAGTGCAAAAATTAAAAACATGTAATGGTGCTAAGACACGAGGTTAAGTCAACTTGTGGTAGAAGTCTGCCCGGACCCGCCGGGCAAATCCAGCGTGCATAAGTGTAGGCTTAATGTGAGAGGATTAGTGCTTATATATATATAAATATATGTATATAACAAGATATGAATAAATGGCAATGATGGTAATTAAATGTCTAACTCAGAAAATAAGAAAGGAAAGGATGTAATAAACTGAGTTAGTGTGATACGAAGGAAAAGTGATGTATTTCCGTAAATGACCAATTTCCGAGAACGTGGTTGCAAGTAAACCACAGTAAATAAAGTAAGAAAAATAAAGAAATTACTTGCTACCACAGATTTAGATGGGAATACGTTATGAAAATAAATCACTGATTCCTTCTATCAAACTGATAAGGTACATGAAGTGTTTTCCTTAATTAAAATAAGGAACATATATTACAATAAATGAAGAATACTGAAATACAACGGTAAAAGAAAATGGTTTAAAAGGAGAATGATAATCACCTATTATAAATAAATAACATTGATGAAAAAAATGTTGTATAATAGACTTGTCCTAGGGGCAACTGAAGATTATAACCTAGGTTATAATAAACTAGTAAGGAAAAGGGGATAACTGGTGAAATGAGATAAGGGACACTTAATTTAAATTAAATGATCATTAAATGGGGAAAAACCTGAAACCAGTTGAGAAAAGGGGGAAAATATATGAAATATAAGAAGTTGTACTTAATTATAAATTAAGTAATCTGCAAACTTGGAAGTTTGAAACCCACTGATAAGAATAACATGTTTGGACTTGTCCTAGGGACAAGAGGAGATTATAACATAGGATATAATAAATGGGTAGAGAAACTTATTAATGGGCCTTAGTTAAGAGAACTAAGTTAATAAGTAAACAATGATAAGTTGTAATGATGTAAAATTGGATCATGATTAAATGAGAAAGGATGAGGAAAACTTATAAAATGAAATAAGTTATATTTAATCATAAATGGTAAGTGACATGTTAATTAGAAAACATGCGAATTGAGGTATACTTAATTACATATTAAGTAAAACATGTTATTGTAATAAAAAAATCTAACAAGAATATAAAAGGGATTGTGTATTATAGACGTAAAGCCACAATCTAGGGAATAACATGTTGTGGGCTTATTAATAAACTTAAATGGGTTAAGTTATATAACCAAAAATTAATAATCAAGAGGAACTTGGTAACTTGATTAAGAATTCAATATGAATGAGAATAACCAAGTTAAATGGAAACCTAATGAGGCAAGGAAAGCGCGTAAAAGGATAATTAGACATAGGGTCTAACAACATATTAAAGTAAGGAGCTTGGACCAGTCCGCACGTTTGAGGATGTTTAACCCAATGGGGTAGATTATCGTAGTGTTATAAGGCACAAGGGGAGCGTACGCTCATCTGAGTATTCTGTCGGCTCCAAAGGACAGGAAGGGGAAGCACGCGACTTCCTGAGATATTTAAGGTGCTCCTAATAGCCATCTGTGCAGTGACAGATGTTTAGGCTGTGCTCGTAGAGGTTGGGTCTGCGCGTAATTACTAGGTGGGTGGGCCTTGACTGCAAATGTTGCTTTATAGTTAGAATGCTATGGCACGGTGACACTAGGGTGATTCGGCGGTTTCCTCAACGGGGAGGCGAAGGGTCACGACCAATAAGGATAGTAGATCGTCGGGTACCCGTCATCGGCAGCCAGTGGGATGCGAAAAGACTAGAGCTAAAATCAATAGACCATTTCACCTTTCACTATCGGGGTACGGGTGGTTAAGGGAAGATGCCAAATGGATGTTTAGATTTTTTGTTATTAGGGGCTGTCGTTTAGCTCTTATAGTCTTTACTAGTTGAGGGAGGGGCTGAGGTGAGGCCATAGCCACCATGAAAAACAAACCCTAGGAATATCTGTATTTTGAGGCTCTTAAAGGCGGGCCTGTACAGATATGGAGAAGCTCCCGACCGAGTTCCGTGTTTTTTGCATCGCCCTGTCATGGAACTCGGTGCACATTAGAGGACATGCGATTGAGGCATCGAGCTACAATTGAAGACACGTATGGTAGAAAGTCTAGATACATGCATGTCGGCTCTGGGTGGTGTATCATAGACTTGAGGGCATTACTCCAGTATGAATTCTGTTTCGAGCAAAGGTGGCAGTCCGTACGTTGCATAGTATAGCAATGACAGATATATGCGGAACGTAATATTGTTATCCGTATGTAATGACCCAGATTTCCGTAACATCAGAGTTGACTATATACATCATACGTCCAACCCAAATATCACGAAAATACGGAACATTTTTTTTTAGAAGAAAGAGATAGAAGAAGAACATAAATAACGACACAGAATCTCACATCGCAGCGGAACAAAATATAATATATCATATCTTTGAAATACAAAATCTTCACTGTATAACATACACTTATCAGAGTACAACACTTACAACACAACGGAACAACTATAACTGGATAACGCTGAAGCCTCCTGCTCCAAGCTCCTTTAGATATATCTGAAAAATCCTGAACTATTTGACTGCCCGTACAAATTTAGGCACCCAAGAGTTTAGGTAGAACAAAACAAATAAACTCCGGGTCAGTCATGGGACTGGTATGAGTAAACAGTTTAAACAGTTTCAGGAAACTAAATGATATCTCATAAGACCACGCCGTATAACACGGAACGGGTTTTTCCCTTATGAGAATCCAAACACTTGACTTATCTTTATATCAAAACTCTTTTGATATTATAATAATGTCTAAATCAAGTAAATAACAATCTAGTGGAACGTTTTCATCTCACGTTCCACTTATATAATATAAAATCAAAACCGCAAGCACGTATTGGGTATTTGGTTTTCCAACTATGACAAGGTATGGAACCACCTTCCGCTGGTATATCTCTAGAGGAGAATACACCGAGTTCAACAAGAACATCTTGCAACTCAGCCACACATGACCGACCACTCATTTCGCTTGAGAGTATCGAATGTATATCACTAACGATTGGGATCAGCAACCGTTTCCCGAATGGGACAGCATCGACAATAGATTTTTAGAAATAAATGAAACTCTAGATCAGGTGATTATACACCCTACTTCGGTGCGACCGACTTAGCCATGCTGCCTGCCCGATTTCTGTCATTTACCGGATGATGAGGCTAGAAGCTACGCTTTATCATCATACCAGATTCACTTTGAATGCCACATCGTCAAATCCATCGAATCACTGATTGACGTCTACAACAATACTTTATGTGTTAGCTAAAAGAAGTTTCCTTCTCCGCTTCCACTCTTGGTACGGTTGGAGAAATCAATGTAACACCCCACTCCCGCTATGATCACTCACTAAGGGAATGCCATAGCATCGGTGGAGTATTTTAGTGAATATAGAACAGAAAAATTACAACAAGACAGATATAAATAGTACTTGAAATTTTAAAACATCATCTCATAACAGCGGAAGTAAAACATGTCTGGTTACATCATAAAACCACAATAAAGGTCAAGTACAATATCCATCAAAATAAAGAAGTACATAATCCCACTCTCATACAATAGCCAAACAAAAGAAAAGATAACTGGATAACTGGAGCTTTACATCTATCCAAGCTCCTAAAGACTGGAACAGCAATCCGATCAAGCTCCACTACTGCTAGGATCCACCGTAGGACCTGAGGGTTGGGAAAAAGATAAAAACAACGGGGTCAGACATAAGTCTGAGCGAGTCCTATAACTTTAACAATACAATCGTTAAAGTAACCAGAGAAGACATAAACTGATATACGGTAACATATAGGGATGAATGGCTACCCTAAGCAGTCAACTAAACGAAGATAAAGGATAAAGACGCATCTACCCTCCCTAAGGTAAATTACTAAACTGCACCACACCAGTCGTTCCTAACTTAAAGGTTGATCCCACCCAAGGACTTATAAAATTTACTAATTAGTACCTGCGTACCCCTAGGTGACCAAGTAGGCGCCACGGGGCCCTACAATCCACTAGGTGTACACACTACTTCCCATTCGATCGGCTCCCTAACGTAGATACCCGTGCTGGCCCCACCGTGGGATGTATCATTCCCCAATGTGGCAACCTGATAAAACTAAAGGTGCACGGCTTATATCTACTCGATGCAACAACGGCTTACCTACCAGCCCGGGCCCACTCACGCATATGAAGCCCGTTGGACTTGCGTTGCCACCGCTAACCCGTTTGCCTCTTACAGTCAAGCCCAGTATGCGTGTCCCGTCCTCGACATGGGTCGAGCCCACAAAGATACGTATGGGTTACTGGTTGAAATGGGCCTCCACAAGCTACCCACCTAAGCTTGTCCCTTTTTCTAGTATATCCCACTTAACCCTTTAATCATGTTTTAATTACATGTTCCATTTTGGTTAAGTATTCTAATCGTATTTTCTATTGCCACCCAAGGCAACCACTAGATTTTCTCATGCCACCCGAGGCACCCACTTAACCCCTCATGTCCCTCTACATGCTAATGTGGTTAAGTGTTTCTTAATTAATTAATTAAGAACGTAACCTTTGTAAAGACCTCTCACATTAGACTGTCTTTTATGACCGCTGGTTAAGCCGGTTGGGTCCGGGCAGCCTTATGTCATAACAGAGTCTAACCTCGTGTCTTTACATTAATTACGTATTTAGTTTGTGCCTAAGACCTCTCACATTGGGCTAACATTTGTAGCAACTGGTTAAGCCGGTTGGGTCCGGGCAGTTTTACGCTACAACTGAGTCCAACCTCGTGTCTTAGTCAATTAATTACACCTAATTAATCACCCTCATAATTTTATATTAATTATCCCTAATTAATCAAGTTTTCTTAACATGGGTAGACCTAACTTAATAGGTAAATTCCCATGGGGTAGACCTAACTCAATAGGTAAATTCCCAACACATAGTATGGGTACACCTAACCAAATAGGCAAATTCCCATACTATGTTTATTTATTTTGTGTTATGCATAATTATATTAATTTCACACAATCTTATTAACTTATGCATTTAATTACCCCATCGTTCCCACGTAATTTCGTTCATGATATAACACATATAAAAGGTGTCAACTTGCATATGAATGAACATGTTTCAAAGGTGCCATCTTGCATATTAACAAACACATAACTTGCATATGAACTTGCATAACATGTCACATAACTTGCATATAATATGTCACATAACTTACATATTCATTTTGCATAACAAACTTGCATATTAGCTTATAGACTTGCATAATGTGTCATCATGAACTTGCATATTAATAAACATGTAACTTGCATATTTACATACATGTAACTCGCATATTAACAAACATGTAACTTGCATATAAAGAAACATGTAACTTGCATATTTACATACATGTAACTTGCATATTAACAAACATGTAACTTGCATATTAACAAACATGTAACTTGCATATTTACATACATGTAACTTGCATATTAACAAACATGTAACTTGCATATTTACATACATGTAACTTGCATAGCATATTACCATGAACTTGCATAACATGCATATGATTACATAGCCCACAACTTGCATATTTAGCATCATGCAAACATAACATACATCATATTAAACTTGCATAAGCTTACATACTCAACATGCATAAACATAAGATTAATGCTAACATCATATCATATGATTCAAAGCTCATTAACCCACATACAAAACCATAAATCTCATCACATCTCATCTAATTAGTTTACCAAAAGATCATCAAAGTGATAGAAACTCACAACTAGCAACTTTGAACACCAAATGAAGAAGATTAAGATGCTAAGAAGGGATTAGAAGTTGATTAGAGAGTGATTAGTATGCAACCCTCTTCATAAAATTAGTGGAGGCCATGAGAGCTAGCATTTTGCCATAGTTTAGTTACTAGGTTTAATTATGAATGAATTAGGGTAGGTTAGGGTCTTATTTATAGATTAGGCAAGTGTTTTAGGCCATAGGATTAACCCTAGATTCAATCCAAGCCATCAAAGCATGTCTTGGGGAAGAAGTCAAGTGTAGGAACCATCTAGGGCCTTTAGATTAAAGATGGACCATGAGAACCATTCAAATGCAAAATCTGCACTTGAGCGAATCGGCCCACGGGTTGACAGCCAAACACCCTGGATTAACCCCTAGTCGACCCAGCGGGCTCGGGTCGACTTCAAAAATCGGCCGGTTCGGTTATTCCCCTCTCCCAATTCGCTGTTTTGAGCATTTTTGCATATTTATTTATTAAATTTTCAATTATATATATATATATATATATCAATATATATATATATATATATATATATATCTACACAACCCATTTCACTTAATTAAGTATACTTTAATTTGGGAATTTTCGTGAAACTTCGCGAGGCCATATCTTGGTCATACGGACTCCGATTTTCGAAAACTCGGACTCTATTTCGCGTATTTTTCCGAGACGAACGCAATGGCATAGCCCGTTTCCCTTGATTCCCATTTTAGAATTAAATTCTGCCTCGATTTATGTTATTACAAGTTATTGAAAATACGGGTTGTTACATTCTCCCCTCCTTAAAGGATTTCGTCCCCGAAATCTTCAAGTTAGGAAGAACGTATCCTACCATCCAATCATCCATCTACTCAAAGCATCATCCACGAGCAATCATTGTCCTTACAAGATTCTAAATGCTGGATGGATATATGCAAAAGTGTGTGTATATGTACTTACCTAATGCGAAAATCAGGCGGTTACTGATACAGTAAACCTCCTTAATGCAAACCATGATAGTGCCATGCATCCAATATGTATGCGAAACCCTATTGACACATACAAATTTCTACATGCGTGCACAACCATACACAAAAATGCATCATCCATATGATAACACAGCCATGATACATCCATCAATCTAACTACCACATCCATTTATGCAATATGCAACATGAAGTGACTGAGCCGATCTAGTGCCTAATGTGTGTGTATATGCATCCACGAGCAACCACTAGCAAACAATTGCATCCATATGCATCCATCAACCATAACATGTTTCAAACACATGTTTCAACCATAGGTTTTACCCTATCTAAAGGTCATAGGTATTAGCGAGAGGATATACTAAAGATAAGATAAGTACTAGACAAGCAATAAAGGAGAAGTTAAAAGACATACTCTCAAAAAGAAATGGATACAAAGAACGCATCTTTGCTTCCGTCTCCCAAGTAGCATTGCTTTCGTCATCTCCCCATTGCACTTTAACTAGCTGAACTTCTCTGTTCCTCAACTTCCTAGTTTCTGACCCAAGGATGCGAGTAGGAGCTCGTCGAATCGTCGCATCACGCTCTACCTCTACATCTCTAAGCAAGCTCGGCTCTACCACCTCCGCGGTCTCATGTAAGCACTTCCTCAAATGTGATACATGGAATACATCATGAACACCACTAAGTCTGTCGGGCAACTCCACCCTATATGCCATCCGTCCAATCCTTTCCTTAATAGGAAACGGCCCAACAAATCTCGGTGCTAACTTCCCTACGGACCCAAAGCGAACAACATTTCTCAATGGAGATACTTTGACAAAAACCATGTCCCCAACCTCAAACTCAAGATCCGTCCTTCTCCGATCCGCATAAGATTTCTGTCTATCTTGCGCTGCTTTCATCCTTTTTCGAATTAAATCAATCTTCTCTGAAGTCTCTCTAACCATATCCGGCCCAAGCAAGATCTTATCCGTAGATTCCCACCAACATGTAGGAGATCGACAAGGCCTTCCATAAAGAGCTTCGAAAGGAGCCATACCAATACTGGACTGAAAGCTGTTATTATATGCGAACTCCACCAAAGGAAGATGTTCTTCCCATGTACCTCCAAAATCCAAGATACAAAGCCTCAAAAGATCTTCTAAGATACGGTTCACCCTCTCAGTCTGACCGTCCGTCTGAGGATGATATGCGGTGCTCAAACACAACTGAGTCCCTACCGCCTCTTGCAAACTTCTCCAAAACTCACTAGTGAAAATAGGATCTCGATCACTCACAATGCTGGATGGTACGCCATGCAATCTAACAATCTCTCTAACATAGACTGAAGCAAGCCATGGAGCGGTCCTCTTACTCTTTACGGGTATAAAATGGGCACTCTTGGTAAGTCTGTCTACCACAACCCAAATTCCCGTATTGCCCTTCCTCGATCTCGGTAACCCGTCGATGAAATCCATCGAGACACTATCCCACTTCCACTGTGGAACTTCCAATGGGTGTAGCAACCCACCGGGTTTCCTTTGCTCCACTTTAACTTGTTGGCACACTAAGCATCTAGCCACATACTCGGCCACATCTTTCTTCATACCGGCCCAGAAGAAAACTCTCTTCATGTCTTGGTACATTTTGTCTCCACCGGGATGAATAGTCATTCTTGAACGATGTGCATCATCCAAAATAGCCTTCTTCAAACCCTCATCTTGCGGTACACAAAGTCTACCGTCTCTATGCAACCATCCCTTATCATCTATGGTGTATCTACCCAAATGGCTGGACGACTCCCCTCTTATAAGCTTCTCTACCAACACAACCAACTGTGGGTCGTCTCGCTGAGCCTCGCCAATCCGTCTCAAAAGAGTAGGTCTAACCTCCAAGGATGCCAACAAACCAGGTACAAAATCAACAGAAGGTCTGAAGTCAAACAAAGAAAGAAACTCCAAGCTTCGTCGTTCCACGAACAATGGACTCAAAGATAGCCTTTTTCTACTTAAGGCGTCAGCCACCACGTTACCCTTGCCAGGGGTATATGCTATCTCGAAATCATAGGATGCTAAGAACTCCATCCACCTTTGCTGTCTTAAGTTTAAATCCTTCTGAGAGAATAAGTACTTCAATGATTTATGGTCGGTGAACAACTCGAATCTCTCACCAAGAAGATAATGGCGCCAAGACTTAAGTGCGAAAACAATCGCGGCCAACTCTAGATCATGGGTAGGGTAATTCTTCTCATGCACTCTCAATTGTCTCCCTCCATAGGCTATTACCCTTCCCTCCTGCATCAAGACTGCGCCTAATCCTGTTCCACAAGCATCGGTATAAACAACAAACGGCTTACTCCCATCCGGGAGCACTAAAACTGGAGCGGTGGTCAAAGCTCTCTTTAACCGTCGGAAAGCATCATCACAATCTACATCCCACGAGAAAACCAGATTCTTTTTCGTCAAGCGGGTTAATGGGGCTGATATCTTCGCGAAGTCTTTGATGAACTTCCTATAATATCCTGCCAACCCCAAGAAACTTCTTACCTCGGTAGCATTTCTAGGAACTTTCCAATCCTGGATAGATACTATCTTTGCGGGATCCACAGCTATCCCTTCCTTAGAGACCACATGCCCTAAGAATCGCACTTCTCTTCTCCAAAAATGGCATTTAGAGAATTTAGCTTTAAGACTATGCGCTCGAAGAGTCTCCAACACTTCCTTGAGATGTAAGGCATGCTCTTCTTCATTCTTGGAAAAGACCAAGATGTCATCCACAAAAACTACTACAAACTTATTCAGATACTCTCTGAACACTCTACTCATGAGATCCACAAAGTATGCAGGGGCGTTTGTCAACCCAAATGGCATCACTAGCCACTCATAAAAACCATCCGGAGTCCGGAAAGCAGTCTTCTCTATACTGTCCTCCGCCACTCTCAACTGATGAAACCCTGTAGCTAAATCCATTTGCGAAAACACTGAGGCGCCAACCAACTGATCAAAGAGATCATCTATCCTCGGTAATGGGTGTCTATTCTTCTTTGTGAGCTTATTAAGTTCCCTATAATCCACACAAAGTCTGAGGGACCCATCCGCCTTCGTGGCAAACACTACTGGAGCTCCCCACTCCGATATACTTCGCCTTATAAACCCCTTCTCAAGCAACTCCCCTACTTGCTTATGAAGTTCCCTTCTCTCCCGAGGAGCCATGTGGCGCACTGGCAAAGACACTGGTTTGGCATTATCCACCAAATAAATTCGGAAATCTATCTCCCGCTTTGGAGGCAAACCCTTTACTTCTTCAAACACATCCGGATATTCCCGGACTACTCTGACAGAATGCAAACTCTCGACCGAAGCATCGAGCGATTCAAGATAACTTAGCAAAACAGATTCCATGGGATTGCAAGAGATCTCGAGAGTGTTACCCAAGCGGGTCATGAGCCTGACAACTCTCCTTTCGCAATCAAGAACGGCACCATTACTGGATAACCAGTCCATGCCCAAGATCAACCCATAGCCCGTGAAGCCCAATACAAAAGCATCACATCTAAACTCAACGCTAAGTATAGAAATCTTCAAACCCAAACATATCATAGACAGATATATGGAGCCCCCAATTGGGTTTGAGACAACCAAGGGATCATCAACTAGACTGGTGTCTAAGTGCAGTGACTCAACTAACGATGATGAGATAAAAGAATGCGATGCGCCAGAGTCAAACAAAGTACGAACTGGATGATCAAACAGAAAAACCAGACTTTCAACGGAAATAGTTCTACCTCTCTGCTGAATCGGTGGAACTGAGAGAACCTGAACTTGCCCCCCTGACTGAGGTGGTGCTATAAGAGCTTGCACCTGCCCTCCTGAGGTAGACCCCGTCTTCTGCCCCTTCTTTGGGCAGTTTTTCACAAGATGCCCTGCTTCACCACAATGAAAGCAACCGGTCTTCTTCTTTTTGCGACAATCCTTACTGAGGTGTCCTGGTGTTCCACAATTGAAGCACTTCTTCTTCGTCTTCTTTTTGTCACCATTGCCTTTTCCGCCCTTGCCTTGTTGTTGTTGTTGCGGTTTCTTCTGATCCCCCTTTTTCTCTGGTGCCTTAGAATTCTTATCATCCTCATGCATAAGTGCCATGTAGACAAGCTTCTCAAAAGTGGCCCCCATAGGAATGTGAGTCATAGCTATTCCTTGCAATGGTTCGTTCAAGCCTCTAACGAACCTCAAAGCCTTCTTCTCCGGTGTATTCACCAACTCTATGCCAAACCTTGCTAATTGATTGAATTTGTTGACATATTCTTTCACCGTGAGATTCCCTTGCTTCAAATTCAAGAACTTCTCCATAAACAGATTCTCTTCCGCCCTTGAGAGAAACTTAGCCCCAAACCTTTGCTTAAAATCTGCCCAAGAGTCAACAGGGCGTTCTCCATTAGTGACCTCCCACCAGAATGAGGCCTCTCCCTTCATTAACCAAGCCGCCAACTTGACTTTCTTTCCCTCTTCCACTTCAAAGATATCTAGCAACTCTTCCACTTCCTTAAGCCAATCTCTAGCCTCTACGAAAGTCTCTGAACCAAGAAAAGGTTTTCCTCCTATAGCCTTGAACTCCTTGCAAACCTTAGCAAAATTATCCACTCTAGGCTGAGGAGGAGGAGCGGTTGTCTCTGGTGTAGTAGCATTGGTCGGACCCGCAGCCGCGGCCCTAGCCTCTTGCAACCTCCTATACCATAGTGGTATAACTAAACCCTCCGGGATGTTAAGATCTTCAGCCATGCTGAAACGAAAGAGGAAAGATTCAAAAAGGAGATTCCGAAAGATAAAGATATGGCTATTGGGGATTATGCTTTTCTTTTTCAAAAACTTTTTCTCTTAGAAGACATGCTTTTTAAAAATACTTTCTTCGAAAATACTCTTAGAAAGTAGTTTTTCTCAAAAATTTTATCTGTTCTGGTAACCTTAAGCTCTGATACCACGTGTAACACCCCACTCCCGCTATGATCACTCACTAAGGGAATGCCATAGCATCGGTGGAGTATTTTAGTGAATATAGAACAGAAAAATTACAACAAGACAGATATAAATAGTACTTGAAATTTTAAAACATCATCTCATAACAGCGGAAGTAAAACATGTCTGGTTACATCATAAAACCACAATAAAGGTCAAGTACAATATCCATCAAAATAAAGAAGTACATAATCCCACTCTCATACAATAGCCAAACAAAAGAAAAGATAACTGGATAACTGGAGCTTTACATCTATCCAAGCTCCTAAAGACTGGAACAGCAATCCGATCAAGCTCCACTACTGCTAGGATCCACCGTAGGACCTGAGGGTTGGGAAAAAGATAAAAACAACGGGGTCAGACATAAGTCTGAGCGAGTCCTATAACTTTAACAATACAATCGTTAAAGTAACCAGAGAAGACATAAACTGATATACGGTAACATATAGGGATGAATGGCTACCCTAAGCAGTCAACTAAACGAAGATAAAGGATAAAGACGCATCTACCCTCCCTAAGGTAAATTACTAAACTGCACCACACCAGTCGTTCCTAACTTAAAGGTTGATCCCACCCAAGGACTTATAAAATTTACTAATTAGTACCTGCGTACCCCTAGGTGACCAAGTAGGCGCCACGGGGCCCTACAATCCACTAGGTGTACACACTACTTCCCATTCGATCGGCTCCCTAACGTAGATACCCGTGCTGGCCCCACCGTGGGATGTATCATTCCCCAATGTGGCAACCTGATAAAACTAAAGGTGCACGGCTTATATCTACTCGATGCAACAACGGCTTACCTACCAGCCCGGGCCCACTCACGCATATGAAGCCCGTTGGACTTGCGTTGCCACCGCTAACCCGTTTGCCTCTTACAGTCAAGCCCAGTATGCGTGTCCCGTCCTCGACATGGGTCGAGCCCACAAAGATACGTATGGGTTACTGGTTGAAATGGGCCTCCACAAGCTACCCACCTAAGCTTGTCCCTTTTTCTAGTATATCCCACTTAACCCTTTAATCATGTTTTAATTACATGTTCCATTTTGGTTAAGTATTCTAATCGTATTTTCTATTGCCACCCAAGGCAACCACTAGATTTTCTCATGCCACCCGAGGCACCCACTTAACCCCTCATGTCCCTCTACATGCTAATGTGGTTAAGTGTTTCTTAATTAATTAATTAAGAACGTAACCTTTGTAAAGACCTCTCACATTAGACTGTCTTTTATGACCGCTGGTTAAGCCGGTTGGGTCCGGGCAGCCTTATGTCATAACAGAGTCTAACCTCGTGTCTTTACATTAATTACGTATTTAGTTTGTGCCTAAGACCTCTCACATTGGGCTAACATTTGTAGCAACTGGTTAAGCCGGTTGGGTCCGGGCAGTTTTACGCTACAACTGAGTCCAACCTCGTGTCTTAGTCAATTAATTACACCTAATTAATCACCCTCATAATTTTATATTAATTATCCCTAATTAATCAAGTTTTCTTAACATGGGTAGACCTAACTTAATAGGTAAATTCCCATGGGGTAGACCTAACTCAATAGGTAAATTCCCAACACATAGTATGGGTACACCTAACCAAATAGGCAAATTCCCATACTATGTTTATTTATTTTGTGTTATGCATAATTATATTAATTTCACACAATCTTATTAACTTATGCATTTAATTACCCCATCGTTCCCACGTAATTTCGTTCATGATATAACACATATAAAAGGTGTCAACTTGCATATGAATGAACATGTTTCAAAGGTGCCATCTTGCATATTAACAAACACATAACTTGCATATGAACTTGCATAACATGTCACATAACTTGCATATAATATGTCACATAACTTACATATTCATTTTGCATAACAAACTTGCATATTAGCTTATAGACTTGCATAATGTGTCATCATGAACTTGCATATTAATAAACATGTAACTTGCATATTTACATACATGTAACTCGCATATTAACAAACATGTAACTTGCATATAAAGAAACATGTAACTTGCATATTTACATACATGTAACTTGCATATTAACAAACATGTAACTTGCATATTAACAAACATGTAACTTGCATATTTACATACATGTAACTTGCATATTAACAAACATGTAACTTGCATATTTACATACATGTAACTTGCATAGCATATTACCATGAACTTGCATAACATGCATATGATTACATAGCCCACAACTTGCATATTTAGCATCATGCAAACATAACATACATCATATTAAACTTGCATAAGCTTACATACTCAACATGCATAAACATAAGATTAATGCTAACATCATATCATATGATTCAAAGCTCATTAACCCACATACAAAACCATAAATCTCATCACATCTCATCTAATTAGTTTACCAAAAGATCATCAAAGTGATAGAAACTCACAACTAGCAACTTTGAACACCAAATGAAGAAGATTAAGATGCTAAGAAGGGATTAGAAGTTGATTAGAGAGTGATTAGTATGCAACCCTCTTCATAAAATTAGTGGAGGCCATGAGAGCTAGCATTTTGCCATAGTTTAGTTACTAGGTTTAATTATGAATGAATTAGGGTAGGTTAGGGTCTTATTTATAGATTAGGCAAGTGTTTTAGGCCATAGGATTAACCCTAGATTCAATCCAAGCCATCAAAGCATGTCTTGGGGAAGAAGTCAAGTGTAGGAACCATCTAGGGCCTTTAGATTAAAGATGGACCATGAGAACCATTCAAATGCAAAATCTGCACTTGAGCGAATCGGCCCACGGGTTGACAGCCAAACACCCTGGATTAACCCCTAGTCGACCCAGCGGGCTCGGGTCGACTTCAAAAATCGGCCGGTTCGGTTATTCCCCTCTCCCAATTCGCTGTTTTGAGCATTTTTGCATATTTATTTATTAAATTTTCAATTATATATATATATATATATATATATCAATATATATATATATATATATATATCTACACAACCCATTTCACTTAATTAAGTATACTTTAATTTGGGAATTTTCGTGAAACTTCGCGAGGCCATATCTTGGTCATACGGACTCCGATTTTCGAAAACTCGGACTCTATTTCGCGTATTTTTCCGAGACGAACGCAATGGCATAGCCCGTTTCCCTTGATTCCCATTTTAGAATTAAATTCTGCCTCGATTTATGTTATTACAAGTTATTGAAAATACGGGTTGTTACAATCAATATACGTGATCGTCTAGAAATACTCTGTCAGACATTCATCCATACAAGTCACCCAGGAACAGGATGAACTGAAGGCACTATTTCTATTAATAGAAAAAGTCCTTGCACTCTACTCCGTCTTCGATTATCTTTATATAATCTGATTCGCACGCTACTGCCAATACGGAGTGGTTCTTCGGATAATAATCCAACCGGTCTCTCCATATTGACAACGATGGTCAAAACTCCGATAGTCTGTGATTTAATTATCGAATAAAAACAAGTGTTTCGATAGTCGATGATTTAACTATCGAATAAAACAAGTGTTCATCCAAACATCCAACAATCACTGATCCTTTAATTAATATTCCATTAATTAAATCACTTCTCTATTTCTTTATCAATATTTGTTAACCAAATATTTTCAATAGACATATTGGCCTTTTCTATTATTTGGAAAACATTTCCATATATCGCCTTCCTTTATTTTCTATACTAGGAAATATTCATTATTCTATTTCCAAGCTTTGCACATATTTAGGTTAAAACAGATGTTGTGTAAAACATCGTTACGACAACCCAAATACAGTATTGAACTAATTCTTATTCCACATTGATCTTCGAGCCTGAATCTTGCTACTTATCGGTATATCATGAAATCAACCAAGTTGAGGTATAATTACCTCTCAGACCTTGACTGAATAACATTTAACGTCAAACAGACAAGACTACTTACTCGAATAATCAATACCATACAACTGATTATTCACCTTTAAACACATATACATTTTCTCTTTCTATTCTTACTAGATTTTATTCCTAGCCTTCCCTTTTAATTATACTATTCTATTTCTAAGTTCGTTTCCTTATCGACTTCTATATAATTTGATATGTTGATTTCTAACTATCAAATTATCTTCAAAATATTCTATCTCCTTAAATTCCCGGAAAAATTCGCCATAACCTCCTTTGTACCGGGAGCATCGGGAAATTTCAAATAGCTTTCCCGGTCCTTCTTATCTCAAAAAGAAAAAGAAAAAGCCAAGCGGCTTGCCGATACGGCGCATAAAATCTCATATATGAATTAAATACGTACCTTTTTGTCGGGCATTCTATTTATATACCTTCTAACACTTTATTCCAAACCTGTCTCCTGTATGTCTATACCTGTCCAACCTATTTTAACTCAACCAATCGTTTTAACTAAATTTGTTAATTAAATCTGTTAATTTACTTTTCAGTCTATTTCACCTTCATATTTGAACATGACATGTTCAAATATATTTTAACTTGCATATTAACAAATTCTAATTATACTCATACTCTCGTTTCCTTATCGACTTCTTATTCAAATTCCAATTCAATTCTATTTGAATTCTCTTTATTTAAAACTTCATTTGAATTCTATTTTCAAATTCTATAGTTTAAAGTCCATTTGAATTCTATTATTCAAATCTATTCAAATTCTGTTGTTTAAATTCCATTTGAATCCTATATTCAAATCGTTTAAAGTCCATTTGAATTATGTTATTCAAATTCTATATTCAAAGTCTATTTGAATTCTATATTCAAATTCTATATTCAAAGTCTATTTGAATTCTCTGCATTATTTATAAACAACGTTTATAACTTCAATTCAAATCCCACCTTTCCATTTATAAACAACGTTTATAAATTCAATTCAAATCCCATATTTTCATTTATAAACAAAGTTTATAAATTCGATTCAAATCCCATATTTTCATTTATAAACAAAGTTTATAAATTCGATTCAAATCCCATCTTCCATTTATAAACAAAGTTTATAAATTCGATTCAAATCCCATATTTTCATTTATAAACAAAGTTTATAAATTCGATTCAAATCCCATATTTTCATTTATAAACAAAGTTTATAAATTCGATTCAAATCCCATCTTCCATTTATAAACAAAGTTTATAAATTCGATTCAAATCCCATATTTTCATTTATAAACAAAGTTTATAAATTCGATTCAAATCCCATATTTTCATTTATAAACAAAGTTTATAAATTCGATTCAAATCCCTTCTTCCATTTATAAACAAAGTTTATAAATTCAATTACTTGTTTTATATACCTTCAAAACAAGTTAATATTTTCTATAGTTTTATTTAAAATTCAAATTCTATTTACAAAAATAGAATTTCCTTTTTAAATATCAAATACCCTTTCCGATATTTTTATGAATCAATATTCAAGCCCAGGGATATTTTAAACAATCAATCAACCAATTTTCAATCATTTGATTTTTAACACATCATATATGAATATATATGAAATCAAACAAACAACAAACAGATAATATATTTTTGAGGAATCCAGTTGGATTCCTCCAACCTGTTTTCCTGCATCCACAGATGTTAGTCAACATAGTAATACCCATCCAGCTTCGAGGCAGGATATCGCGGTATAGAAGGTCATCCACTAATCATAGCGTGGGGCGTATAGGGTAATCATCCGCTATGGTACCGCGGGCATCCGCTAATGAAACTGCGGGAATCCCACCAATCACCAAACCAATATATATATAATAGTCAACCCTAGATAACTATATATATTTTAAAACAAATCAGACAGCATTCAAACAAGCAACAACAATTATTTTTAACACTAAAAATAATTCTAATTAAATGGTGAGTGAGATTTACTCACCGATGATTTTCCATTTGTCGAATATTCATTTAACATTCTCTATCGTCTCGCTTTTCTTCCACTTGAACGAATCCCGAATGAAATCTTTTCCTAAGATTATTTATTTTAATTAACGATTAAACATTTATTTATTTTAACTACTCGAATAAAAATAATTAAACTAAATAAATTACTATATTATTCCTTACCTTACATTAACAGTTCGAACACTCGCCCTTAGAACCATATCATTACCACCATGTTAGCCCGTCCCTCGTCCATTCGATCACCTTCTTCTTACGGCGAAGTGAAACCCCTCCCTGTCTTGCCTGCGACTTGGAAACCATCGCAACCCCCATAACAGTGTTCGAGCTTCATCATCACCACAGACCTTCGATTCAACCTCCACCCACTTCAACGTCGACCAGGGCAGTTCGATGTTCGAGCCGACCTCCCATATCGCATTGGCTTCCCATCCATCCTCCTTCAGATCCACTCGATGGCCTCTACCCTTCGCGACTTCCTAATCCGGTTAACGTTCATTGCTTCCCTCAGATTCATCTTCGACGCCGTCAGGACGAGATCGTCCGTTGCCCTAGCACGCTGTACACATCGATGCCCCCAAGTTGTAGCTCGCGATTGATACAGAGTTCGATAGCCCCTTTTTGATTTCTTTTGATTTGAACGACGGCCATTTGGGATTTCATTTATAAAGACTCAGAGAGGAAAAAGGCAAGGGGTATGGCGTGGTTTTATAATAGAAGAGGTAGGTAGGGGGTGCGGTATCCTTTTGAACAACAAGGCCATCTTTTTTGTGGAGATAAAGGAAGCCACCGTATGTTTTAACTTGTGGAAGAAAATGAATTGAAGGAGTTTTTATTTTTATTTTATATTTAAACCAGTATCCTTTAAATTAAATACCCATGATGCCGAACACCTTTCTGAACCTAACAACTGTCAATTCTAGGGTTTAACCACCACTCCGGACACACTGGGATAGGCCACGAGGTCCAATTCGATCATCTGGAAGAGATATAAATTTAAATCGATATAAAATAAATTCAAACTATTTAAATTCTACGATAATAAATTAATATTATTATTCGAATTCAAACAGAAGTCTGGACTGTATTTAATTCAGTTTTAAATCTCGAACTGAATTATATTTTCGCATTACGATGATTTAATATATTCGATATTAAATCGAAATTGATTATTAATCAATAACTTAATATAAATATTCACTTATATTACCAAACCAATATTTAAATTAAATATTAAATATTTAAAAATTAACCCATAAGGATCCGGGTCATTACAATCTTCCCCACTTAAAAAAATTTCGTCCTCGAAATTGCTAAGGTAGAAAAAGTGCTACAAACCCATTTATCTTTTCAAAACTTATTTATGTTGATACTCAACATTTCAAACTTCCTTGCATAACTCTCTTTCGAATAGATCCCTATTCGATAACTCCTCCCTTCGAATAACTATATTCGAAAATCTCTCTTTCGAATAACTATATTCGAAAACCTTTCTTCGAATAAACTATATTCGATTTACTCTATTCAATTTACTCTATTTGTTAACTCTTAATTTGAATAACAAATATTCGATCAATTCTAATTGAATAACTAATATTCAATTAACTCTACGGATTAACCCTAACTGATTAACTCTAACTGGTTAATTCTTACTCTAATCGATTTATTCTAACTCTAATCGATTATTTTTAACTCAAATCGACTTCTCCTATTCGAATAACTCCTATTGGATAACGTTTATTCATTTATAAAGATTTACTTTTAGTAACGGTTCTTCACTTTATAAATGTTCTCTTTAATAACGTTACTTCACTTATACAAGTGTTGTGTACCCCATCTATTTAAAACTATCGGTGTTAAAAACCAATATCTCTTCTCTATATAAGCTCAGACTTATATATTCCATTTATCGAATGATAAATACCTGATTTAATTTATAAACTGTTATTTATAAATTAATCTTTTCTATTTATCTGTTAAAACAGATTTCCATTTTCTATTCATCTTCTAAATATTCCTTTGATTAAATTCTATTTATTTAATAAATAAATATCTCGTCTGTAACCTTCTATTTAATTTCTATAAATAAATATTTCCATTTAATCTATTTGTAAATGTTTTACAAATATTCCCTTTTAAATTCTATTTGTAAATGTTTTTACAAATATTTCTCCTGTATTTGTTTGCACATAACTTCCTTTGTATTTGTGTTACAAATATAATTCCTTTATATTTGTTTTACAAATATAATTTCTTTTTAACGTTTTTGGTTTTTCCTTTATTCAAACCCAATTCATATTTCATTCACATTGATTTTACCCAATTTATTCATTTCGATCTATTTAGCTTACCTAAGTTTAATTTTCAATCATTCAAATTCCCATTAACTAGTTGCTAATTAACCGTTTTGCCTATTTCACCCTTTTTATTTGAATATAACTTGTTCAAATATATGTCAACTTAATTATAAACTAATCTAATTATATTTTCAACCCGAGTTATATATTCGATTTCGAATATAAATTCTCAGTCTCTTTCACTTATCCAAAAACCCAATTTCGATTTAAATTTCCTTTAACTAATTATTTTCCAATTTAGTTAATTCTATTTAACCATTTAAAATATGATTTTTGTCTTAAAAATCATTTTACTTACTTCAATAAAGTTCATATTTATTTTATATCTCCAGTATGGATTTTTCTATTGCCAATTCGGATTTTATTTCCTAAAAGTCCTTTTATTTATTTAATTAAACCGTTATGATTTTATAATTGTTCTGGCGCTGCTTTTCTAAAAATTTGATTTTGACATAACTCAAAATCTATACGATGAAATCCAGATTTTTCTCTTTCATTAGAAAACTATTATTCAACCGGTCCCGACGATTCTTGTTTCAAAGAATTCCGACTTCAATTGAGTTCTGTATACTAAATTGAAGTTCGAATCGCCAATTTACGAACTGCCGCGCTACGACGAGCTCGTTTTAATTATATTTATAAATATAAACGTTTTAACTTTGTTTATAATAAATTAAACTCCATTCTGATATATTTTTAATATATATCCAATCTATTTCACATAATATTCCCGATCTATTACACTTCTAATATTCAAATCCTATATTTTCATTTACAATATTCAAATTCCATTTGAATTTTTTTATTCAAACTCTATATAATTTCCTTCTATTCAATTTCTATTTGAATTTTCTTTTATTCAAATTCTAATTCAACTTCTTATCTTCAATTTCTATTCGAAATCCTTATCTTCAATTTCTATTTGAAATCCTTTATTCACATTCTATTTAAATTCCTTTGTTCAATTTCTAATTGAAATCCTTTGAATTTAAATTCTATTTTAACTCCTTTGAATTCAAATTCTATTTCAAACTTTATATTTTCTTTGAATTCTAATATTCAACCTCCACTTTATATTCTCTTTGAAATTCTATTTAACCATTTTCCATTTGAATTCTAATATTCAAATCTCTATTTGACTTTTCTTTATTCAAATCCATTTGAATTCCTTTGAATTCAAATTCCATTTCAATTTTTCTTATACAATTTCTATTTGAATTTTCTTTATTCAAACTCATTTGAATTCTATTTCACTTCTATTTGAATTATATATATATATATTCAAATTCCTTTATTTTACTTCTATTTGAAATCTATATTCCAATTCCCATTTCAAAATTCCTTTGAAGTTATATAAATATATACATATATTTATATATATCCCAAATTCAAAATATTTGAATTTTCAAACAACTTGTTTCTTTTCAAACAGATTTCCATCAAAACTTTTCTAAGGCAGCAATTCATCACTTAGAAACTCGAAAATGAACACTGATGATGTTGCGACCATCATCAGAATTATTTCCCAGCTACTGAATGAGTTCAGTGCTATATTTCTTTCAAAATCCATTTAGAAAAATATTTTCCAAACTCCCAGGATTTTAAATTCTAAATTCTGGTTGGAATTCAGTTTCAACTTATCTCATTTGTATATCTTATTTCTATACAAATTCCACTTGGTTATATATAACTATTTCATTTTTATAATCTTATTCGATTATAATCCTAACAATCAACTTAACTATTTAAAAACAATATCGTGTTCAATCTTCTGTTCAAGTGTTTATAAACTCCTATCGACATCGTGGCGTCCCATGATTCGACCAAAATTTATAATTCACTCAACAGACTAGTCAACACAATATAAAACAGTTTTTATATCAAATAACAAATACGCTCTCTCGTATATATATACACTCAACTCATTCTAGGATACTACTGATCCTATCTCTAATGAGCACATTCCAACAAGCCTAGGTATTCGCTCAACCTAAGCTCTGATACCAAGTGTAATGACCCAGATTTCCGTAACATCAGAGTTGACTATATACATCATACGTCCAACCCAAATATCACGAAAATACGGAACATTTTTTTTTAGAAGAAAGAGATAGAAGAAGAACATAAATAACGACACAGAATCTCACATCGCAGCGGAACAAAATATAATATATCATATCTTTGAAATACAAAATCTTCACTGTATAACATACACTTATCAGAGTACAACACTTACAACACAACGGAACAACTATAACTGGATAACGCTGAAGCCTCCTGCTCCAAGCTCCTTTAGATATATCTGAAAAATCCTGAACTACTTGACTGCCCGTACAAATTTAGGCACCCAAGAGTTTAGGTAGAACAAAACAAATAAACTCCGGGTCAGTCATGGGACTGGTATGAGTAAACAGTTTAAACAGTTTCAGGAAACTAAATGATATCTCATAAGACCACGCCGTATAACACGGAACGGGTTTTTCCCTTATGAGAATCCAAACACTTGACTTATCTTTATATCAAAACTCTTTTGATATTATAATAATGTCTAAATCAAGTAAATAACAATCTAGTGGAACGTTTTCATCTCACGTTCCACTTATATAATATAAAATCAAAACCGCAAGCACGTATTGGGTATTTGGTTTTCCAACTATGACAAGGTATGGAACCACCTTCCGCTGGTATATCTCTAGAGGAGAATACACCGAGTTCAACAAGAACATCTTGCAACTCAGCCACACATGACCGACCACTCATTTCGCTTGAGAGTATCGAATGTATATCACCAACGATTGGGATCAGCAACCGTTTCCCGAATGGGACAGCATCGACAATAGATTTTTAGAAATAAATGAAACTCTAGATCAGGTGATTATACACCCTACTTCGGTGCGACCGACTTAGCCATGCTGCCTGCCCGATTTCTGTCATTTACCGGATGATGAGGCTAGAAGCTACGCTTTATCATCATACCAGATTCACTTTGAATGCCACATCGTCAAATCCACCGAATCACCGATTGACGTCTACAACAATACTTTATGTGTTAGCTAAAAGAAGTTTCCTTCTCCGCTTCCACTCTTGGTACGGTTGGAGAAATCAATATACGTGATCGTCTGGAAATACTCTGTCAGACATTCATCCATACAAGTCACCCAAGAACAGGATGAACTGAAGGCACTATTTCTATTAATAGAAAAAGTCCTTGCACTCTACTCCGTCTTCGATTATCTTTATATAATCTGATTCGCACGCTACTGCCAATACGGAGTGGTTCTTCGGATAATAATCCAACCGGTCTCTCCATATTGACAACGATGGTCAAAACTCCGATAGTCTGTGATTTAACTATCGAATAAAAACAAGTGTTTCGATAGTCGATGATTTAACTATCGAATAAAACAAGTGTTCATCCAAACATCCAACAATCATTGATCCTTTAATTAATATTCCATTAATTAAATCACTTCTCTATTTCTTTATCAATATTTGTTAACCAAATATTTTCAATAGACATATTGGCCTTTTCTATTATTTGGAAAACATTTCCATATATCGCCTTCCTTTATTTTCTATACTAGGAAATATTCATTATTCTATTTCCAAGCTTTGCACATATTTGGGTTAAAACAGATGTTGTGTAAAACATCGTTACGACAACCCAAATACAGTATTTAACTAATTCTTATTCCACATTGATCTTCGAGCCTGAATCTTGCTACTTATCGGTATATCATGAAATCAACCAAGTTGGGGTATAATTACCTCTCAGACCTTGACTGAATAACATTTAACGTCAAACAGACAAGACTACTTACTCGAATAATCAATACCATACAACTGATTATTCACCTTTAAACACATATACATTTTCTCTTTCTATTCTTACTAGATTTTATTCCTAGCCTTCCCTTTTTAATTATACTATTCTATTTCTAAGTTCGTTTCCTTATCGACTTCTATATAATTTGATATGTTGATTTCTAACTATCAAATTATCTTAAAAATATTCTATCTCCTTAAATTCCCGGAAAAATTCGCCATAACCTCCTTTGTACCGGGAGCATCGGGAAATTTCAAATAGCTTTCCCGGTCCTTCTTATCTCAAAAAGAAAAAGAAAAAGCCAAGCGGCTTGCCGATACAGCGCATAAAATCTCATATATGAATTAAATACGTACCTTTTTGTCGGGCATTCTATTTATATACCTTCTAACACTTTATTCCAAACCTGTCTCCTGTATGTCTATACCTGTCCAACCTATTTTAACTCAACCAATCGTTTTAACTAAATTTGTTAATTAAATCTGTTAATTTACTTTTCAGTCTATTTCACCTTCATATTTGAACATGACATGTTCAAATATATTTTAACTTGCATATTAACAAATTCTAATTATACTCATACTCTCGTTTCCTTATCGACTTCTTATTCAAATTCCAATTCAATTCTATTTGAATTCTCTTTATTTAAAACTTCATTTGAATTCTATTTTCAAATTCTATAGTTTAAAGTCCATTTGAATTCTATTATTCAAATCTATTCAAATTCTATTGTTTAAATTCCATTTGAATCCTATATTCAAATCGTTTAAAGTCCATTTGAATTCTGTTATTCAAATTCTATATTCAAAGTCTATTTGAATTCTATATTCAAATTCTATATTCAAAGTCTATTTGAATTCTCTGCATTATTTATAAACAACGTTTATAACTTCAATTCAAATCCCACCTTTCCATTTATAAACAACGTTTATAAATTCAATTCAAATCCCATATTTTCATTTATAAACAAAGTTTATAAATTCGATTCAAATCCCATATTTTCATTTATAAACAAAGTTTATAAATTCGATTCAAATCCCATCTTCCATTTATAAACAAAGTTTATAAATTCGATTCAAATCCTATATTTTCATTTATAAACAAAGTTTATAAATTCGATTCAAATCCCATATTTTCATTTATAAACAAAGTTTATAAATTCGATTCAAATCCCATCTTCCATTTATAAACAAAGTTTATAAATTCGATTCAAATCCCATATTTTCATTTATAAACAAAGTTTATAAATTCGATTCAAATCCCATATTTTCATTTATAAACAAAGTTTATAAATTCGATTCAAATCCCATATTTTCATTTATAAACAAAGTTTATAAATTCGATTCAAATCCCTTCTTCCATTTATAAACAAAGTTTATAAATTCAATTACTTGTTTCATATACCTTCAAAACAAGTTAATATTTTCTATAGTTTTATTTAAAATTCAAATTCTATTTACAAAAATTGAATTTCCTTTTTAAATATCAAATACCCTTTCCGATATTTTTATGAATCAATATTCAAGCCCAGGGATATTTTAAACAATCAATCAACCAATTTTCAATCATTTGATTTTTAACACATCATATATGAATATATATGAAATCAAACAAACAACAAACAGATAATATATTTTTGAGGAATCCAGTTGGATTCCTCCAACCTGTTTTCCTGCATCCACATATGTTAGTCAACATAGTAATACCCATCCAGCTTCGAGGCAGGATATCGCGGTATAGAAGGTCATCCACTAATCATAGCGTGGGGCGTATAGGGTAATCATCCGCTATGGTACCGCGGGCATCCGCTAATGAAACTGCGGGAATCCCACCAATCACCAAACCAATATATATATAATAGTCAACCCTAGATAACTATATATATTTTAAAACAAATCAGACAACATTCAAACAAGCAACAACAATTATTTTTAACACTAAAAATAATTCTAATTAAATGGTGAGTGAGATTTACTCACCGATGATTTTCCATTTGTCGAATATTCATTTAACATTCTCTATCGTCTCGCTTTTCTTCCACTTGAACGAATCCCGAATGAAATCTTTTCCTAAGATTATTTATTTTAATTAACGATTAAACATTTATTTATTTTAACTACTCGAATAAAAATAATTAAACTAAATAAATTACTATATTATTCCTTACCTTACATTAACAGTTCGAACACTCGCCCTTAGAACCATATCATTACCACCATGTTAGCCCGTCCCTCGTCCATTCGATCACCTTCTTCTTACGGCGAAGTGAAACCCCTCCCTGTCTTGCCTGCGACTTGGAAACCATCGCAACCCCCATAACAGTGTTCGAGCTTCATCATCACCACAGACCTTCGATTCAACCTCCACCCACTTCAACGTCGACCAGGGCAGTTCGATGTTCGAGCCGACCTCCCACATCGCATTGGCTTCCCATCCATCCTCCTTCAGATCCACTCGATGGCCTCTACCCTTCGCGACTTCCTAATCCGGTTAACGTTCATTGCTTCCCTCAGATTCCTCTTCGACGCCGTCAGGACGAGATCGTCCGTTGCCCTAGCACGCTGTACACATCGATGCCCCCCAAGTTGTAGCTCGCGATTGATACAGAGTTCGATAGCCCCTTTTTGATTTCTTTTGATTTGAACGACGGCCATTTGGGATTTCATTTATAAAGACTCAGAGAGGAAAAAGGCAAGGGTATGGCGTGGTTTTATAATAGAAGAGGTAGGTAGGGGGTGCGGTATCCTTTTGAACAACAAGGCCATCTTTTTTGTGGAGATAAAGGAAGCCACCGTATGTTTTAACTTGTGGAAGAAAATGAATTGAAGGAGTTTTTATTTTTATTTTATATTTAAACCAGTATCCTTTAAATTAAATACCCATGATGCCGAACACCTTTCTGAACCTAACAACTGTCAATTCTAGGGTTTAACCACCACTCCGGACACACTGGGATAGGTCACGAGGTCCAATTCGATCATCTGGAAGAGATATAAATTTAAATCGATATAAAATAAATTCAAGCTATTTAAATTCTGCGATAATAAATTAATATTATTATTCGAATTCAAACAGAAGTCTGGACTGTATTTAATTCAGTTTTAAATCTCGAACTGAATTATATTTTCGCATTACGATGATTTAATATATTCGATATTAAATCGAAATTGATTATTAATCAATAACTTAATATAAATATTCACTTATATTACCAAACCAATATTTAAATTAAATTTAAATATTTAAAAATTAACCCATAAGGATCCGGGTCATTACACCGTACGTCACTAAGGCGTAAGATGAGGGACTGCGTATATTTCGATGGTGTTACAGTGGAGACCATGCGAGTGGGGTACCATGGGGTGTACCTTAATATTGGGTGTAGCTACATATATACTGCATTAGGTTAATCTATTGGGAAGTAAATGGGTACGACGTGTGTGTAAGCCTTGTGTGCCGTTAACCCAAGAAACCTAATAAATAAGAAAATATGATTGAATGGTATATGTAGTGTTATCTAAAGTGTATAATTTAAATCCAGTCACCAGAACTTGTGTTCTGACCCCCTCCTCATAACATACTCGCAGGTTAGATTTTGTGGCAGAGACATGATAGCCTTAGATACTGGTTAGGCAGTATTATAAATACGATAAGGCTATATTTTGACTATATTATATTTTATCCATTCCGCTGTGAGATATTTCTTAGCTCTGACATATTTTATGTCTCCGTCTTTTCTGCAGAATACCAGAGAAAACTAATCCGAGTTTCGAAAGATTGGAATTTTGAAAAAAAATCGGTTTGTCAAAATTGGGGTTATTACAATGGTTTTGATGACAATAGCTGTGACTACCAAACTTCCCCTTACGGGAATTCCCGGATTTAGTTGAGAACACGACGCATCAGAACACAAACAATAGAACATTTCATTGCTATTACGACAATTACATCAGAGTACAAGAATATATCAGAGGATACATAAATAATATACAGTGGAAAATATCAGAGATTAAAATACATAGCAGCGGAAATAAAAATGTATAAATACAATGCACTGCGGAAAATGAATCAACTAACACAACTGAAAGAAATACACGGATACAAAGCTTTCCGAATATAGCTCCAACTGTAATCCAGGATCCTAGGAAAAGAAATATCTACGAAAACCAAAACTACAAGCTGCCCATGTGGAAAATATGGGCACCCAGAGTTTAGGTTAAAATAATAGACTTCGAGTCAGTCATGGGACTGGTGTGAGAACTAAAACAATTGTTAATTTAATTTTAAAGTTAGGTAAATCGCAATGCTAAATACAAGAAAAAAATGAAGCTATTATAAGACTCAGGTCCCGTCACACAATGCAACGCAAGCCGTAGAATAGAGTTTTACCTTATAATGGCCAAACATGCTTGATACGCGAAATTTATCTTTTATTATTACTATAAGTGAAGAAATCAACTTCAAATATAAATGTATCAATCATAGATGGCATAGGTACCATATATTATGTCGCCATACATAAGTTTACAACTAAAACCGAAAAACTCATATTAGAAGTTCGGATTTCCATCATGATGATTGTTGACTCGAAAGATGTATCATGTAGTGCAATACTCCACGGCTTACGTCCCAGCTAGAGAAAACATCGTAATGCACATCCGCCGTTTTGGGTAATCAAGTATCACCGCGGCTTACACCCCAGGTAGAGAAAACACCGCTTACTCTATCCCTCTGGTAATGGGGGGTGTGCCCTATCCCTCTGAGCGTGGAGCAACCACACTCAGCTCATCTCGGTCGACCGAATCTGTGACAACCCTAAACGTGTCTATCCTCATCTCAAAAGCATACTGACCTGACCATCAGTTCACCATCATACCGGTGTGTGAGTTTCATGAATTAACGCTACACGAAGCTATGCTAATTAAAGATATGCTTTGATCATCATCCACAAGGCTCTGCTTTTCAACAAAAGCCTTGATCTATGCATCACAGCATATCACATTGTCAATCATACCATACATTGATTTCTGCCAATATATAACCTCTAAGATCGTACGTCTCAGAGAAGGGTGTTAAGCAAGAGAACAAATTCTCCGCCACCAAACAGATATACATTTAGCAGAGATCAACGAATACATCATAAAGGAATACAACGTCAGACATACCAACCATTTGCAAGTCTATTCTAGGTCTGAACGAAACCGGAGGCACCTTATTCCTTGTCCCATATGTCCAGTACAGGAGAGAGGCCCTCGCATATCCGAACAATCAACAAGTACATCCGAATAACCACCACTATAACCCCTTCCTAGGAGCTAACCAATACAGGGAATCAGTAGTAATCCATTCGATGTGAAGATCGTCGGTCTTAACCACCGCTTTCAAATCTTCGACTTAGTCGTCGTATCAGTTATTCAGAATGGGTTAAACCAGGTTTTTTCGAATAACCCGCATATCTTACAATCAAGTGCTATAAAAATATATCATACGCCTCATTCCAACCCAGAATATTCTTTTATTCAAATATTCTTTACACTGGAAATTATTCCCATAAATCTTAACAAATATTTATTTCATTTAAACCACTTGTTTAAATCTCCACTTGGAAACCATTTCAAAAGATTTTGTATTATCTTTCACAACTTTAAACCAAATTAAGGTTTATCAAACTAGTCGGGATTGTTGAGCCCTACCAAAGTAATCATTTGTTTTAGTTTTCCCAATCCCAACCTATTCGTCCCATGGAGCAAAACTGGTAGTACCCCATATCTAACACCCACTGTGTTATTGGCAAATTCAATCACCATTTAACATTCAAATCTAATTAAAGATTTTACTATCGCATGAAGTAAAACTAGTGATACTCCATTTTCGAACATTTCTCAAATTTGGAAAATTTAATCACCACATTAATATTTCAATCTAATTAAAGATTCATTAAAACTCCACTTAGTTTTTATCTCCAAAAATCATCATTTAATGATTATACAAATTTAGGGAATGAATATTGTCTTTAACTAGGTTAAAGAACGAATATCATTTAAAACATCGTTCACGATAAACCCAAAATCATCTTCCATCAAGATGGAATCTACACGGAAATCACAGCAGTATATAATCGATATAAATTTCCATATCCGACTAATAATATAAATGGAATAACGACAAAGCCTTTTAAATTTCATATATAGTAACGGACATCCTTCACAGAAGCTCATCTCGATTATTGCCAAATCGAATTCCACTCAATTCCAATTTAATATATTAAATTGGAAAACTTTACTTTGAAAAATTCCATTAATATTTATAAATTCCATATCCTATCTTCACTGTTAATTGGGTTATAAAACTAGTGTTATTTAAAACACCATTCACGATAAACCCAAAAATCCAATTTTAATTCAGTTCCAATTAAATATTAATTAATTGGTAAACTTCTCTAAATCTTAATTAAAGATTTATTCTTTTCTCAACTGGGTTTAAGAACAGTGTTATTTAAGATAACATTCACGACAACCCCAAAATCTAATTTGATATCAAACATAAGGCTGTGAATAGAAATTATATCGGCTTATATTCAATATCAAATTCTAAAACCAACGGGTATCGTATTGGGAATAACAATATTTGTATCTTCCAAATTCCTCAACAATATCCGTACAATCACGAAATCCAATATCGAAATATTCCGAAGATTATTTCCATTCAAATCTGTTCCAATTCATACGTTGGAAAAATTCTGGTTATTTTAAAACCCATTTCAAATCCAATTTATTTATTTAAAAAAATTGGATTATTTTTCTAGTTAATAACTAGTTCATTTAGATAAAAATATATTTTTATCTTTCCAAACTTCGAATTTTTCATCCAAAATCCTTCCAAATCATTTACTATGATTTTACACAATTTTTCCATATTTTTAATAATTTTATTAAGGCATTTACAATCGGTTTCCAATACCTGCCACTGAACTACATCCATAGCAACCTTTTCCAAAATTGATTTGGACATATTTTAAAATCCAACCGTTCAAATTTAAATCTCTTATATTCATCGGAAATATCTTTTCAATACAAACCCAACGGTTTCGGTTTTAGGAAAATCCGACGGTCGGATCTCCCGTTACATCAATTTGAAGTTAATGGTCGAAATTCGCGAATGGCAGCTGCGCGACGCATTCTATTCTGGGCATTTAATACATATAATATATATTATATATTTCTTCGATTTCCATTTAAAACGTATTTTATAAATTCGTTTATAAATTCATTTAAAACCGATTTCAACTTCACTTTCAATTTTTAATCAAAATTGAATATTCCATATCATTGTAATATTAAAATGATAATATTGTAAAAATATCAGATTTTGAAATCCATTTCTTTTTCGTATTCATTATCAAATGAATAAAGTCGATCGATAAACCCGTTCGGGTTAAAATGGCATTTAACTGCTTAACTCGGCTTTACATTTCAATATTTTTGCATCCATCCAAAATCGGATATCAAAATCATATTTTGATTATTCACTGAATATTATTTTAAAATATTCGTTATTTCTAAATTGGAATCAGACTCAATCAACTACCATATAATTTTATTTATCTGGGTTCCATACATCACATGTATTCAAAAATAGTAATAAACAACTATTAAACAGCCAATTCACATCTAGAGTGTAATTTACTATTGTATAAGCATTAAATAATTAAATAACGCTTATCACAGTCTGTTGATCAATCAATTGGCATATAATTAAATTCAGGGGAGATGTGAATAAATTATCATCCCCAGACCTATGTGGGGTTTCCAAACAACAACAGTCGATTCAAAATAACCACTGATTAATAAATTTAATGAGTTCTAATTCGATTTGAATTATTTTTCTAATTAGCTAATTTTCACTATTCAAATTATAAATAGATATTTATAATTTAATTTCAACCACCACAAAATAATATTAAGTTATTTTTAATATTTTAAACATTTCAGCATCACAATCAAAACACAATACAGTCAATTAAATCGTCCATGGTCTGTGGACGAGGGAGGTGAGTTAACAGGCACCGTATGCAATTTATAATGATTAAAATTGATAAAAACTAGCTTGGAAATTCTATATATTTTTATACATGAATACAATAACATGATGAAATATAATTTAGTGAGAAGGTCTCACTTTGGTTTCCACTCCGCCAGTCTGTATTGGAAGATGGTTTTAAATCTGCCCCAATTTTTAACAAGCTCCTAATTGGAACCTGTTAGTTTTGTTGTGAAGCTCTCGTCGTTACGGTTCCAATGGGTCCAGTTTCGTTAGATTCTGTTTTCGTATGAACAAGATATTAATTTTACAAGTTTGAACGCATTTAAAGGTCATTATCTTTAAATTAATTATTAAATTAAAAGCCTTAATTACACTTAACTTTAAATCCCGATGCTCATTACCTTTCTCTTCCTCGACCATTTCAGAAACCTGTAGCATGCCATGGCCGCTGCTTTCAAGACCTCCACCTCATTCCATACTCAACGAAAAATCAAATCAAAAATACTATGATTCTCCTCATCAATTTCTCTACCTTTCCATCCCAAACTTGCGCAACTTGCCCTATCCAAAAAAATCCTGTCCTCTGTACTAAACGATCGCTTCCAGTATAGTTATCGACATCAAATTGCATAGTTCCCTAAAAAATTGCGATTGCATGCTAAATGGTACGCTGAAACCAAAAACAATATCGAATTCCACCAACACTTCTTCATTTCGGCTAAAACTTGAACCCTAAATGCACCGTATGTTTTCGAGTTTCAGAACTCGACGTCGCACATAACCAAACGAGTGTAGAAATAAAGACCCAGCTTCCATGAACTCAAATATATATATTTCATGAATTATGGGATTCTATTTCATTTATTTTGATTTTTGAAAGTGTAATAACCCGGAAATCTGAGCCAATTTAAAAAAAATTATTTTGGCAATTTTAGCGAATTTTGATTATTTAAAATGAATTATTTTAAATAATATCGATGATAAATTTATTTTCAATATAATTCGAACATATATATTTGTTTGAATCGACGATAGAATATAAATATTTATTTATATTTATAAAAGGAATTGTAAATGGCGCGGTAGTTCGATAATTCGATTTCAAAATTCAAATGAATGTACCGGGTTCAAAATAAACTGGATTTTAGTGAAACCAAAAATATTAGAATATATTTGTGAATATCTCTCCAATGAATCTGAAAAATTGGAATTTCATAGCGGGAATCAAAAGATATGTCCAGTTGAAATTTCAGAATAGTCGCTACGGAATTCTGGCCCTTAAAAATGGAAATTTTGCAAACGACCTCGGATTTCAACGAAACCACTTTTGTTGGATCCGTGATGTCAAGTTATTGCTAGATTCCAATTTTCGTAATTTTTTGAATCAATATGTGAGCGTGGCAAAGGAAAATGCGTTTGACTAGTTTTAGTTGAATTTAACCGACTGGAAAATGGCCATTTTTCAAACGGTCTCGGAATTTGAAGAAATTAGTTTTGTTAGGACCGTATCGTCAATACGAAGCTAGAAAATATTTTTCGTGAATTTTTAGAGTTAGTATGTGACCCCAGTAAAATGAAATGTACGTTTAAAATTGAATATAAAGAGTTATATTTGAATTTTAACAAAAACTGATCGAAACGATCGAATCATCCTACGATACATATCCCATTGTGTTCGGAATGGGGGTAATTAGTTATGGACGATAGGCTGTGGGCCTCGTTTAGAGGTCAAATGAAAAAGTCAAAATTTTGAAATTAAATAATATAAAAATAATATAAATATCTCATATACCCCAACCCCCCCCCCCCCCCCGTTCAATTCCATTCAGATCGAACAAAAAGAAAAAGAAAATTTACGCACGAACCCTAGCCACCACCGCGCCCTGGCGAACGCGCCGCCTCAGGCGTGGACCCCCCTTCTCGCGCCCCTCCTCTCTCCCCCTTCTCCTCCACCCCCCATCGATCCAGTCGAGCTCCCCCCCGTGAATCGCAACGCAAAGAACCCGAGCCTGCAACCCCTCCCTCCAATCCAGATTTGAAACCCTCCGCCCCCTGAAAACCCCACCACCTAACCCGCGCCAGCAGCCGCCTCCGACCACACCCACCACCTCCGGCGAACGTAGGCAGACCCCTCCCCTTTCACGATTTTTCAACTGTAAGTTTTATTGATTTATTTATTTTTGTTTTGCTTTTTTTTATTAGGTATGATTAGCATTATTTGTAATGTAGAAATAGAAGGGTTTTTAAAATAAAAATAGACGTGATTTGAAAATAAAAATAGACATGATTTGAAAATAAAAGTAGACATGATTTGAAAATAAAAATAGACGTCATTTGAAAATAAAAATAGACGTGATTTGAAAATAAAAATAGACGTGATTTGAAAATAAAAATAGACATGATGTTATAAGGTACCAATATCATATGTTTTTGAAAAGGAAATAACAGAATAAAAATATGATTTTTATATTATAGAAAGAATAAAAATATGATTTTTATATTATAGAAAGAATAAAATTTTGATTTTTATAGGATAGTGAATATAAATATACGATTTTTATATATGTTGTAGCGAAATAAAGATTCGATTTTTATGTAAGTAGCGAATTGAAAATAGAATTTTTATATAACAGAGAATATAAAAATATAATTTTTATTTATGTAGCGAAATAAAAATCTGATTTTTATTATATATATAGCGGAATAAAAATGTGATTTTTACAGCGTTGAAATAAAAATGTGATTTTTATTATGAACAGCGTGAAAAGAACTGCATTGGAATTTCAAGCAGATCCAGACAGTTCAGCAGTTCAACAGCAAAGCACGGTGGAGTGGAACCCTCTGTGAGAACTTCTCACCTTTTAATTTTGTTTTCTAGTTAGTAATATATACTTTGATGCAGACGGTATTTAGTAGCACCCGACACCCTTCGTCCACAGAGCATGGACGGCTTATATGCTTGGCTGTTTGATTTTGATGTGTAGTTGATTGTGTGATGTGATGTGAAATGAAATAAAATATTATATAGTTAGAAATATTTTATAGTTAAAAATAGAATTTTTAACGTGTATATAAAATAAATATTTATAAACAAATCGGAGATTTGTTTATGTACACTGATTTGATTGATATAGATTGGGACGATAAATTTTACACATCGCCCAACTGAACAAATAAAACCTGTGTTTGATTGTTTGAAATCCCCACACGGGTATTGGGATGATATATGACATACACTAGTCCCAATAATTAGTTGTATGTCGATCGAGTGATGGACAGACTGTTATGAGCGTTAAATATTTATATTTGATGCTTATACAGTGTAGAATGCACTTTGGATGATGGTTGATTATTCATCGTTGTTATTGTATACCTATGTTGTAGAAAATCCATATAATTAACATTATATGGTAATTGATTGGGCCTCATTCCAGTTTTGAAAAAGAAATATTTGAAATAGAAATATTTGAAATAGAATATTTGAAAATAGAAATATATGAAGCCGTGTTGATTAGATTGACGCCATTTTGACGTGAACGATATTTATATCGATTTTATTCAATTTATAATGAATATCGAAAGTGATTTCAAAATCTGATATTTTGAAAAGAATTGAAATTCGAATGAAACTGAATAGAAATGAATTCGAATTAAACTGAATAGAAATGAATTCGAATTGAAACTGAATAGAAATGAATTCGAATTGAAACTGAATAGAAATGAATTCGAATTGAAATTGAATAGAAATAGAATTGAAATCATTTTGAATTGAGTTTAAAACGTATTGAAATTGAACTGAAAACCAATTTGAATTTAAATCAATTAGAAATGGATTTAAAATGAATTTATGTTGAAAAATTAGATTTTGATTTGAATTTGAAAAGGAAGTTGAAATCGTTTTGAAAATGAATTTAAAACGAGTTATAAAATACGTTTTAAAAGGAAATCGACAAAGTACATATTATATATATATATAATAGCCTGAATAGAACGCGCCGCGCCGCGGTAGTTCGCGAATTTCGACCATTGACTTCGAACGGATATTACGGGAGATCCGACCGTCGGATTCTCCTAAAACCAGAACCGTTGGGTTCGTATCGAAAAGAGATTTCTAATGAATATAAGAAATTAGAAATCTAACGGTTGGATTTGGAATTATGTCCAAATCAAATTTGGAAAAGGTCGTCGTAAGTGCAGTTCGATGGCCGTTGATGCAAATCGACTGTACGGGCCTTGGTAAAATTATTAAAAATAGTAATAATTTGTGTAAAATCATAAGAAATGATTTGGGAAGAATTGGGATTAAAAACTCCATATTTGAGAAGATAAAAATAGATTTTTATCGAAATGAACTAGTTTTGAACTAGAATTATAATTCTATTTATTTTTAAATAAATAAACTGGATTTGAAATGGTTTTGAAAATGTAATGACCCGGGTTTTTCAGGAATAGAATATTTAATTTATTTAAATATAAATATGATTAAATTAGAATTTTATTTCAACTGAATCATAAAATAGGAAATTTAATGTTGAAATTACTGAAATAAACCGAATCGGAAATTTAATATGAAGTTAAATTGAGTTTGTATGTTATGAAAAATTCTGTTCGAATAGAAACGATAATATTCACTTATTATCGAAGAATTTGCAATGTTTTAAAATCGATTTAATATTATTTCAATTTTAAAAGAACACGTAAAAATAATGAATTCACAAACAGTTTCAGAATTTGATGAAAACGGTTTTATCGAATCTGAATTGGTGTAGTGTAGAAGTATAACAAATTTCGTGGAAATCGGATTTGGTATGAAGTCGTACGAGGTTAAAATGTCGAACAAGATTAAAATGGAATATTTTATTCAAAAATATCCCCATAAAATATCTAACCCCTTAACCTTATAAATACCCTCACTCACCCCTAACCCTAAAATAAAGTCCACGCTTCACAAATCTCAGCCGCCACTGATTCCTTCTTCAACATAAAATCGCACCTTTCATAAATTAGTAGAAATTCAAATCAAACTCCTTAAATCTCGAAACCAATATGTTCGTGATCTTTGTAAGGCGCTCAACACTCGGGTATGGGTTTCATTGGGTTTCGACAGTTTTATTTTCGCTGTCTTTGTGAACAGTGTGGTGATTCCCGATCTAGGGTTCATCGTCTCTTGGTTTTTGGGGTAAACTAAAGCATCGTTTTGGGTTTGGTCATGGCATCTGGATTTGTATGGATGGATGGACGAGAGCGTGCTGTTGGTTTCTGGAGATAAACCGCTCCGATCAGCGGAGTCTGGTACGATTTCAGGAAGATAGGGGTCGCCAGTTTTCTGTTGGCCACAGTTTGGGGTCACGACGAAATACGAGATGCCGATTTCGACTTAGGGTCTGTTGCGAGAGAATGGGGAGGATATTGGGGAAGGTCGTTCGCCGGATGGTGGTCTCTGGTGGTGAGATGAGGACGGGATTTTCTATTCCTGGAGTTTGTGAAGACGTTGAGTAGAGGAGGGAGATGCGATAGGAGCTGTTGGAGGAGGAGGGAGGTCGGAAATGCTATATTGTTTAACAGTATTTACCTGAGATGATTTAACTGAAGTAGATAAACATGGGATAAGGTGAACAGATGGTTTAAGTTTCATTTTGCAATTTTAAAACATTTATTTTAATCAGTAAAAAAAATGCATATCTGGGTAATGATATTGGAAAAATGTTTGGGGTTTCCGTTGAAATCTGGAAACGGGGCTCTGTTGTGAAGTTAGAACGCAGTCATATGGTAGTAAGGAGATGTAGTATTGGAAGGGGAGTTCGTTGTTAGCTTTGGTTAGCAGAACGGTGAAGTGATTTAGGGAGAAAGGGGGTTCGAAGTGGACTGTAATGGTGATGAAAGGCCGTTCGATGCAGGAGTGAATAGTGGTTCGAGCACTTGATTTTAGTGATGAGGCCGTGGAGATGTGGTATGAGAAGATCAAGGTGGGTTTTGTTCTTGGTTTCATGTTGTATGGAAAGTGAGTATGGAGGTCAAAGGATCAGTTGTGGTGAGGAACAAAGTCTGGAGTTCGATCTGTGTATTTGGGGTAGAGGGAAAGAGATGGTGAGGCTTTTAAAATGGGCTGGATAGTGTTGGGCTGAGTTACAAAGGTGAAGGCCTATCAAAATATTAAATCCAAGTTTAATTCTATTTAAAATGTACTCAACTTGTTAATTTAATAACTGGATCATATCTTATCGGAATTTAGCAAACCAGGATCTGATACGAACGTATGAACGGAAGCAACAACTTGGAATGGGTTGGGAATGATTCGGAGCTTGATAGAAATTATGACGGGGTAAAACGTCGGTCTGAACCGACGACAGTTTATCGTACTTTAATGATGAACTGCAAATGTGAGTAAATCTCACCAACTTTGAACAGTTTATAATTTAATGTTATATTTTTAGAACTGTTAGATATTGGCTGATTTACTGTATGTTGACTGTTTGATTGAACTGCTAGTCAGTTAGTTAAATTTTCTATATTTGATTCTGTTTAACAGAATATATCATATAGAACTGAAAGGTGATGTTATCTATATTGTTTAACATCTGTGATGCAGGGAGACAGGTTGGAGGAATCCGACTGGATTCCTCAACATTTATTTTACTGTTTTCATATATTGTGATATATGATGTGTTATATAATCTGTTATGGATTATGTGTGTTGGAATGATGTTGATCATTGTTATTCGATATTGTAAATATCATAAAAGACCCTGGGATGTAAAAAGAAGTATTTCAATGTATATTGAAATAAAGGAATTTTATAAAATCACAGGATTTTATAAAAGGAATTATTTATAAAACGAACACGGTTTTATAAAAGGAATATTTATTTAGAAAATAAATGGAAATAGAAAAGGAATATTTATTTAGAAAGTAAATAGAAGTTATAAATAAGAAATATTTGTAACGGTAAATAGAAGTTATAAATAGGAAATATTTGTAACGGTAAATAGAAGTTATAAATAAGAAATATTTGTAACGGTAAATAGAAGTTATAAATAAGAAATATTTGTAACGGTAAATAGAAGTTATAAATAGGATATATTTGTAACGGTAAATAGAAGTTATAAATAGGATATATTTGTAACGGTAAATAGAAGTTATAAATAGGATATATTTGTAACGGTAAATAGAAGTTATAAATAAGAAATATTTGTAACGGTAAATAGAAGTTATAAATATGATATATTTGTAACGGTAAATAAACGTTATAAAAAGGAAATAGTTGTAACGGAAAACGTAGTTTATCAAAAGAAGTTAATCGATGTTAGTTAATCGATTAGTGATAAAAATAAAAAGGGAGTTAATCGATGTTAGTTAATCGATTATTGATAAAGTTGAAAGGGGATCATCGATGTTAGTTTAATCGATTAGAATAGAAGCAAATGAGTAAATCGAATATAGTTATTCGAATAGAAAGTAAAAGGAATTTTCAAATATAGTTTATTCGAAAAGAGCAAGTGAAATGAGTAAATAAATAGCGTTAGTCAAATAGCGTTAGTCAAATAGTGTTAGTCCAATAGAGTTAATTGATAAGAGTCTATCGAATATAGTTATTCGAAGGAGGGTTAAGTAAGGAAGTTATGTTATGAAATATATTTATTCGTTCCGCTGTGAGATTCGTGTTACTCTGATGTTGTGTTCTTCTTCTTCTTCTATTCTAATTTTCTATCTTATCTTTCCTCACCCTCTAATTTCTTTCACTAATTACCAGGATTTTCGGTGTTTTGGTTATCGACATCGCGTTTATGTCGATAACCAAAGTCGCTCAAAATCCGGGTCGTTACAGTTGGTATCAGAGCTTAAGTTAAGAATTACTTGGCTCTGTGGCGTGACTCGGTAGAGATAGGGTTAGTAATACCCTAGACTGAGATTGAGTGTATATATACGAGTGAACGTATTTGTTATTGATATAAAAAAATTTGTTTTATATTGTGGAGATTCTTTGGTTGAGTCGTTTATGAGTTCTGGTCGATCAGTTTGATCCACTGTATCGGTAGGAGTTACTAAACACTTGAATACGATGAACCATCATGGTATGTTTTGAAAGAGGGTAAACGAAATAGTTTACCCAACGTATATTTTGAATATATTGGATATATTGGTCGTTATTATAATCAAGTAAGATTATAAATTAAATGGTTATGTAAATAACCAATCAGAATTCATATAAGTGAAATAATCAGATAAGTTAATTCTGAAATTTAAAACAGAAATTGAATTAAAATTTCTGGAAAATTGGATAAGTGTTTGTAAATGGATTTAGATTAATAGTAAGGAAAATTTAAGATCCTGGGAGATTTTAAATTGTTTTACAAGCAGTGTGAATTATATTTTGAAAGGAATTTCAAAGTGAAATGTTTAGAAATGATTTTATAGTATTGAACTCACTTCGATCGCTGGAAAATAGATTCTGATGATGACAGCTGCATCATCAGTATTCATTTTCGAGTTGTAAGTGACGAATGCTACCAAAGATACTGTTTTGAATTTGTTTGGGGAAAGACAAGTGTGTTGAATTTCAAAATGGGAATACAAATATAGAATTTGGATAATAGAATTTGAAATTTTAAATAGATTTGAAATATTAACTTGTTTAAAAGAAATAAAACGAGAAGTCCTTTATAAACGAAGTTTATAAATAGTTCTTTTATAAACGAAGTTTATAAATAGTTCTTTTATAAACGAAGTTTATAAATAGTTCTTTTATAAACGAAGTTTATAAAATGAAGTGAAAAGAATTATCATTGGATAATTCAGAAATATAAAAATACAAGTGAGAAATTGAAAGGGAAATCTGCTTTTCAAAGGGTAGAAATATCGATTTCAAAAGGAATTGAAACTGAGACTTATTTAAAGGAATTTGAATAAAGGACGTTCAAACATAGGATTTGAATATAGAAAATTCAAAGGGGATTTGAATAAGTAAATTTCAAATAGAAATTGAATATAGAAATTCAAAGGGAATTTGAATATATGAAATTCAATGGAAGTGATATAGAATTTGAATATAGAAATTCAAATGGCGTTTGGATATAGAAAATATAAGAGATTTCAAATATAGGATTTGAATATCGAAAGTGAAATGAAATTTGAATGTAGAAGATTCAAATAGAATTGAAAAGGAAATTTGAATAAAGAAGATTCAAATAGAATTGAATTTGAAATTTGAAAAGAAATTCAAGTATGGAATTTGAATAAGAGAATTGAAATGAAATTCAAGTATAGAATTTGAATAAGAGATTTGAAATGGGATTTGAATATAGGAAATTCAAATAGAATTGAAAAGGAATTCAATTAGTTGATAAACAAGTTAAAATATATTTGAACATGGATATTCAAATAAAAAGTTGAAATGGGCAAACCAGTAATTTGAAAATCACTTAACGAACTAAGTTAAAATGATTGGATTAAGTTGAAATGAATTAGAAATGTATAAATATACATGAGATATGTATGGATAAGATATGAAGGTATATAAATAGAATGCCCGACGGAAAGGTATGTATTTAATTCATATATGAGATTTTATGCGCCGTATCGGCTAGCCACTTGGCTTTTTGTTTTTCTTTTGGATTGGTAAGGGCCATGGGAGGCTATTTGAAATATCCCGATGCTCCTAGTACAAAGGAGGTTATGGCGAATTTTTCCAGGAATTTAAGGAGTTAGAATATTTTTAAGATAATTTGATAATTAGAAATCAACGTATCGATATATATAGAAGTCGATAAGGAAACGAACTTAGAAATAGAATAGCAAAATCAAAAAGGAAGACTAAGAATAAAATCTAGTAAGAATAGAAAGAGGAAGCGTGTACATGTTTAAAAGTGAATAAGTAGTTGTATGGTATTGATTATTCGAGTAAGTAGTCATATCTGTTTTGACGTTATAAATGTTATTCAGTCAAGGTCTGAGAGGTAGTTATACCCCAACTTGATTGATTTCATTATTAACAAATAAATAGTAAGATTTCAGGCTCGAAGATCAATGTTGAATAAGAGTTAGTTGAATATAGTATTTGGGTTGTCGTAACGATGTTTTACACAACATCTGTTTTAACCAAATAAGTGTAAGCTGGAAAATAGAATATAGAATATTTCCTAAGTATAGAAATAAAAGAGATCGAAAAAGAGATAAGTAATTGGAATATGTTCCAATTATAAATAGCATATATTTTCTAATGTTTAGAAAATAAAGGAAGGCGATATTCAGAAATGTTTTCCAAATAACATAAAAGGCCAATATGATTATTGAAAATATTTGGTTAACAAATATTGATAAAGAAATAGAGAAGTGATTTAACTAATGGAATATTGATTATGGGCTCAGTTGAATTTCAAAAAGGAAAATTTGATTTTTGAAAAGAGTATAAACTGTTTAAAAAACTCCCAGGGAAAGACTATTTAAATTAAAAACAAATTTAACAGAATTTGTGAAAGCAGATTTGAATTAAAGTAAATTCAATTAAGTGGTAACTGAAGTTGAATTGAAATCGAATAAGATTTGATTTGTGAAATTAGAATCCGAAATGGTATTGGATTGAGGAGTTAAGGAATTGAAAATCAAGAGTTGAACTTGAGTTAAAATGGGATTTGGCTTGGATATAAGCGAATGGTTGTGTTGGAGATAAAAGATGATTTGGAGTTTGATTGGCATGACATTTGTATCCACTGAATGGATAGCAGATGTGAGGGATATTGATATGCCCGACAAAAAGGTACCAGTTTATATTACATATGGGTTTGAGATGTTGATAAGCCGAATTGGCAAGCCGCTTGGCTGTTTGATTTTCTTTTGGGATGGAGATGGCCCAGAGAGGCGAGTTGGAGTTTGATGTATTAACCAGTACGAAGGAGGTGCTGGCGAAATTTTTCGAAGAGTTAAGGCGTTAGAAAATTTTCAGGATTTTTGAAAATTTTCGTTAATAAGAATTAATTAATAATTTAATTGAAATTAAATTGGTTCAGTTAAAACTGAAGTTAAGAAGTAAACGAATATATTCTAACCAGTCGATAGGGTCGTTCTCTACCTTAGCAATTTCGAGGGCGAAATTATTTTAAGTGGGGAAGAATGTAATGACCCGGGTTTTTCAGGAATAGAATATTTAATTTATTTAAATATAAATATGATTAAATTAGAATTTTATTTCAACTGAATCATAAAATAGGAAATTTAATGTTGAAATTACTGAAATAAACCGAATCGGAAATTTAATATGAAGTTAAATTGAGTTTGTATGTTATGAAAAATTCTGTTCGAATAGAAACGATAATATTCACTTATTATCGAAGAATTTGCAATGTTTTAAAATCGATTTAATATTATTTCAATTTTAAAAGAACACGTAAAAATAATGAATTCACAAACAGTTTCAGAATTTGATGAAAACGGTTTTATCGAATCTGAATTGGTGTAGTGTAGAAGTATAACAAATTTCGTGGAAATCGGATTTGGTATGAAGTCGTACGAGGTTAAAATGTCGAACAAGATTAAAATGGAATATTTTATTCAAAAATATCCCCATAAAATATCTAACCCCTTAACCTTATAAATACCCTCACTCACCCCTAACCCTAAAATAAAGTCCACGCTTCACAAATCTCAGCCGCCACTGATTCCTTCTTCAACATAAAATCGCACCTTTCATAAATTAGTAGAAATTCAAATCAAACTCCTTAAATCTCGAAACCAATATGTTCGTGATCTTTGTAAGGCGCTCAACACTCGGGTATGGGTTTCATTGGGTTTCGACAGTTTTATTTTCGCTGTCTTTGTGAACAGTGTGGTGATTCCCGATCTAGGGTTCATCGTCTCTTGGTTTTTGGGGTAAACTAAAGCATCGTTTTGGGTTTGGTCATGGCATCTGGATTTGTATGGATGGATGGACGAGAGCGTGCTGTTGGCTTCTGGAGATAAACCGCTCCGATCAGCGGAGTCTGGTACGATTTCAGGAAGATAGGGGTCGCCAGTTTTCTGTTGGCCACAGTTTGGGGTCACGACGAAATACGAGATGCCGACTTCGACTTAGGGTCTGTTGCGAGAGAATGGGGAGGATATTGGGGAAGGTCGTTCGCCGGATGGTGGTCTCTGGTGGAGAGATGAGGACGGGATTTTCTATTCCTGGAGTTTGTGAAGACGTTGAGTAGAGGAGGGAGATGCGATAGGAGCTGTTGGAGGAGGAGGGAGGTCGGAAATGCTATATTGTTTAACAGTATTTACCTGAGATGATTTAACTGAAGTAGATAAACATGGGATAAGGTGAACAGATGGTTTAAGTTTCATTTTGCAATTTTAAAACATTTATTTTAATCAGTAAAAAAAATGCATATCTGGGTAATGATATTGGAAAAATGTTTGGGGTTTCCGTTGAAATCTGGAAACGGGGCTCTGTTGTGAAGTTAGAACGCAGTCATATGGTAGTAAGGAGATGTAGTATTGGAAGGGGAGTTCGTTGTTAGCTTTGGTTAGCAGAACGGTGAAGTGATTTAGGGAGAAAGGGGGTTCGAAGTGGACTGTAATGGTGATGAAAGGCCGTTCGATGCAGGAGTGAATAGTGGTTCGAGCACTTGATTTTAGTGATGAGGCCGTGGAGATGTGGTATGAGAAGATCAAGGTGGGTTTTGTTCTTGGTTTCATGTTGTATGGAAAGTGAGTATGGAGGTCAAAGGATCAGTTGTGGTGAGGAACAAAGTCTGGAGTTCGATCTGTGTATTTGGGGTAGAGGGAAAGAGATGGTGAGGCTTTTAAAATGGGCTGGATAGTGTTGGGCTGAGTTACAAAGGTGAAGGCCTATCAAAATATTAAATCCAAGTTTAATTCTATTTAAAATGTACTCAACTTGTTAATTTAATAACTGGATCATATCTTATCGGAATTTAGCAAACCAGGATCTGATACGAACGTATGAACGGAAGCAACAACTTGGAATGGGTTGGGAATGATTCGGAGCTTGATAGAAATTATGACGGGGTAAAACGTCGGTCTGAACCGACGACAGTTTATCGTACTTTAATGATGAACTGCAAATGTGAGTAAATCTCACCAACTTTGAACAGTTTATAATTTAATGTTATATTTTTAGAACTGTTAGATATTGGCTGATTTACTGTATGTTGACTGTTTGATTGAACTGCTAGTCAGTTAGTTAAATTTTCTATATTTGATTCTGTTTAACAGAATATATCATATAGAACTGAAAGGTGATGTTATCTATATTGTTTAACATCTGTGATGCAGGGAGACAGGTTGGAGGAATCCGACTGGATTCCTCAACATTTATTTTACTGTTTTCATATATTGTGATATATGATGTGTTATATAATCTGTTATGGATTATGTGTGTTGGAATGATGTTGATCATTGTTATTCGATATTGTAAATATCATAAAAGACCCTGGGATGTAAAAAGAAGTATTTCAATGTATATTGAAATAAAGGAATTTTATAAAATCACAGGATTTTATAAAAGGAATTATTTATAAAACGAACACGGTTTTATAAAAGGAATATTTATTTAGAAAATAAATGGAAATAGAAAAGGAATATTTATTTAGAAAGTAAATAGAAGTTATAAATAAGAAATATTTGTAACGGTAAATAGAAGTTATAAATAGGAAATATTTGTAACGGTAAATAGAAGTTATAAATAAGAAATATTTGTAACGGTAAATAGAAGTTATAAATAAGAAATATTTGTAACGGTAAATAGAAGTTATAAATAGGATATATTTGTAACGGTAAATAGAAGTTATAAATAGGATATATTTGTAACGGTAAATAGAAGTTATAAATAGGATATATTTGTAACGGTAAATAGAAGTTATAAATAGGATATATTTGTAACGGTAAATAGAAGTTATAAATAAGAAATATTTGTAACGGTAAATAGAAGTTATAAATATGATATATTTGTAACGGTAAATAAACGTTATAAAAAGGAAATAGTTGTAACGGAAAACGTAGTTTATCAAAAGAAGTTAATCGATGTTAGTTAATCGATTAGTGATAAAAATAAAAAGGGAGTTAATCGATGTTAGTTAATCGATTAGTGATAAAGTTGAAAGGGGATCATCGATGTTAGTTTAATCGATTAGAATAGAAGCAAATGAGTAAATCGAATATAGTTATTCGAATAGAAAGTAAAAGGAATTTTCGAATATAGTTTATTCGAAAAGAGCAAGTGAAATGAGTAAATAAATAGCGTTAGTCAAATAGCGTTAGTCAAATAGTGTTAGTCCAATAGAGTTAATTGATAAGAGTCTATCGAATATAGTTATTCGAAGGAGGGTTAAGTAAGGAAGTTATGTTATGAAATATATTTATTCGTTCCGCTGTGAGATTCGTGTTACTCTGATGTTGTGTTCTTCTTCTTCTTCTATTCTAATTTTCTATCTTATCTTTCCTCACCCTCTAATTTCTTTCACTAATTACCAGGATTTTCGGTGTTTTGGTTATCGACATCGCGTTTATGTCGATAACCAAAGTCACTCAAAATCCGGGTCGTTACAGAAAATAACCATAATTTCCAATAATTATATTGGAATGGATTTGAATCGAAATTGTCTTTGGATTATTTTGATGTTGGATTTCGTGATGATACAGATATTGTTATGGGAATTTGAAAGATATATTTATATCGTTATTTCCAATACGATATTTGTTAGTCGTAGAGTTTGATATTGAATATAAGCCGATATAATTTCTATTCAGAGCCTTGTATTTAATATCAAATGTAATTTGGGTTTGTTGTGAATGGTGTCTTCATTAACACTGTTCTTAAGCCCAGTTGAGAAAAGGATTAAATCTTTTTATTTAGATTTAATGAAGTGTACCAATCAAATAATATTTAATTGGAATTGAATCGGTATTGATTTTTGGGTTTATCGTGAACAGTGTTTTAAATAACACTTGTTCTTTAACCCGATAATTAATGGAATGTGATTTTGGGTTGTCATGGACGGTATCTTCAATAATACTTTTCTTAGACCCAACGAAGTTAAGAAAATCAGAAACTAACTGGAGATTAGTTAAGTTGAACGGTTTCTTGGGTATTGATCTGATGTTGGTTTCGGCCTTCGGGGTTAATACTTAGGGAATTGCTCACTTGCTAATTTACGGTTAGGGACTGATTGAAATGTGATGTGATTTTGGGGTTTATCGTGAACCGTGTTTTAAATGACACTGATTCTTTAACCCTGTCAAAGATTAAAACTAAGTGGAGTTTTAATGAATCTTTAATTAGATTTAAAAGATCGAGAATGGAGTATCACCAGTTTTACTCCAGGCGGTAGTTAAATCTTTAATTCGATTTGAACGTGAAATGGTAATTGAATTTACCGATAACACTGTGGTGTTAGATATGAAGTATTACCTGTATTACTTTATGGGATGAATAGGTTGGGATTGGGAAATTAAAACAAATGATTACTCCGGTAAGGTTCGTTAATCCCGACTAGTTTGAATTGATATTCAAAGGAAGATTAAAGAATAAATTTAAAGGAATTTATCTTTGATAAAATTAATGGGAACCTTTCCCTAAGAATGGGAAATTTAGAAACTAACTATAGGTTAGCTAAGCAGAACGGTTTCCTGGGTATTGATCTGATGTTGGTTTCGGCCTTCGGGGTTAATATTCGGGGAATTATTCTCTTGTTAATTTACGGTTAGTGACTGATGAATTGGAATGAGGCATATGTTGTGTTTGTGTAACACTTGTTTATTATATACGCGAGTTGCTCAGAAAGACCGGGTTTATCCCATTCTGAATAACTGAATCGACGATAAGAAATCGAAGATGAAGACGGTGGTCGAAGACCAGAGATCTTCACCTCGTTTGGATGGTAACCGAGGTCCTGATTGGGAGGCATCCCGAATTATGGATAATGAGTGGTGATCGTCCAGACGTACGTGGAGGTCGATGGGTTTGCGAGGTATATAGTGCCTTCGGTTTCGTTCAGACCCAGAACGGACTTGTAAATGGATGGTGTGTCTGACATTGGAATTTATTCTGTGTGATTGATATCTACCAGTTGCACGGTGTGAATTGCCTGTGTGGCATGCTAAGATGCAGTGATCAGGGCTTCTGTTGAAAAGCAAAATCTTGTGGTGATGATCAAAGCACCGCCTGTGTGGCGTAGCTTTGTATATAACGTGAATTCGCAAGCCTCACACCCCGGTATGAACCAGAAACGGGAGAGGACATCAGGGATGGCCTGCGTTTCTTCCTAGCTAGAAGTAGCGTCAGTAGTTTTACACGCCTTGACGAGTTTGACTTATGTGGTTGTTGCTGTTGCGAGGCGCCTCAGATATATCGGTCGATCCGGGACCGATGGAGTCATTCGTTGGCTCACTTACGCCCCCAAAGGGCGGAGAAATGTAGTGTTCAGGCATTTTAATCCACTTCGTGTGGACCGGCCCTGACGATCCAAGGGTCGATGCGTTTTGATCCTGAGACTCGGGCTAGGCAGTCTCGAATTCGGTAAGGACTATCTTTTGCCTTGGTTCATGACGGAAATCCAATTTTCAAATACGTGATTTTGCGGTTTTAATTGTAGAACTAGTATGTCGACATGATATATGGTACCCATGCCGTCTATGATTGATACTTATGATTTGAAATTGTTTTGACACTATACACTTATAATAGTATCAAATGATTTGTTTTAAACGTACTAAGCATGTTTGGCTATTATAAGGGAAAACCCTATCCCCCGGCTTGCGTTGCATTGTGTGATAGGACCTGGGTCTTATAATAGCTTCATTTTTCCAAAAAGCATTGTGCTGTTTTGTTATATGCACTGGTATTCTTGGGAGGAAACCCGTTCCGTGTTATACGGCGTGGTCCCTTGATATATATGATTTAAAGTAAAGTTTTAAATAACTGTTTTAGTTCTCACACCAGTCCCATGATTGACCTGGAGTTTATTGTTTTAACCTAAACTCTGGGTGCCCTTATTTTGACACGGGCAGCTAGTAGTTTTGGTTTTGCAGATTTATATTCACAGGATCCTGGTTTACAGCTGGAACGATATCCGGAAAGCTTTGTATCCGTATATCTCCTTCAGTTGTATTTTGTATTATTTTCCGCTGCTATGTAATGTATTGTAATCTCTGATATTTATCGAATGTATATTATTTGTTTATGCTCTGTATATTCTTGTATTCTGATGAATTGTTGTAATATACAATGAAATGTTCTTCCGTCTGCGTTCTTCTGTGTGTTGTCCTCGACTCAATCCGGGCTTTCCTCACCGGGGAAGTTCGGGTCGTTTTAGCGTGGTATCAGAGCTTTGGTTTACAAAGCTCAGAGAACAAGACACATTAGAACCATACGAAAGAATTCATCAGATATTGGGTTAGTAATATCCAATTAGAATGACTCGTTAGAGATGGGATCAGTAGTATCCTAGAACGAGTGTGAAGAGTATATTTTTAAAATGGAAACCAATTTTTGTTTTGAAAATTTAAATCAATTATTCGTATTTGATTATTTATTTTATATGAATTTGGACAATCCAATATATAGAGATTTTGCATATATGTCTTGCAAACGTGTATTCGAAGTTTTAATGTATTGGATAGTTATAGAATCGCACTCTAGAGCCCGGGGATAATTCTGGTGATGGGGCACCATCGCCAGTATTTATTTTCGAGTCTCGAAAGTGAGATTTCTATATATTTCCAATTGACTGGTGTGAGAACCGAAACTAGATTGTGCTTATTGTTGTGATTTGGCATCAAAAATGTGATTTTTGACTATATATCAAAGTTATGCATTTGAAATGATAGCCAATTAATTGATTGATGGTTGTGTTGTTTGATTATGGATTGATTAATTAAATTTTTAACCATTTAGCCAAATTGACCAAAAAGTGAATTGTACTGAAAATTGGTCGCATTTGCATGCATATACATGTACTTACATTGAACAGGTCATAGCAAGGAGGCTAGAGCAGAAGAATAAAATTGTTTGCCCGACAAATAGGTACATGTTTACCATAATTTACTGTTTTGTTTGGGTGATGATGATTTTATGAGCCGATTGGCTAGCCGCTTGGCTTTTTCTTGTTCTTTTTGAGATCAGAGGGCCTGTATGGCAATTTCGGGATTTTCCCGATGCGGGGAGGTTATGGCGAAATTTTTCGAAAATTTAGGGTGTTAGCCAAATTTTTGAAAAATTTGAAAAGTTCTTAGAAACTGAAAAGTTGAAGAACTTAAGCCATAATAAAAATAATGAAAGTTGAGTTGGTATTTAAAACAACTTTCGGCTTCGTTCCTTTTCGGGGACGAAAAGTTTTAAGTGGGGGAGATTGTAATAACCCGGAAATCTGAGCCAATTTAAAAAAATTTATTTTGGCAATTTTAGTGAATTTTGATTATTTAAAATGAATTATTTTAAATAATATCGATGATAAATTTATTTTCAATATAATTTGAACGTATATATTCGTTTGAATCGACGATAGAATGTAAATATTTATTTATATTTATAAAAGGAATTGAAAATGGCGCGGTAGTTCAATAATTCGATTTCAAAATTCAAATGAATGTACCGGGTTCAAAATAAACCGGATTTTAGTGAAACCAAAAATATTAGAATCTATTTGTGAATATCTCTCCAACGAATCCGAAAGATTGGAATTTCATAGCGGGAATCAAAAGATATGTCCAGTTGAAATTTCAGAATAGTCGCTATGGAATTCTGGCCCTTAAAAATGGAAATTTTGCAAACGACCTCGGATTTCGACGAAACCACTTTTGTTGGATCCGTGATGTCAAGTTATTGCTAGATTCCAGTTTTCATAATTTTTTGAATCAATATATGAGCGTGGCAAAGGAAAACGCGTTTGACCAGTTTCAGTTGAATTTAATCGACTGGAAAATGGCCATTTTCAAACGGTCTCGGAATTTGAAGAAATTAGTTTTGTTAGGACCGTGTCGTCAATACGAAGCTAGAAAATATTTTTCGGGAATTTTTAGAGTTAGTATGTGACCCCAGTAAATTGAAATGTACGCTTAAAATTGAATATAAAGAGTTATATTTGAATTTTAACAAAAACTGATCGAAATGATCGAATCAGCCTACGATACATATCCCATTGTGTTCGGAATGGGGGTAATTAGTTATGGACGACAGACGGAGGGCCTCGTTTAGAGGTCAAATGAAAAAGTCAGAATTTTGAAATTAAATAATATAAAAATAATATAAAAATCTCATATACCCCCCCCCCCCCCGCGTTCAATTCCATTCAGATCGAACAAAAAGAAAAAAAATCCGCATGAACCTTAGCCACCACCGCGCCCTAGCAAACGCGCCGCCTCAGGCGTGGACTCCCCCCCCCCCTTTCTCGCGCCCCTCCTCACTCCCCCTTCTCCTCCACCCTCCATCGATCCAGTCGAGCTCCCCCCCGTGAATCGCGACGCAAAGAACCCGAGCCCGCAACCCCTCCCTCCGATCCATATTTGAAACCCTCCACCCCCTGAAAACTCCACCACCTGACCCATGCCAGCAGCCGCCTCCGACCACGCCCACCACCTCCGGCGAACGTAGGCAGACCCCTCCCCTTTCACGATTTTTCAACCGTAAGTTTTATTGATTTATTTATTTTTGTTTTGCTGTTTTTTATTAGGTATGATTAGCATTATTTGTAATGTAGAAATAGAAGGGTTTTTAAAATAAAAATAGACGTGATTTGAAAATAAAAATAGACTTGATGTTATAAGGTACCAATATCATATGTTTTTGAAAAGGAATTAACAGAATAAAAATATGATTTTTATATTATAGAAAGAATAAAAATATGATTTTTATATTATAGAAAGAATAAAAATATGATTTTTATATTATAGGAAGAATAAAAATTAGATTTTTATAGGATAGAGAATATAAAAATTAGATTTTTATATACGTTGTAGCGAAATAAAGATTCGATTTTTATATAAGTAGCGGATTGAAAATAGAATTTTTATATAACAGAGAATATAAAAATATAATTTTTATTTATGTAGCGAAATAAAAAACTGATTTTTATTATATATATATAGTGGAATAAAAATGTGATTTTTACAGCGTTGAAATAAAAATGTGATTTTTATTATGAACAGCGTGAAAAGAACTGCATTGGAATTTCAAGCAGATCCAGACAGTTCAACAGCAAAGCACGGCGGAGTGGAACCCTCTGTGAGAACTTCTCACCTTTTAATTTTGTTTTCTAGTTAGTAATATATACTAGGATGCAGACGGTGTTTAGTAGCACCCGACACCCGTCGTCCACAGACCATGGACGGCTTGTATGCTTGGTTGTTTGATGTTGATGTGTAGTTGGTTGTGTGATGTGAAATGAAATAAAATATTATATAGTTAGAAATATTTTATAGTTAAAAATAGAATTTTTAACGTGTATATAAAATAAATATTTATAAAAAATCGGAGATTTGTTTATATACACTGATTTGATTGATATAGATTGGGACGATAAATTTTACACATCGCCCAACTGAACAAATAAAATCTGTGTTTGATTGTTTGAAAACCCCACACGGGTATTGGGATGATATATGACATACACTAGTCCCAATAATTAGTTGTATGTTGATCGATTGATGGACAGACTGTTATGAGCGTTGAATATTTATATTTGATGCTTATACAGTATAGAATGCACTTTGGATGATGGTTGACTATTCATCGTTGTTATTGAATACCTATGTTGTAGAAAATCCATATAATTAACATTATATGGTAATTGATTGGGCCTCATTCCAGTTTTGAAAAAGAAATATTTGAAATAGAATATTTGAAAATAGAAATATATGAAGCCGTGTTGATTAGATTGACGTCATTTTGACGTGAACGGTATTTATATCGATTTTATTCATTTTATAATGAATATCGAAAGTGATTTCAAAATCTGATATTTCGAAAAGAATTGGAATTCAAATGAAACTGAATAGAAATGAATTCGAATTAAACTGAATAGAAATGAATTCGAATTGAAACTGAATAGAAATGAATTCGAATTGAAACTGAATAGAAATGAGTTCGAATTGAAATTGAGTAGAAATAGAATTAAAATCGTTTTGAATTGAGTTTAAAACGTATTGAAATTGAACTGAAAACCAATTTGAATTGAAATCAATTTGAAATGGATTTAAAATGAATTTATGTTGAAAAATTAGATTTTGATTTGAATTTGAGAAGGAAGTTGAAATCGTTTTGAAAACGAATTTAAAACGATTTATAAAATAAGTTTTAAAAGGAAATCGACGAAGTATATATTATATATATTATATATATAATATAATGGCCTGAATAGAACGCGCCGCGCCGCGGCAGTTCGTGAATTTCGACCATTGACTTCGAACGGATATTACGGGAGATCCGACCGTCGGATTCTCCTAAAATCGGAACCGTTGGGTTCGTATCGAAAAGAGATTTCTAATGAATATAAGAAGTTAGAAATCTAACGGTTGGATTTGGAATTATGTCCAAATCAAATTTGGAAAAGGTCGCCGTAAGTGCAGTTCGATGGCCGTTGATGGAAATCGACTGTACGGGCCTTGGTAAAATTATTAAAAATAGTAATAATTTGTGTAAAATCATAAGAAATGATTTGGGAAGAATTGGGATGAAAAACTCCATATTTGAGAAAATAAAAATAGATTTTTATCGAAATGAACTAGTTTTGAACTAGAATTATAATTCTATTTATTTTTAAATAAATAAACTGGATTTGAAATGGTTTTGAAAATAACTGGAGATTAGTTAAGTTGAACGGTTTCTTGGGTATTGATCTGATGTTGGTTTCGGCCTTCGGGGTTAATACTTAGGGAATTGCTCACTTGCTAATTTACGGTTAGGGACTGATTGAAATGTGATGTGATTTTGGGGTTTATCGTGAACCGTGTTTTAAATGACACTGATTCTTTAACCCTGTCAAAGATTAAAACTAAGTGGAGTTTTAATGAATCTTTAATTAGATTGAAAAGATCGAGAATGGAGTATCACCAGTTTTACTCCAGGCAATAGTTAAATCTTTAACTAGATTTGAACGTGAAATGGTAATTGAATTTACCGATAACACCGTGGTGTTAGATATGAAGTATTACCAGTATTACTTCATGGGATGAATAGGTTGGGATTGGGAAATTAAAACAAATGATTACTCCGGTAAGGTTCGTTAATCCCGACTAGTTTGAATTGATATTCAAAGGAAGATTAAAGAATAAATTTAAAGGAATTTATCTTTGATAAAATTAATGGGAACCTTTCCCTAAGAATGTGAAATTTAGAAACTAACTGTAGGTTAGCTAAGCAGAAAAGGTTTCCTGGGTATTGATCTGATGTTGGTTTCGGCCTTCGGGGTTAATATTTGGGGAATTATTCTCTTTCTAATTTACGGTTAGTGACTGATGAATTGGAATGAGACGTATGTTGTGTTTGTGTAACACTTGTTTATTATATACGCGAGTTGCTCAGAAAGACCGGGTTTATCCCATTCTGAATAACTGAATCGATGATAAGAAATCGAAGATGAAGACGGTGGTCGAAGATCGGAGATCTTCACCTCGTTTGGATGGTAACCGAGGTCCTGATTGGGAGGCATCCCGAAATATGGATAATGAGTGGTGATCGTCCAGACGTACGTGGAGGTCGATGGGTTTGCGAGGTATATAGTGCCTTCGGTTTCGTTCAGACCCTGAACGGACTTGTAAATGGATGGTGTGTCTGACATTGGAATTTATTCTGTGTGATTGATAGCTATCAGTTGCACGGTGTGAATTGCCTGTGTGGCATGCTAAGATGCAGTGATCAGGGCTTCTGTTGAAAAGCAAAGTCTTGTGGTGATGATCAAAGCACCGCCTGTGTGGCGTAGCTTTGTATATAACGTGAATTCGCGAGCCTCACACCCCGGTATGAACCAGAAACGGGAGAGGACATCAGGGAGGGCCTGCGTTACTTCCTAGCTAGAAGTGGCGTCAGTGGTTTTACACGCCCTGACGAGTTTGACTTATGTGGTTGTTGCTGTTACGAGGCGCCTCGGATATATCGGTCGATCCGGGACCGATGGAGTCATTCGTTGGCTCACTTACGCCCTAAAGGGCGGAGAAACGTAGTGTTCAGGCATTTTAATCCACTCTGTGTGGACCGGCCCTGACGATCCAAGGGTCGATGCGTTCTGATCCTGAGACTCGGGCTAGGCAGTCTCGAATTCGGTAAGGACTATCTTTTGCCTTGGTTCATGACGAAAATTCAATTTCCAAATACGTGATTTTGCGGTTTTAATTGTAGAACTAGTATGGCGACATGATATATGGTACCCATGCCGTCTATTATTGATACTTATGATTTGAAATTGTTTTGACACTATACACTTATAATAGTATCAAATGATTTGTTTTAAACGTACTAAGCATGTTTGGCTATTATAAGGGAAAACCCTATCCCCCAGCTTGCGTTGCATTGTGTGATAGGACCTGGGTCTTATAATAGCTTCATTTTTCCAAAAAGCATTGCGCTGTTTTGTTATATGCACTGGTATTCTTGGGAGGAAACCCGTTCCGTGTTATACGGCGTGGTCTCTTGATATATCTGATTTAAAGTAAAGTTTTAAATAACTGTTTTAGTTCTCACACTAGTCCCATGACTGACCTGGAGTTTATTTTTTTAACCTAAACTCTGGGTGCCCTTATTTTGACACGGGCTGCTAGTAGTTTTGGTTTTGCAGATTTGTATTCATAGGATCCTGGTTTACAGCTAGAACGATATCCGGAAAGCTTTGTATCTGTATATCTCCTTCGGTTGTATTTTGTATTATTTTCCGCTGCTATGTAATGTATTGTAATCTATGATATTTATCGAATGTATATTATTTGTTTATGCTCTGTATATTCTTGTATTCTGATGAATTGTTGTAATATACAATGAAATGTTCTTCTGTCTGCGTTCTTCCGTGTGTTATCCTCGACTCAATCCGGGCTTTCCTCACCAGGGAAGTTCGGGTCATTTCAGAAAGCCTCCATTTCTCATGTTTTTAATTTTCTAGAGGCCGCTTGAGTATCTATTGACCACGGGAGAGAGAATATGGGATTGGGGAAGAAAAAGATGTTATATAGTAGGAGCAATATATTATTCTTTCTATTATTTTATTTTATTTTATTGGATCTTGTTTATTTTTATGGTTTAAAAATTCGTGTGATCACCTACGGATTCCATTCTCAACGAAAATTGACAAGCAGCTACTCCCTGATAATACAGACCCAATGAAACTTGTTTCATCGAATTCCGAGTCCGTTTGCACAAATAACAAATTTTTAAAATCAAAATATTGACTGTTTTCCACAGTAAAATTACGCACGGTCACATACTAACTCCAAAAATTATGAAAATTGAAATCTAGATATGTTTTGACGATACGGTCCTAACAAAATTAATTTCGTCAAATTTGGAGATCGTTTGAAAATGGCATTTTTCTAGTCGATTAAATTTAAACTGAATTTACAATACATGTTTAAATTTACTACGCTCACATATTAATTCCAAAATTTATGAAATTTTAAACTTGACTATAATTTGACATTCTAGATCCAACAAAAGTAGTTTCATCGAAAAAGGAGGTCGTTTGCAAAATGGCTACTTTTTAAGGGCGATATACATTTTTAAAATATAAATAAATTCCATAGCGACTATTTTAAATTTTAAACTGGACATAACTTTTAATTTATATTATGAAATCCACATTTTTCACATTTATTAGAAAAAATAACTAAACAGATTCCAATGTTTCTGGTTTTACTGAAATCCTATATATATTGAATTCTATACATTCAGTTGAAATTAAAAATCAAAATTTCAAACTACCGCGCCATTTCAAGCTCGTTTTATAATTAAAATAAATTTTTAGTCGTTATTATTTAAACTTCATATCATAATTAAAATAGTTATTAATTTAATTTTGAAGTTGTAAACTTGTGCATTATTACTATAAGTGAAGAAATCAACTTCAAATACAAATGCATCAATCATAAACGGCGTAGGTACCATATATTATGTCGCCATACATAGGTTTACAACTAAAACCGAAAACTCATATTAGAAGTTTGGATTTCCATCATATGGTTGCTGATTCGAAAGATGTATCGCGTAGTGTTATACTCCACGACTTACGTCCCAGCTAGAGAAAACACCGTAATGCACATTCGTCGTTTTGGGAAATCAAGTATCACCACAGCTTACATCCCAGCTAGAGAAAACACTGCTTACTCCCTCTGGGAATCATGGGGTGTGCCCTATCCCTCTGAGCCTGGAGCGACCACACTTAGCTCATCTCGGTCGACCGAATCCGTGACAACCTTAAAGGTGTTTGTCCTCATCTCAAAAGCATACTAACCTGAACATCAATTCACCATCATATCAGTGTGTGAGGCTCGCGAATTAACGCTACACAAAGTTATGCTAATTAAAGCTATGCTAATTAATGCTATGCTTTGATCATCATCCACAAGGCTCTGCTTTTCAACAAAAGCCTTGATCCATGTATCTCAGCATGTCACATTGTTAATCCATACCATACCATTGATTTCTTCCAATATATAACCTCTAAGCTCGTACGTCTCAGAGAAGGGTGTTAAGCAAGAGAATAAATTCTCTGCTACCAAGCAGATATACATTTAGCGGGGATCAATGAATACAGCATAAAGGAATACAACGTCAGACATACCATCCATTTGCAAGTCCGTTCTAGGTCTGAACAAAACCGGAGATACTATATTCCTTGTCCCATATGTCCAATACAGGAGAGAGGCCCTCGCATATCCGAACAATCAACAAGTACGCTCGGACAACCACCACTATAACCCCTTCCGATTAGCTAACCAATCCAGGGCATCAGTAGTAATCCATTCGATGTGAAGATCTCCGGTCTTCAACCACCTCCATCAAATCTTCGACTTAGTCATCGTATCAGTTATTCAAAATAGGTTAAACCCGGTCTTTCAGAATAACCCGCGTATCAAGTGCTATAAAAACACATCATACGCCTTATTCCAATTTAGAATATCCTTTTATTCAAATATTCTTTACATTGGGAGTTATTCCCATAAATCCTATCAAAGATTTATTTCATTTAAACCTCTTATTTAAATCTTCACTTGGAAACCATTTCAAAAGATTTTGTATTATATTTAACAACTTTAAACCAAATTAAGGTTTATCAAACTAGTCGGGATTATCAAGACCTATCGAAGTAATCATTTGTTTTATTTTTCCCAACTCCAACCTATTCATCCCATGGAGCAAAACGGGTAGTACTCCATATCTAACACCCACTGTGTTATTGGCAAATTCAATCACCATTTAACGTTCAAATCTAATTAAAGATTTTACTATCGCATGAAGTAAAAATGGTGATACTCCATTTTCAAACATTTCTCAAATTTGGCAAATTTAATTACCACATTAACATTTCAATCTAATTAAAGATTCATTAAAACTTCACTTAGTTTTAATCTCCAAAAATCATCATTTAATGATTATTCAAATTTAGGGAATAAATTCTGTCATTAGTCGGGTTAAATAACGAATGTCATTTAAAACATCGTTCACGATAAACCCAAAATCATCTTCCATCAAGATGGAATCTACACGGAAATCATAACAATATATAATCGATATAAATTTCCACATCAGACTAATAATATAAATGGAATGACGGCAAAGTCTTTTAAATTCCATATATAGTAACGGTCTTCCTTCACAAAAGCTCATCTCGATTATTACCAAATCGAATTCCATTCAATTCCAATTTAACATATTAAAATGGAAAACTTTACTTTGGAAAAATTCCATTAATCTTAATTAAAAGATTTATAAATTCCATATCTTATCTTCACAATTAATTAGGTTAAAGAACTAGTGTTATTTAAAACACTATTCACGATAAACCCGAAAATCCAATTTAGACTCAGTTCCAATTAAACATTAATTAATTGGTAAACTTCCCTAAATCTTAACTAAAAGATTTATTCTTTTCTCAACTGGGTTTAAGAACAGTGTTATTTAAGACAACATTCATGACAAACCCAAAATCCAATTTGATATCAAATATAAGGCTCTAAATAGAAATTATATCGACTTATATTCAATATCAAATTATGAAACAAATGGGCATCGGAATAATGATATCTGTATCTTCCAAATTCCTCAACAATATCCATACAATCACGGAATCCAATATCGAAATATTTTAAAGATTATTTCCATTCCAATTCATACATTGGAAAAATTCTGGTTATTTTAAAACCCATTACAAATCCAATTTATTTATTTAAAAACATTGGATTATTTTTCTAGTTAATAACTAGTTCATTTAGATAAAAATATATTTTTATCTTTCCAAACTTGGAATTTTTCATCCAAAATCCTTCCAAATCATTTTCTATGATTTTACACAATTTTTCCATATTTTTAATAATTTTATTAAGGCCTTTACAGTCGGTTTCCAATACATGCCACCGAACTGCATCCATAGTGACCTTTTCCAAAATTGATTTGGACATATTTTAAAATCCAGCCATTAAAATTTAAATCTCTTATATTCATTGGAAAGATCTTTTCAATACGAACCAAACGGTTCCAGTTTTAGGAGAACCCGACGATCGGATCTCCCGTTACATCAATTTGAAATTAATGGTCAAAATTCGCGAACGGTCGTTGCGCGACGCGTTCTATTCAGGTCATTTAATATAATATAATATATATATATATCATCGATTTCCATTTAAAATGTATTTTATAAATTCATTTATAAATTCGTTTCAAACCGATTTCAACTTCATTTTCAATTTTTAATCAAAATTGAATATTCCATATCATTATAATATTAAAATGATAATATTTTCAAAATACAGATTTTGAAATCCATTTCTTTTTCGTATTCATTATCAAATGAATAAAATCGGTCGATAAACTCATTAAAATGGTGTTTAACTATTAACTCGGCTTCACATTTCAATATTTTTATGTCCATCAAAAATCGGACATCAAAATCATATTTTGGTTATTCACTGGATATTATTTTAAAATATTTGTTATTTCTGAATTGGAATCAGACTCAATCAATTACCATATAATTTTATTTGTATGGATTCCATACATCACACGTATTCAAAAATAGTAATAAAAAACTATTAAATAGCCAATTCACATCCAGAGTGTAATTTACTACTGTATTAGCATTAAATAATTAAATAACGCTTATCACAGTCTGTCGATCAATTAAATGACATATAATCAAATTCAGGGGAGATGTAAATAAGTTATTGTCTCTAGACCCGTGTGGGGTTTCCAATCAACAATAGTCGATTCAAAACAATCACTGGTTAATAAATTTAACTAGTTCTAATTCGATTTGAAATATTTTTCTAATTAGCCAATTTTCACTGTTTAAATTATAAATAGATATTTATAATTTAATTTCAACTACCACAAAATAATATTAAATTATTTTTAATATTTTAAACATTTCAGCATCACAATCAAAGCACAATATAGTTAAGTAAATCGTTCATGATTTGTGGACGAGGGAGGTGAGTTAACAGGCACTGTATACAATTTATAATGATTCAAACTGATAAAAATCTAGACTGGCAATTCTATATATTTTAATACATGAATACAATAAGATGATAAAATATAATTTAGTGAGAAGGAGTTCTCACTTTGGTTTCCACTCTGTCAGTCTTTATTGGAAGATGGTTTTAAATCTACCCCAAATTCTAACAAGCTCCAAATTGGAACCAGTTAGTTTCATTGTGAAGCTCTCGTCGATACGGTTCCAATGGATCCAGTTTCGTCAGATTCTAATTTCACATGAACAAGATATTAATTTTTACAAGTTTGAACGCATTTAAAGGTCATTATCTTTAAATTAATTATTAAATTAAAACCCTTAATTACGCTTAACTTTAAATCCCGCTGCTCATTACCTTTCTCTTCCCCGACTATTTTAGAAACCCGAAGCATTCCATGGCCTCTGCTTTCAAGACCTCCACCTCATTCCATACTCAATGAAAAATTGAATTAAAAATACTATGATTCTCCTCATTTATTTCTCGACCTTTCCATCCCAAAATAGCGCAGCTCGCACTAACCAAAGAAATCCCGTCCCCTATACTAAACGATGGCTTCCAGCATACTTATCGACATCAAATTGCTTCGTTCCCCAAAAAATGGTGATTGGATGCTAAACGGTACGCTGAAACCAAAAACAACATCGAATTCCACCAATACTTCTTCATTTTGGCTACAACTTGAACCCCAGATGCACCGTATGTTTTTGAGTTTCAGAACTCGACGTCGCACATGACCAAACGAGTGTAGAAATAAAGATCCAGCTTCCATGAACTCAAATATATATATATATATATATATATATATATATATATATATTTCGTGAATTATAGGATTTTATTTCATTTATTTTAACTTTTTAAAGCCTCCATTTCTCACGTTTTTAATTTTCTAGAGGCCGCTTGAGTATCTGTTGACCACGAGAGAGAGAATAAGGGATTGGGGAAGAAAAAGATGTTATATAGTAGGAGCAATATATTTTTCTTTCAATTATTTTATTTTATTTTATTTTATCGGATCTTGTTTATTTTTATGGTTTAAAAATTTGTGTGATCACCTACGGATTCCAATCTCAAAGAAAATTGATACGTAGCTACTCTCTGACAATACAGACCCAACGAAACTTGTTTCGTCAAATTCCGAGTCCATTTGCACAAATAATGAATTTTTAAAATCAAAATATTGACTGGTTTTCATAGTAAAATCATGCACGGTCACATACAGACTCCAAAAATTATGAAAATTGGAATCTAGCTATGTTTTGATGATACAGTCCTAACAAAATTAATTTCGTCAAATTTGGAGATCGTTCGAAAAATGGCTTTTTTCTAGTCGATTAGATTTAAACTGAATTTACCAAACATGTTTAAATTTACTGTGCTTACATATTAATTACAAAAATTATGAAATTTTAAACCTGATTATAATTTGACATTCCAGATCTAACAAAAGTGGTTTTGTCGAAAACGGAGGTCGTTTGCAAAATGGCTATTTTTTAAGGGCTATATATATTATTAAAATATAAATAAACCCCATAGCGACTATTTTAAATTTTAAATTGGACATAACTTTTAATTTATATTATGAAATCCGCATTTTCCACATTCACTAGAAAAATATAATTAAACAGATTCTAACGTTTCTGGTTTTACTGAAATCCGATATATATTGAATTCTGTACATTCATTTGAAATTAAAAATCGAATTTTCAAATTACCACGCCATTTCAAGCTCGTTTTATAATTAAAATAAATTTATACGTTCTAACTTCGATTTAAATAAATTTTTAGTTGTTATTATTTAAAATAATCAAAACCCATTAAAATAGCTGAAATAGAAATTTTAAATTGGTTCAGAAATTCCAGGTTGTTACAATAGCCTTATTTAACTATTATTATAATAAAATATATACTAACACTATTATGTAGAATGTGTATATATATACACGTATATACAAGAAATATATGCAGGTATTAATTATTAAAGACATTACAGTTTAGAGAATTAAGATTTCAAAGAAGAAGATTTGAAGATAGAAGACTCATGAGTAACAATAGTTCAAGAATAAAAAGTAGTAGAGTCTATATTTCTTGTTAAAACTCTAAAATAACACTGAATTTTTATTTCCATCTTTCTCACTATTTTAAATCTATTTTCATATTGATTTCAAAATTACTTCCTTATTTCAGATCTATATTTCTTAGCTTTTAAACTTATTTTAACTCCTGATTTCAAATGTACTTTAAAAAAATATTTAAACTCCTAATTGAAATATTTTATACTTCCTTATTTATATGATTGATATTAATTTTATATTAAGTTTTATTTAACCATTTAAGTCTTAAATTCCTTTACTTATATTTATATCTTAAGTTTCAAAGTATTTCTTATTTTTATAGGTTTATATCATTCTTATATAGTTTTTAATCATATATATACATGTTTTTAATATATATTTTTACTTCAAATACTTTATTTTAATGTATAGTAAAATAGTTTATTTTCTTGAAAATTTATTTAAAGATGATATGCCTTGAATTAAAAAAATTTATTTTTCAAATTTTCTAAAGGCATGTCGACATGGCTAACCCCCATGTCAACATGGTGACCATTGGATTTCAAATTCAAATTTTGGAAAGTTGTATCCTTTGATTTCAAAACTATTCTGAAAGGATTTGACTGCTGGGAGACTATAAATAGGCTTCCAAAAACGATTTTTTGATCTAATTTCATTATCTTCTTCCTCCTTTATCCTCTATCCATTAAAACTTTAAATTTCTTAAATTATATACTTATACTCTGCCAAATTTCAAAGAGAATCACGTCAATCTCTTTCTGGTTTGATTCTCTATCACTTACTCTCAAAGATTCAAGTGCTACTCAAGAGTTATAGGCTTTCTGTAATCAAAGATCGAAAGATCAAGTTCTATCGAGCCTTTCTACAAAAACTAATACTGAAAAAGGTGTGATTGTAGCCCATTCAAATCAACTAGGTACGATTATAGCCTGTAAACCAATTAGGTGATCTTGTAGCCTGGTTAAATTAAGAGAGCGCCCTGTGCTTGGAAGCAGGTGGTGGTGGACCTCATGGCCATTGAAATTGAGGATTGTAATTGAAGATTATTATTGAAAAGAAATCTTCATCAACCTAGAGTTTTATGGGACTAGATGTAGGGTAACTTCGAACTAGCACAAAATTCCGGTGTGTTCTTTCCTTCTACTGCTTTTTATTTATTATTATATGCATCTGTCTGTGATTATCTCTTTTCTGTGATTTGCATTTCATTATGAATAACTCTAAAAGGTTTCAAGAAAATTATAAAATACATTAAGCAGTATTCACCGTCCCTCTAGTGTTTAGTTTTCCTTAAGATCCTTAATATGCATTTTCGAACATAATCACTTGAAGCTCTCGCTTTAGGGAAATTGTGCACTCTTTTTAAGAGGTCGACCCCATGCTAAAGAGGTCGACCTCTAGGTCAACACCTTTAGTGATTTGGGGCGGAACTCCTATCTGATGTTGGACAAAAGCTTTGTGGATCTAAAGTGCTTTGTTTAGCACTTAAGTTAATGACGTTTTGTAAGTTAAATTATGCTTTCGGTTAGTGTTGATGATTGCCATGTAAATGGCAATAAAGTTAGCAAGGAAAGGTATATTTAACTATGATTCGTGTCATCGAATCGATGGTAGTTTAGGTGAAAACCGCAAGTGTAATCTCGTTGAAACATGTCGTCTTTGTGCACGTTTTCAAAGCTGATATAATTAAATATCTTCTAAATGATTTCCAAACTTAATAACTAATAATTACACATATTTTTAAGTATCTTATTAGTATATAATCTATATTATCCTTACTATAGAGGGAAGGATTTCGAAGATAATTATTTTGTATATTTTTCAGAAAACTATTTTGTAACTCGTTTTCTCCAAAACTATTTTCTATATTTATAAAAATATACACACATAATTGCACCTTTCGAGAAGATGTGAGTGCGAATAAATGGTATTGTAAATCTCGAGGTACGAGATGCGAAGGTATATAATATCGGCTAATTTCAGGCTCGTCAATCGAAACAAATTGATGTTTTCACGTGAGGTGTATTTTTGTTGACCTTGGGATACCTAATGTGGAGTAGATTAACCTGTTGTAAATTGTTTAGTGAAATGAGCAGTATGGGACATATTGATTTAACCTTTCTAGTTACTATTAGGAAGCCTGCGAACATCTTATTGTTATTGCCAGTACTAGACCTTCAGGTTAATTGTGGTGTTTTTTGGTTAGATCCGATAATTTGTGGTGGTTCTAGGTAGATCTGAAAGCTGTACATTTTGCTAGATCTAATATTGCGATGCACATTTGGGTAAATCCGTCATCGCTTTGTGGTTTTGGGTCGATCCGGTGTTACATTATAATGCTGGGTAGAACCAATATTATTGGGAAAATCCTGGGTAGATCCAACAACTATAATCTTGGGTAGATCCAAAATATATGGCCAATCTGGATAGACCCAAAAGTGTAATCCTAGGTAGATGCAAATGCTACGATTTCTGGCTAGATCTACGTGTGTATTCCTGCGTAGATCCAAGATTTATAGTACTTGGCAAATTAATTCTCTTGTTGGTATTACCCTTGTTATCTTGTAGTTAGTATCCAATTGTGCGAATTAGATGATTCTAGTATATGATGTCATTTGGATCCAACCTTACAAGTATGGTGGTTCATAGACTTTGAGCTATATGGTGCAATCCATGTACTGTTTACTAGGAAATAAACTCAGAAGCGAGTTCATTAGTTGTCACTTGTGGAAAGTTAGTGTACCTTTTGGATATGTCGTTTTCTATTTAATCCATCTTGGAGACCATGTCTCTTAAATCAATGAAAGTCGTAACTTGTATAATCTATTAGACTTTATGACGTAGAGTTATTCACCTTGTAACTTTCCTTTAAGAGAATATCACCATTTTTCTTATTATTTTTATTATTACTATCTATGTTCTAATATTTCAACTAGAATGGCCCATGTGTGCTAATGCTCAGGTCAAACCCAGTTCTTGTGGTAATTCCTAAGATAGTCCAATTGCAACCTTGCCTTAATTACGGAAGCATCACTTTATTTACTTCTTTAGCATGTTCATCTTGTACTTGCATTTGTGCCAGACACCTTTCGATGGAAATATTCTTTTGTGAGGATGTAATTATGTGTATTAATTAAATTGTACCTGATATATATATGGATATATATCTTTGACTGTGTTTTGTTCTGTGAAATGTGAAATATTATATTGTATCTGTCTTGTTCAGAATTGGTCCTGTATCCATCGTAGTATTGTATTAAGTAAGTAATAATCATGTTGAACCACAGATAAAAAAATGTAGTGTACATATCGACGTAGTTAGGACTTGTATAATACAATATTACGAATAGTCGCCCCTTTCCAGCCCTATTCTCCGCCTTAATATATAGTATTGCTCGGTAATGCATTGTATTAGGGTAGGTCTCGGGGTGGAGCATTACAGTTATTATCCTAGTTTTTTATCCTCTGATGTCAATAATGATAAATTATAACTCAAGCTCATCTATTTCCTTTTGTAAATGAAATGAATCGAGTTGAATACAAGCTTTTCCCTAGAAAATTACGAGGATGCAATTTTCATAAGAGGGATTTTGCATCAACCCTGGTTTGTGATTATCTGTATAAGCTAATTAAACAATGTTTATAGTAGGTTAATCGAAAATAAACTTGATTTGGAGAGGATAACTCGTAAAATCCTTTGATTATGCATGCCAAGGATTTTAAAGTTAAAAACAAGTAAGTATTTTAGGTTGAGTTGAACTATATAAATGAAATCTATTCAATTCAACATTGACTTGTTAACTAAATAAAATAAATACACATTTGCAAAAAATAACTTATTTAATCATTAAGTTGATTAAATAAAGGGTTTTGTGATAACTTCGGGTAACTTAGGGAATTTTGTTGAATTGTGGATTTGTTAGAATTAAATCAGTGTTAAAAAGAAATAAGTCAAACAATTGTTGTTAAATAAGTTAAAAATGTGAAAAATAAAGTTTGATAACTTTATAATAGTGATTTGAGGTAAAATATTTGTTTAAAAGATTGTTGTGTTTTATTGCAATAAATTGCAATTTGTAGTTAGACACTGTATTTTAGTATAAAATTGTGTTCTTTAAATTCTTTTGAGATGCAAACAATATCTAAAACATAAATATCGAATAAAAATCAATATTTGAAGTGTTAAAATATCTTAACAAAGTTTGATGTTTATGTGACACCTGACATTTTGAAACCAATTTAAATTTGATTTTTAAATTAATTTACAAGGTTTTATGATCGATTTTAAAAATTCGATAATTTAACACTATTTCAACGACTTACAAAGAAAATAAATTCAAATGATCTCGGAATTCGATGAAACCAATTTTATTGGATCCGTAACATTGAAAAATGGTAAGATTCCAAATTTCATAATTTTTGGAGTTAGCATGTGAGCGTGCAAGAAATAAACGCGTATCAGGTCAACTGGTCAAAATTAAGCGGAAATTCAATAAAAAATAAAACAAATGGCCAAACAAAATCCAAATTTGACAAGAACTGTACGTTGGATCCAGAATTATGAATTATGTTAGAATTCAAAATTTTGTGTTAAATGGGTTTACCATTTGATCGCACGAGCGATAAAAGCGAGATGGAACTAAAACACGTTATAACTTAACAAAAGCTTTAAAAGCAAAAAGTTCAAGTGACATGTCAACTAACCAAGGCCTTAATGTGTGCTTATTCCTCTTTAATCTCCCCTTGATATCCAATCAATCCATGCCTTCCTCCTTTTTATAAAAATGTCTTCCTTTCCTTCCTTTCTTCTCTTTCTTTTCATTTTTTCCATAAATCTCCTCCTCCTCCTTCCTTGCAATTGCCATGTCCGCCACCTCCTAGCACCCTTCAGCCCTATTCCTCCCCTCTCCGGCCCTCTCCCCACCTCCTCATCCCCTCTCCCTCCTCCTCCCCATTGTCGTAACCTCCTCTCCCTCTTAAATTTCCAAAAAAAAAACTTTTAATGTAATTTTGCAATTTAATCCTAAATAAACCCAAGATCTCCACTCCTCCACACCTCTACACCCCACGTCCATCCTCTACAACCTGTACCTCCCCCCTACACAGCCCAAAAACGTGGATCCTACCCGAGGTCGAACCCCCTGGACCCCATACCTCTTTCCGTTTGTCCCGTATACCTAGATCCACGATCGTTTGCGCGTCTGCCAAATTTAAGAACCCATATAGCCTCCAAACCCAGTCACATTAGCTTTTAGAAATCTTTGTTGATGCTAGAAGAGTGTCAGAGTTATATAGAAGTATCCGCCTTCCATTCGCTTGAAAGTGTGATGGAGTGGAACCCACGGTGACCTGTAAAGGGTTAGTTTTAAATTTACCGTTGTTAGTTAATTAATTTAAGTCATGTGATGATTATTATTGATTATAAAAGTTCATTACAATGTTTAATGATGTTTACTATGTTAAAAATATCATTTTTAATTGATATATTTGTAGTTGCTTGGGTATATGAGATTTAAACACAAATAATATGTTGATTTGAAAACTGCTAAACCTTAAATGGTCTTGAGAAAGTAATCCGCTACTTACTAGTTAGTGAATGTTGATGTGAACCTCACTTAGGTATTAAAAATGAAAATTGATTGATATATCCATTGATTGATTTTTGTGGTTAATATGTTGATTGACAAACCCGTAAAAGCATTATTGATTTAAGGCTTATACGGTGAATTCCACTTTGTATGTGGATTGGATGTTGTTTGATGGTTGATTTAATGTTATATGATAAGTTGATTAGAAATGACCAATAGATGCAATTTGGTCCATTGGTTAAGTCTCCACCGAATAAAATGGATTAATGAATATTTTATTAATATAATAATAGGCTAAAAACAAAAGTTTGAATTTGATGACCAATTTTGGATGGACATTGAGTTTATAAAATTACGATGAATATTCGTAATTGGAAAAAAAATTGATTTGAATCAATTTTCATGTACTTATAGCTTGTTCAAGTTTTATTTTTAAAATAAATAGTAGCCGATAAAAGTGATGTTCGGTTAGGATATCTAGGGAATGTTTTAAAAGAACTTCCTTTACAAAATTTTCTTATTTATTTTTATAACGAATGTCAGGAAAAATTGGATAAATAATGAAGTTGAAAATAATATTATTTTAATCGTTTAAATATTGAAATAATTGATCTTGAAGTTGGAAAATTAAAATATGGCTTCTAGAAATTATTATATATATTTTTTTTATAATAAATAAAATGTTTTTGAAGCTATTTGACGTATTTTATATTATCCATCAAGTTGTGGTCAGAATAGAACTTGTCGCGCATCAATAGTTCGCGAACTTCAACCTATATGTTTCGGGAGATCCGACCGTCCATTTTCCCGAAATTGGAACCGTTGGTTTCATAATGAAAAGAGATTTCAAATGATAATAAGAGTTTTGAAATCCAACGGTTAAATTTGAGGAATTTTTAAACAAATTTGAATCAAAACAGCGTCGTAACCAATAATAGCCTGTAATTGAAAATTATTAATATGGACTATTTTTATATTAATAAAAATATGGAAAAATCATTTTAAATAATTATGATTTGAAAAGGGTGTAAACCAATTATATATGATTTTGAAGATAAAATTGGATTAAGTGGAAATTTGGCTATTTGAGTAACACCTTTTATAATGAGTTTTGGGTAATGTTTTGAAACAAGGTTTTTAATTTGTAATTAAATCTAATCCTTAAGTAAACCTTATTATATGGTTAAAAGATGATTTTGAAATCCAAGAATTTAACCAAGTTTGAGAATAAGATTTTAAATCTTATGAAATGAATACCAATTAAAGGAGACTAAGTTAGTGGATTAATAATCCGATAAGGATTTTTGTTTTGATACTTATTATTCCAAAAGACCGAGTTCAACCCATTTCGAATAATTATACGACGATTAAAAGTTGAAGACATTGAAGACGATGGAAGACCAGAAATATTCACATCGAATGGACTGCTTGCTGATGCCCTGGATATAGGTAGCTTCCTTGAAGGGGTTAAAGTTGTAGTGGTCCAGACGTACTTGTTGATTGTACGGATATTCAAGGGCCTCTCTCCTTATTTGGATGAGGACTAAGGTGCCTTTGGTTTCGTTCAGACCCAGAACGAACTTATAAATGGATGGTATGTTTAACATTTTATTTCATAACATAAACGATTAGTTGTTATTGATAATATATTTGAGGTGGCGGAGAATTTATTCTCTTAGCTTAACACCCTTCGTTGAGACGTATGAGATTAAAGGTCATATTATTAATAGAAACTGATCATATGTGTGAATTGACAACATAGCATGCTAAATGCTCCTGGAAGATGGTTCAAAGCTTTTGTTGAAAAGCGGATCTTTGTGGTATGTTGACAATAGAGCCTCACACCCTGGAATAAGCCAAAATAGGATGAAAGACTATAGAGTAAAGACATACGTTTCCTTTTAGCTGAAAATTAGCCATATTATGGAGCCCGGGCATAATTACTTATTGGATGTTGGAATCGAGGTCCCTCGGATATTGATCAATCAACGGCCAGGTTGGAGTCTGATAAGACCGGGGAACACATTGTTCAGGAGTGACCCTAACTCACCGGGAATTAGTGCACCGACTCTGCCGATCTAGGGCTTATGTGTGCATAAGTACTGGACATCCTTGCTAGAGATGCTCTGAATCAGATAAGGAAGATCCTTTGCCTTGGTTTATGATGGAATCCAATTTCCAATACGAGCTTTGCATTTTTAGTTGTAAACCTATATGGCGACTAATAGGATGGGGTATTATGCCGTCTAAGATTTATACACTTATTTTCAAAATCGATTTCAACACTTAGAAATTAATAATAATATTAAATGATTTTCTCGTATCAAGCATGTTTGGCCATTGTAAGGTAAAACTCTATCCAGCGGTTTTGTGTTGCATTTGTGATGGGACTTGAGTCCTATAATGGCTTCATTTTCCAAAAAACATTACTTGGTTTTATGCACTGGCATTAATGCGGAGTAAACATATTCCGTGTTGTATGGCGTGGTCCCGTGATATGTCCCACTTTAAAATAAGTTAAGAATAACTGTAGGGTTTCTCATACCTATCCCATGACTGACTTGTAGTTTGTTTTTCCCTTGCAAACTTGATTTCCCATTATTTTCACACGGGCAACCTAGTATTCAGGTTTTTAGCTTAGATCCTTTTTGGGAGTTGTGTATGGAAGTTGGTTTTGGATATGGAGATGGAGCAGGATTTGGATGTTATTTTGGACTCTCAAGACTCACTATCATATTAATTATTGTTAATTCCGCTATGTACTTATTTGCAAGTTGAAAATTTATGTATAATTATGATCTTACGATGTTTTATTAAACTATGATGTCAACTTCAGATGTAAATTGATGTACATTATTATGTGGTGTAATGTAATGTTTTTTCTGCTATTATGTTAATGTGTTATATTCCAATGACTATTTGTTCTTCTGGAGATTGGGAGAATGGGTTGTTGCATTTGGTATCAGAGATGAGGGTTAACCTTAGTTTTGGAGTATAACATATTAAATGACTCATCAGAGATAGAATCAGTAGCATTCTACGATGAGTGACTCATTAGGGATAGGGTTAGCAATACCCTAGAATGAGTACAACAAAATAACATACACCTAGTAAACACATTTCTATTCATATTTATATATGTCTCTATGCTCTTACAATTTCCTTTAGATATCTTTTCTGTTAGCCTAACTCTTTTCTCGCTATTTGCAGATATAGTAGAAAATGAGTGGTAGAGGCAGAAGAGGAAGAGGCAACTCTATGGCTAAACAACCAAACCCATAAGAGCCGAGAATGAGCCAGTTATGCCCCTACAGCCAGAACCCGATTTAGAAGTTCTAACTAAGAAGTATAAGAATCTGGGTGGGGTACCGTTCTTGGGAAAGGAATCTACGATTGAAGCACAAGCCTGGTTACGCTCTTGCGAGAGAATCTTCATTGGCTTACGATCAAATGGAGATCAAAAAAGGTACTTAGCTTCTTGGTTGCTTAAGGAAGAAGCTTTGATATGGTGGGAAATGATCACTATGACAGATCCATAAGGTGATTTTACTTGGGATCATTTCGAAGAGGTTTCCGAGGAAAGGTTCATGCCCTCCGAAGCAATTTCTCGCTTATATTATGAATTCTCAAATCTCAAACAAGGGGATATGAGTGTTCATGAGTATCTGAACAAATTTAACGAGCTTTCTCGATTTGGTCCAGAGCTAGTTCAAGTTCCATTAAAGAAGAACGTGAGATTCGTAGACGTACTTCAAAGAAAGTATAAGAATAGTGTGACTGCTCATGTGAAGCTTCCTTTTGCTGAGATGGTGGAAATGGCTTGTTGTTATGAAAATATGGTCAAACAAAATTCGTTGGAGGATAAAGAAAAAGGAAATTCTGAACAGGAAAAGGAAGTTTGTAAATAAGAAACCTGAATTAAGTAAGGAATGGAAAAAGCCAAGGGAAGAATGGTTAAAGACCGTCACTTGCTTCAACTGCAACAAAAAGGTACATTTGTCAACAGACTGTAGATCTTTGGAGAAGCAAAAATTTGAATCCAAAAAGATGTCCCAGGATAAGAGGGAATGCTATAGTTGCCACAAGATTGGTTATATGAAACAAAATTACCCGTTATTAAAGAAGACCAAAGTGGCTCATGTCTACAACATGGCAGATGTTCCAACAACCTCAATCAGTAGGGGAAGGCCAGATTTTTTGGAAGTTACACTTACTGTTAAAGATATTCCAATCAAAGTATTGTTTGACACTGGGACATCGCACAGTTTCATATCAAGTAAGATGGTTAGGGAACTAAAAATAAAACTCAGATATCTTGAAGAACCCATTTGCATTAGAAATTCAATAGGAGGTTCCATCGACATTTACTCACACTGTAGATTACCTATCTCTTATTCTCGTTACCTATTTCTCTTCGATATGGTTGTTATGGATTTCACTAAATTTGATATTTTACTTGGATTAGATTGGTTAACCCAGTACAAACCTGATGTTAAGTAGGTGGAAAGAATCATTAGAGTAAAAACCAATGTTGGAAGTTATATGGAGATACCATGTGAAGGCCCAAGTTTAAATAGGAAAGAATTTTGGTTTGCTCTCGATGTTTTTCTCCCTCCCCTAGAAAACATCCCAGTTGTTAAGAATTATGAGGATGTGTTTGAAGAAGTAAAGAGCTTTCCTCCTCATAGGGAGATTGATTTCAGGGTTGATTTGGTTCCGAATGCGAGGCCGGTTGTGCATGCAATTGGGAGAATGTTGATAAAGGAAAAGGAAAATTGAGCAATCAAACTCAGCAACTTTTGTGGAAAGGTCTGATTAGGCCGGGAGTAGCATTGGTATTTGTTTCGAAGTCCGACGGTACCCTTAGACTCTTTGTGGACTATCAAGACCTCAACAAGCAAACTCTTAAGAATAAGTACCCACTTCCTCATATTGATGATTTACTGGATCGCTTGAATGGAACTCGGGTATTCTCAAAGATGACCTAGCTACAGGGTTCCATCAGCTAAGGATTGCAAAAGAGTGTGTTCCTTTAACAGTTTTCAGGGGAACATGCTTGTTTTACGAATGGTTAGTAATTCCCTTAGGATTGTGCAATGTCCCTGCTTATTTTATAGATATTATGAACCAGGTATTCCGAGAGGTATTATACAAATTCGTGTTAGTCTTTATTGATGATATTCTTATCTTCTCTAAGACAAAGGAAGGGCATGCAAAGCATTTGGAACAAGTATTAGAGATTCTAAGAAGAAATATATTGAAAGAAATTTTTTCCAGGTGCCAATTCTGGGGTGAAGAAGTAAAATTTCTTGAACATGTGGTATCGAAGGAAGGGATCTCGGTAGATCCGAGCAAAATTACGGCCATCCAAGATTGGAAGCAATCAAAGACCCCCATTGAAGTTAGAAGTTTTCTTGGGTTTGGCAAGCTATTATCCGAATTTCGTGAAGGATTTTTCAAAGTTGTCTTGTTCTTTGAAAAAGCTGATGAAGAAACATACTCAGTTTAATTGGACTCCTGAGTGTGAGGAAGCATTTCAGGAATTGAAGGAAAGACTAATCATTGCCCCAGTTTTGACGATTATAGATGGTAATCAAGATCTAACTGTATATACAGATGCTTGTGGGGAAGGAGTTGGTGCAGTGTTAATGCAAAGAGGTGAAGTAATAGCTTATGCAAGTCGTCGGTTGAAGCTGCATGAGAAAAGGTATGCCACTCATGACTTGGAGTTATTAGCTGTAGTACTTACCTTGAAGATTTGGAGGTACTATTTGTTGGGTGATAAGTTTGAACTCTATACTGATCATAAATCATTGAAGTATCTCTTTATCCAGATGGATTTAAATATGAGGCAACAACGTTGGTTGGAGTTTCTAGCGGCATACGATTTGGGTATTCTTTATACTCCAGGAAAAGCCAATGTGGTAGCAGATGCGCTTCGTAGAAAGAACGCAATTATTGCTATTCTGCTTGCTACACCGTCATTGATTGAGAAGATTTCTGCTCAACTGAAAGATAATGAATTTATTCAGAAGATTTGCAAGAAGATTCAGGAGGATGAAGTCTCGAACATCCAAATTGATAATAAAAGAGTTCTAGGATTGAAAGGTCGGATTTGTTTTCTAGATATCCTGGAGCTCAAGAAGGAAGTACTAGATGAAAGTAACAAAATCCAAACTTAGCATCCATCAAGGAGTACATAAGATGTATCGAGATCTGAAGCGCATGTTTTGGTGGAGGTCTTTGAAGAGAGATATCTCGATATACATTAGTAGGTGTCCAACTTGCCAACAAGTCAAGCGTGATCAGCAGAAGGTCGCTGGGTTACTTCAACTGCTAGAGATTCCGGAATGGAAATGGGAGCAAATATCAATGGATTCCATTGATGGTTTACCTCGAACCAAGAAAGGTAATGAAAATATCTGGGTTATAATAGATCGTCTAACTAAGAGCGCCCATTTTCTTTCAGTGAAGGCAAATAGAATAGCTGAGAATCTTGCCTAGTTGTATGTGACGAAATTTGTTCGACTGAGTGGAATACCCAACAACATTGTTAATGATCGAGATTCGATCTTTACCAGTAAGGTCTGGGAAGCATTTCAGTCGGAATTGGGGATAAAGTTGAACCTAAGCACTGCTTACCACCCCCAAACAGATGGACAAACCAAAAGAGTGAATCGAGTATTGGAAGATTTATTGCAAGCATGTATCTTGATTTCAGAGGATCATTTGCATCTTATAGAGTTCTTGTATAACAACATCTTCCAAACAAGTCTAAAAAAGTCACCATTTGAAGTATTATATGGTCGACCTTGCAGATCTCCTGTATATTGGATAGAGTCTGTGTATCGACTTGTGTTAAGCCCAGATATGATCCGTGAAGCAGCGGATAAAGTGGACTTCATTGAGAAAAGGTTGAAGGCAGATCAAAGCCGTTAGAAAAGGCATTGCATATTCTATAAGAAGACATTTGGAATTTGAAGTTGGTGACCGAATATTCTTGAAAGTTTGTCAACTGAGAGGAGTTATTCGATTTGGGAAAACGGGAAAGTTATCACCCAAGTACATTGGTCCATTCCCAATATTGGAGAAAATTGAAAATATGGCTTAACAGATCCAGATACCAAAATGGTTATCCGGAGTGCATAATGTTTTTCACATCTCCCATCTTTGGAAATATGTGCATGATCCTGATTTAATTATTGAAGAAGCAGCACAAGAGGATATAGAGATCACCCCAAATTTAGCAGTTTGAAGAGAGCTAATAAAGATAATTGGAAAAGAGATAAAAGAAATGAGAAACAAAAGGGTGAAGTTAGTCAAAGTGCAGTGGAGCGGAGATCCAAGAAACTGTATATGGGAAACAGAGGACAACATTAAAAGGGCTTATCCCAGGTGCATAGTGGATATCTCTGAATTGCTCTTCTGTGAGGTAAACTTATTCTTATTCTATTTCAGCTTTACTTTCATTCAATTTTGGAGATGAAATTATTTTAAGTGGGGGTGACTGTAACGACCTGAAATTTTGAAACCAAATTAAATTTTATTTTCAAATTAATTTTACAAGGATTTATGATCAATTTTAAAAATTTGTTAATTTAACGCTATTTCAATGGCATACAAAGAAAAAATTTCAAACAATCTTGTAATTCGAAAAAACCAATTTTATCAAATCCAGAACGTCTAAAAATGGTAAGGTTCCAAATTTCATAATTTTTAGAATTAGTATGTGAGCGTGCGAGAACTAAACACGCACCGGGTCAACTGATCAAAATTAAGCAGAAACACAATAAACAAATAAAACGGATAGTTAAACATACTCCAAATTTGACGAGACTTGTTCCGTTGGATCCGGAATTACGAATTATGTTCGAGTTCAAAATTTCGTGTTAAACAGATTTACCCTTTGATCGCACGAGTGATAGAAGCGAGATGAAACTAAAACACATTATAATTTAACAAAAGCTTTTACAAGAAAAAAGCTCAAGTGACGTGTCAATGAACCAAGTCCCTAACGTGTGCTTCTTCCTCCTTAATCTCCCCTTGACACCTAATTAGTCCATGCCTTCCTCCCTTTTATAAAAACATCTTCCTTTCTTCTCTTTCTTTTCATTTCCCCCTTAAATCTCCTCCTCCTTCCTAGCAATTGTCATGGCCACCACCTTCTAGCACCCTCCAGTCCTATTCCGCCCCTCTCCCTACCTGCGCAACCCCTCTCCTTCCCTCCCTCTTAAACTTCCAAAAAAAACATTTAACCTAATTTTGCAATTTACCCTTAAATAAACCCAAGATTTCCACTCCTCCACATCTCTACACCCTACGTCCAGCCCACACAACATGTGCCTCCCCCTAAAAAGCCCAAAAACATGTACCCCATCCTAGGTCGAACCCCTTGGACCCCATAACCCCTCCCGTTAGTCTCGTATACCTAGATCCTCGATCGTTTATGCATCTGCCAAATTTAAGAACCCTCATAGCCTCAAAACTCAGTCACATTAGCTTTTAAAAATCTTTATTGACGCCAAAAGAGTGTCAGAGTCATACAAAAGTATCCACCTTCCATTTGTTTGAAAGTGTGATGGAGTGGAATCCACGATGAGAAACTGAAACTCGCAAAGGGCTAGTTTTTAATTAACTGTTGCTAGTTAATTAATTTAAGTCATGGGATGACTATTAGTTGATTATACAAGTTCATTGCAATGTTAATGATGTTTATTAGTATGTTAAAAATATCATTTTTAATTGATATATGGGTAGTTGCTTGGGGATGTGACATTTAAAACACAACTAGTGTTGATTTGAAAACTGTCTGAACCTTAAATGGTCTTGAGAAAGTAATTCGCTAATTACTGGTTAATGAATGTTGATGTGGATATTGGGATGATAACTGGTTGATATATCCATTGACTGATTTTTGTTGTTTCTGTTGATTGACAAACCCGTATAAACGTTATTGATTTAAGGCGTCTATGGTGAATTCCACTTTGTATGTGGACTAGATGTTGTTTGATGGTTGATTTATTATTATGTGATACACTGATTAAAAATGACCAATAGTCGTGGTCCATTGGTTAAGTCTTCATCGAATAAAATAGATTTTAATGAATATTTTATTAATATAATAATAGGCTAAAAATATAAGTTTGAATTTGATGTCCGGTTTTAGATGGACACTGAGTTTATAAAATTACGATGAACATTTGTAACAGGAACAATTTGATTTGAATTAATTTACATAGCTTGTTCAAGTTTTATTTTCAAAATGAATAGTGACCGGTAAAAGTGAAGTTCGGTTAGGATATCTATGAAATGTTTTAAAAGAACTTCCTTTACAAAACTTTCTTATTTATTTTTATAACGAATGTCAGGAAAATTTAGATTAGAAATAATGAAGTTGAAAAAATAATATTATTTTAATCATTTAAATATTATTATAATACTTAAATATTGATAATAATTGATCTTGAAGTTGGAAAATTAAAATACGGCTTTTGGAAATTATTATATATATTTTATGTAATAGATAAAATGTTTTTAAAGCTATTCGACGTATTTTATATTATACGTCGAGTTATAGTCAGAATAAAACTCGTCGCTCAGTGGTAGTACATGAACTTCGACCTATAACTTTAAACAAATGTTCCGGGAGATCCGACGGTCGGATTTTCCCAAAACTGGAACCTTTGGTTTCGTAATGAAAAGTGCTTTCAAATGATAATAAGAGTTTTGAAATCCAATGGATAGATTTTGAGAATAATTTGAAAAGGGTGTAAACCAATCATATATGGTTTTGAAGATAAAATTGGTTAAGTGGGAATTTGGCTATTTGAGTAACACCTTTTATAATGAATTTGGGTAATGTTTTGAAACAAGGATTTTAATTCGTAATTGAATCTAATCATTAAGTAAATCTTTTTATAAGATTAAAAGATGATTTTTGAAAGTCAAGAACTTAACCAAATTTAGAATAAGATTTCAAATCTTATGAAATGAACACCAATTAAAGGAGACTTAATTGGTGGATTAATAATCCGATAAGAAATTTTTTTAACGCTAATTATTAAAAAAGACCGTGTTCAACCCATTTCGAATAATTATACGACGATTAAAAGTCGAAGACATTGAAGACGGTGGAAGACCGGAAATCTTCACATCGAATGGATTGCTTGCTGATGCCCTGATATGGGTAGCTTCCTTAAAGGGTTAAAGTGGTAGTGGTTCTTACATACTTGTTGATTGTCTGGATATGCAAGGGCCTTTCTACTTAATTGGACAAGGAATAAGGTGCCTTCGGTTTCGTTCAAACCTAGAACGAACTCGTAAATGGATGGTATGTCTGACATTATATTTCATAACTTAAACGATTAGTTTTTATTGATAATATATCCGAGGTGGCGGAGAATTTATTCTCTTAGCTTAGCATCCTTCTTTGAGACTTATGAGCTCAAAGGTTATATTATTAATAGAAACTGATCATATGTGAGAACTGACAATGTGGCATGCCATGTGTTGTTGGCAGAGATCAAAGATTTTGTTGAAAAACATAGCTTTGTGGTATGTTGATTATAGGGCCTCACACCTCGAGATGAGCCAAAAACAGGATGAAAGACCGTAGAGCAAGGACATACGATTCCTTTAAGCTAAAATTTATGCCATGGTATAAAGCCTATACAGATTTACTTTAAGTGGATATTGGAATCAAGGGCCCTCGGATGTTGGTCAATCAATGTAACAACCCGAAAATCTGGGCCAGTTTAAAAATTTTATTTTGGCAATTTTAGCGAATTTTGATTATTTAAAATGAATCATTTTAAATAATATCGACGAGAAATTTATTTTGAATATATTGAGATCGTATATATTATATACGTCATCGTTAGAATATAAATAATTATATATAATTATAAAAGGAATTGAAAATGGCGCGGTAGTTCGATAATTCGATTTCAAACTTCAATTGGATGTACCGGGTGCAAAACAATCCGGATTTTAGCGAAACCAAAAACAATAGGATCTAATTGATGATATCTTTCCAACGAATCCGAAAAATTGAAATTTCATAGCGGGAATCAAAAGATATGTCCAGTTGAAAATTCTGAATAATCGCTATAGAATTCAGGCCCTTAAAAATGGAGATTTTGCAAACGATCTCGGATTTCGACGAAACCACTTTTATTGGATCCATAGTGTCAAATTATTGCTATATTCCAAATTTCATAATTTTTCGAATCAATATGTGAGTGTGGCAAAGGAAAACGCGTTTGACCAGTTTCAGTTGATTTTAATCGACTGGAAAATGGCCATTTTTCCAATGGTCTCAGAATTCGACGAAACTAGTTTTGTTAGGACCGTATCATTAATACGAAGCTAGAAAATATTATTATGGACTTTTTCGAGTTAGTATGTGACCCCAGTAAATTAAAATGCGCGTTCAAATTCAATATATAGAGTTATATGTTGATTTTAATGGAAACTGATTGTAACGATTGAATCAGCCTACGATACATATCCCATTGTGTTCGGAATGGGAGTAATACGCTATGGACGACAGGCGGTGGGCCTCATTTCGAGGTCGTATGTAAAAGTCAACATTTTCATAAATAATTAAATAAAAAAACACTCTCTCTCCTCACCCCCTTATACGTCTGGCCCCCTCCCCCTTCTCGTTTTTCAATCGATCTGAAATAAAAAAAAAAGGAAAATCAAATCGCGCCTGCCTCCCGTCCAACCCCACCACCACGTCGCCTCGTCCGCCGCCTAGCCGAGTGCCTCCCCCCCCCCCCCCCCCCCACCTCCGATTCGCCTCAGGCCTCCCTCCTCCTCCCTCCGTCCAAGTCACGAACCCATGATCCCTTTTAAACCGCCACCGCCCCCATCGATTTTCCCCCTCCACAAGCGCCGCCTCCATGCTGACGAGTTCGCCATCGTCCCCGGCGAAGGAGGAGCTCGCGACGACGAAGCCCGTGCCACCCTCCGATCAACGTCAAGCCGCCTGTGGTGATCGAGATTTGGAGCCCTAGCTTGGAGCTGCTATGCGAACCGCGACCTGGAAGTTAACAGTGAGCGTTTATTTATTTTAATTTATATAAAATCTTTTTTTATTTATTTATTTTAGTATGTATAAAAAAAGAAATTTGTTTATTTATTTTCTATAAACAAAGTATAGGTCTGATTTTAAATATGAATAAAAACTGAAAAGATCATATTTTTATCATATGATTATTAGAGGTGAAAAGATCGAAATTTTGTTATAGAAAAGATTATATTTTTAAAATAGAAAAGATGCGATTTTTAGCGGTGTAATAATAGAATTTTTATCTATATAGTAGTAGTATAAAAATGTGATTTTTATATACATGTTAACGAAGTAAAAATTCGATTTTTATATATTGATTAGCGAAGTAAAAATACGTTTTTTATATATTGATTAGCGAAGTAAAAATTCGATTTTTATATATTGAATAGCGAAGTAAAAATTCGATTTTTATAATTGAATAGCAAAGTAAAAATTCGATTTTTATATATGTAGTGGCTACGGGCGAAGAAAGTGATAAGAGACGAGAACAGTGAAGATTTCTTGCATTAGAAGTGCCGTGGAGTTAGGATAGCTATCTGTGAGAACTTCTCACTCTTCAATTTCTTTTTCTAGTTATTTATATACTAGGATGCAGACGGTGCTTAGCAGCACCCGACACCCGTCATCCACAGACCATGGATGGCTTGTTTGTTAAATTGTTTGGTTGTGTAGTTGGTTAGATTATTTGGTTTGAATTGGATTGTTTGGTGAAATGAAATTGATTTGATTGATGTGTGAATGGCGTGGGCCTTCACTAGACCAGGGATAAGGCTAGGCCTTGTCCCGTTTCTAGTATCGTACCGTTATGCCGTCGAAATTTTCTAAAAATAAGTTAGAAAAATAAAGATAACATTTTATTTAATAAATGAACCGAATAGAATATTCATAGGTTGAATAAAATAGTTTGATCGTTAAAAATATAATTTTTAACGTGAATGTGAATAAATAAATATTCATCTACAAACCGGACGGTTTGTTTATGTACACCTATTTGAAGGACATTGATTGGGACGATAAATTTTACACATCGCCCAACTGCACAAATAAAAATCTGTGTTTGATTGCTTGAAACCCCACACGGGTATTGGGATGATATTTGACGTACATTAATCCCGATTGTTTAGTTGTATGTCGATTGATTGATTGACAGGCTGTTATAAGCGTTGAATATTTATATTTGATGCTTATACAGTGTAGAATGCACTTTGGATGATGGTTGATTATTCATCGTTGTTGACATATACATGTGTTGTAGAAAATCCATATAATTAACATTATATGGTAATTGTTTGGGCCTTATTCCAGTTTTAAAATAGAAATATTTGAAAAAGAAATATTTGAAATAGAATATTTTAAAATAGGAATATATGAAGCCGTGTTGATTAGATTGACGCCATTTTGACGTGAACGATATTTATATCAATTTTATTCATTTTATAATGAATATCGAAAGTGATTTCAAAATCTGATATTTTGAAAAGAAATTGAATATAAATAAATTCGAATTGAAATTGAATAGAAATGAATTCGAATTTAAATTGAATGTAAATGAATTCGAATTTAAATTAAATAGAAATGAATTCGAATTGAAATTGAATTGAATTGAAATCGAACCGAAATTGAATTTGAAATCAATTTGAAATGAATTTAAAACGAATTTATATTGGAATATTCAATTTTGATTTGAAATTTAATATGAAGTTGAAACCGTTTTGAAAATGAATTTAAAACGATTTATAAAGCACGTTTTGAATTGAAATCGACGAAGTATATATTATATATATAATATAATGGCCTGAATAGAACGCGCCGCGCCGCGGCAATTCGCGAATTTCGACCATGGACTTCGAACGGATATTACGGGAGATCCGACCGCCGGATTCTCCTAAAACTGGAACCGTTGGGTTCGTATCGAAAAGAGCTTTCTAACGAATATTAGAAATTAGAAATCTAACGGTTGGATTTGGAATTATGTCCAAATCAAATTTGAAAAAGGTCGTTGTAAGTGCAGTTCGATGGCCGTTGATGGAAATCGACTGTACGGGCCTTGATAAAATTATTAAAAATAGTAATAATTTGTGTAAAATCATAAGAAATGATTTAGAAAGAATTGGGATGAAAAACTCCATATTTGAAAAGATAAAAATACATTTTTATCGAAATGAACTAGTTTTGAACTAGAATTATAATTCTATTTATTTTTAAATAAATAAATTGGATTTGAAATGGTTTTGAAAATAACCAGAATTTCCAATGATTGCATTGGAATGAATTTGAATCGAAATTGTCTTCGGAATATTTCGATGTTGGATTTCGTTATTATACAGATATTGTTATGGAAATTTGAAAGATATATATATATATCGTTATTTCCAATACGATATCTGTTGGTCGTAGAATTTGATATTGAATATAAGCCGATATATTTTCTATTCAGAGCCTTGTATTTAATATCAAATGTGATTTGGGTTTGTCGTGAATGGTGTCTTGACTAATACTGTTCTTGAACCCAGTCGAGTAAGGATTAAATCTTTTTATTTAGATTTAATGAAGTGTACCAATTAAATAATATTTAATTGGAATTGAATTGATATTGATTTTTGGGTTTATAGTGGACAGTGTTTTAAATAACACTCGTTCTTTAACCCGATAATTAATGGAATGTGATTTTGGGTTTATCGTGAACCGTGTTTTAAATGACACTGATTCTTTAACCCAGTTAACGATTAAAACTAAGTGGAGTTTTAATGAATCTTTAATTAGATTGAAATGATCGAGAATGGAGTATCACCTGTTTTGCTCTAGGCGATAGTTAAATCTTTAATTAGATTTGAACGTGAAATGGTAATTGAATTTATCGATAACACCGTGGTGTTAGATATGAAGTATTACCAGTTTTACTTCATGGGATGAATAGGTTGGGATTGTGAAATTAAAACAAATGATTACTTCGGTAAGGTTCGTTAATCTCGACTAGTTGAATCGAAATTCAAAAGGAGATTAGAGAATAAATTCAAGGAATCTATCTTGGATAAAATTAATGGGAACCTTTTCCCTATGAACGTGAAATTTAGAAACTAACTGTCGGTTAGCCAAGCAGAATGGTTTTCTGGATATTTATCTGATGTTGGTTTTGGCCTTCGGGGTTAATATTTGGGGAATCATTCTCTTGATTAATTTACGGTTATTGACTGATGAATTGGAATGAGGCGTATGTTGTGTTTGTGTAACAATTATTTAAAATATACGCGAGTTATTCGGGAAGACCGGGTTTATCCCATTCTGAATAACTGATACGACGATAAGTCGAAGATGAAGACGATGGTCGAAGACCGGAGGTCTTCACGTCGTTTGGGTGATTACTGATGATCTTGATTGGGCTGTACACCCAAGAAGATGGAAACAGTTGGTGATCGTCCAGACGCACTTGGAGATCGATGGATATGCGGGGTACTAGGTGCCTTCGGTTTCGTTCAGACCCAGAACGGACTTGTAAATGGACTGTGTGTCTGACATTGGATTTTAGTCCGTGTGATTGATCTCTATTAAATATATATCTGTTTGGCGGGGGAGAATTTATTCTCTTGCTTAACGCCCTTCTCTGAGACGTACGAGCTCAGGGTTTATATATTGATGGATATCAAAAGCATGGAGTGAATTGCCTGTGTGGCATGCCTAAGTGGCAATTGAACGAGGCTTCTGTTGAAAAGCAAAGTCTTGTGGTGATGATCAAAGCACAGCCTGTGTGGCACAGCTTTGTGTAACGTGAATTCGCGAGCCTCACACCCTGGTTGTGAACCAAAAACGGGAGACGAACCTCAGGGAGGGCATGCATTTCCTTCTAGCTAGGGTGGTGTCAGTGACCTACCAGCCCTGACATTTATATACTTTTCACCTGTGTGGTTGTTGCTGTTGCGAGGCGCCTCGGTTTGATCGGACGATCCGGGTCCGATGGAGTCATTTATTGGCTCATTTACGCCCCAAAGGGCGGGGAAACGCAGTGTTCAGGAATTTTAATCCACATCGGTGGACCGGCCCTGACGATCCAAAGGCTTGACAGAGTACTTGCCTGAGGCTCGGGCTAGAGAGTCTCGAATCGGTTGAGGACTATCTTTTGCCTCGGTTCACAGATGGAAACCCAACTTCCAAATACGTGATTTTGCGGTTTTAATTGTAGAACTAGTATGGCGACATGATATATGGTACCCATGCCGCCTATGATTGATACTTATGATTTGAAGTTGTTTTATACACTATACACTGATAATAGTATTAAATGATTTGTTTTAAAACGTATCAAGCATTCTTTGGCTGTTATAAGGGAAAACCCTATCCCCCGGCTTGCGTTGCATTGTGTGATAGGACCTGGGTCTTATAACAGCTTCATTTTTCCTTATTTAGCATTGCGCTGTTGTTTTATGCACTGGTGTTCTTGGGAGGAAACCCGTTCCGCGTTAGCGGCGTGGTCCCTTGATTTACCTAACTTTAAAATAAAGATTAATAACTGCTTTAGTTCTCACACCAGTCCCATGACTGACCTGGAGTTTATTGTTTTAACCTAAACTCTGGGTGCCCTTATTTTCGACACGGGCAGCTAGTAGTTTTGGTTTTGCAGATTTATATTCATAGGATCCTGGTTTACAGCTGGAATGATATCCGGAAAGCTTTGTATCCGTATATCTCTTCTAGTTGTGTATTGTATTATTTTCCGCTGCGTTGTATTTAAATGTAATTTAAATCTCTGATATTTCTGTGTAATATTCATTTATACTCTGTATATTCTTGTAATCTGATGCATTGTGGTAATATACAATGAAATGTTCTTTTGTATGCGTTCTATTTTGTCTTGTTCTCAAAACGATAAGGCGTTTCGAACGGTCTGGGTCGGTTTAGCGACTGATTCGGATCGAGCGAGATTCTTTTACGTCACACGTGGTATCAGAGCTTTGGTTTACAAAGCTTAGAGAACAAGACACATTAGAACCATACGAAAGAATTCATCAGATATGGGATTAGTAATATCCAACGGGAATGACTCGTTAGAGATAGGATCAGTAGTATCCTAGAACGAGTGTGAAGAGTATATTTTTAAAATGAAAACAATTTTTGTTTTGAAAATTTAAATCGTTGTATACGTATTTGAATATTTATTTTATACTGATTAGGACAGTCCAGTATATAAAGATTTTGCATATACGCCTTGCAAACGTGTATTTGAAGTTTTAATATACTTGATAGATATAGAATTACACTCTAGTCGCCCGGGGGTGATTCTGATGATTGATATATCATCATCAGAATTTATATTCGAGCGACGAACGTGTAATATCTATATATTTCCTATTGACTGGTGTGAGAACCAAAAATTAGATAGGGCCTATTGTTGTGATTTGGCATCAAAAACATGATTTTTGTATATGTATCAAAATTATGAATTTGAAACTCTAATTCACTAATTGATTGATGTTTGTGTTGTTTGTTTATAGGTTAGTTGAAATTTTAACCATATAGCCAATTTGATCAAATAGTGAATATTATTGAAATTTGGTCGCATTTGCTTGCATATACATATACTTACATTGAACAGGTCACAGCAAGGAGGCTAGGGCAGAGAATAAAATTTGTTTGCCCGACAAATAGGTACATGTTTACTAATAATTTACTGTTTTATTTGGGTGATGATGATTTTATGAGCCTATTGGCTACCCGCTTGGCTTTTTCTTTTTCTTTTTGAGATCAGAAGGCCTATATGGCAATTTCGGGATTTTCCCGTGGCTCCCGGTGCAGGGGAGGTTATGGCGAAATTTTTCGAGAATTTAGGGTGTTAGCCAAATTTTTGAAGAATTTGAAAATTTTCAGAAACTGAAAAGTTGGAGAATGAAAGCCAGATCGAACGTAGAGTTGATTAATCAAACCACTTTCGACTTTGTTCCTTTTCGGGGACGAAAAGTTTTAAGTGGGGGAGATTGTAACAACCCGAAAATCTGGGCCAGTTTAAAATTTTTATTTTGGCAATTTTAGCGAATTTTGATTATTTAAAATGAATCATTTTAAATAATATCGACGAGAAATTTATTTTGAATATATTTAGATCGTATATATTATATACGTCGTCGTTAGAATATAAATAATTATATATAATTATAAAAGGAATTGAAAATGGCGCGGTAGTTCAATAATTCGATTTCAAACTTCAATTGGATGTACTGGGTGCAAAACAATCCGGATTTTAGCGAAACAAAAACAATAGGATCTAATTGATTATATCTTTCCAATGAATCCGAAAAATTGAAATTTCATAGTGGGAATCAAAAGATATGTCCAGTTGAAAATTCTGAATAGTCGCTATAGAATTCAGGCCCTTAAAAATGGAGATTTTGCAAACGACCTCGGATTTCGACGAAACCACTTTTGTTGGATCCGTAGTGTCAAATTATTGCTAGATTCCAAATTTCATAATTTTTCGAATCAATATGTGAGCGTGGCAAAGGAAAATGCGTTTGACCAGTTTCAGTTGATTTTAATCGACTGGAAAATGGCCATTTTTCCAACGGTCTCAGAATTCGACGAAACTAGTTTTGTTAGGACCGTATCGTTAATACGAAGCTAGAAAATATTATTATGGAATTTTTCGAGTTAGTATGTGACCCCAGTAAATTGAAATGCACGTTCAAATTCAATATATAGAGTTATATGTTGATTTTAACGGAAACTGATTGTAACGATTGAATCAGCCTACGATACATATTCCATTGTGTTCGGAATGGGGGTAATACGCTATGGACGACAGGCGGTGGGCCTCGTTTCGAGGTCGTATGTAAAAGTCAACTTTTTCATAAATAATCAAATAAAAAAAATAAAACACTCTCTCTCCTCACCCCCTTATACTTCTGGCCCCCCTTCTCGTTTTTCAATCGATCTAGAAAAAAAAAAGTAAAATCAAATCGCGCCTGCCTCCAGTCCAACCCCACCACCACGTCGCCTCATCCGCCGCCTAGCCGATTGCCTCCCCCCCCCCCCCCCCCACCTCCGATTCGCCTCAGGCCTCCCTCCTCCTCCCTCCGTCCAAGTCACGAACCCATGATCCCTTTTAAACCGCCACCGCCCCCATCGATTTACCCCCTCCACAAGCGCCGCCTCCATGCTGACGAGTTCGCCATCGTCCCCGGCGAAGGAGGAGCTCGCGACGACGAAGCCCGTGCCACCCTCCGATCAACGTCAAGCCGCCTGTGGTGATCGAGATTTGGAGCCCTAGCTTGGAGCTGCTATGCGAACCGCGACCTGGAAGTTAACAGTGAGCGTTTATTTATTTTAATTTATATAAAATCTGTTTTTGTTTATTTATTTTAGTATGTATAAAAAAAAGAAATTTGTTTATTTATTTTCAATAAACAAAGTATAGGTCTGATTTTAAATATGAATAAAAACTGAAAAGATCATATTTTTATCATATGATTATTAGAGGTGAAAAGATCGAAATTTTGTTATAGAAAAGATTATATTTTTAAAATAGAAAAGATGCGATTTTTAGCGGTGTAATAATAGAATTTTTATCAATATAGTAGTAGTATAAAAATGTGATTTTTATATACATGTTAACGAAGTAAAAATTCGATTTTTATATATTGATTAGCGAAGTAAAAATACGTTTTTTATATATTGATTAGCGAAGTAAAAATTCGATTTTTATATATTGAATAGCGAAGTAAAAATTCGATTTTTATATATTGAATAGCAAAGTAAAAATTCGATTTTTATATATGTAGTGGCTACGGGCGAAGAAAGTGATAAGAGACGAGAACAGTGAAGATTTCCTGCATTAGAAGTGCCGTGGAGTTAGGATAGCTATCTGTGAGAACTTCTCACTCTTCAATTTCTTTTTCTAGTTATTTATATACTAGGATGCAGACGGTGCTTAGCAGCACCCGACACCCGTCATCCACAGACCATGGATGGCTTGTTTGTTAAATTGTTTGGTTGTGTAGTTGGTTAGATTATTTGGTTTGAATTGGATTGTTTGGTGAAATGAAATTGATTTGATTGATGTGTGAATGGCGTGGGCCTTCACTAGACCGGGGATAAGGCTAGGCCTTATCCCGTTTCTAGTATCGTGCCGTTATGCCGTCGAAATTTTCTAAAAATAAGTTAGAAAAATAAAGATAACATTTTATTTAATAAATGAACTGAATAGAATATTCATAGGTTGAATAAAATAGTTTAATCGTTAAAAATATAATTTTTAACGTGAATGTGAATAAATAAATATTCATCTACAAACCGGACGGTTTGTTTATGTACACCTATTTGAAGGACATTGATTGGGACGATAAATTTTACACATCGCCCAACTGCACAAATAAAAATCTGTGTTTGATTGCTTGAAACCCCACACGGGTATTGGGATGATATTTGACGTACACTAATCCCGATTGTTTAGTTGTATGTCGATCGATTGATTGACAGGCTGTTATAAGCGTTGAATATTTATATTTGATGCTTATACAGTGTAGAATGCACTTTGGATGATGGTTGATTATTCATCGTTGTTGACATATACATGTGTTGTAGAAAATCCATATAATTAACATTATATGGTAATTGTTTGGGCCTCATTCCAGTTTTAAAATAGAAATATTTGAAAAAGAAATATTTGAAATAGAATATTTGAAAATAGGAATATATGAAGTCGTGTTGATTAGATTGACGCCATTTTGACGTGAACGATATTTATATCGATTTTATTCATTTTATAATGAATATCGAAAGTGATTTCAAAATCTGATATTTTGAAAAGAAATTGAATATAAATAAATTCGAATTGAAATTGAATAGAAATGAATTCGAATTTCAATTGAATGTAAATGAATTCGAATTAAAATTGAATAGAAATGAATTCGAATTGAAATTGAATTGAATTGAAATCGAACCGAAATTGAATTTGAAATCAATTTGAAATGAATTTAAAACGAATTTATATTGGAATATTCAATTTTGATTTGAAATTGAATATGAAGTTGAAACCGTTTTGAAAATGAATTTAAAACGATTTATAAAGCACGTTTTGAATTGAAATCGACGAAGTATATATTATATATATCATATATATAATATAATGGCCTGAATAGAACACGCCGCGCCGCGGCAGTTTGCGAATTTCGACCATGGACTTCGAACGGATATTACGGGAGATCCGACCGCCGGATTCTCCTAAAACCAGAACCGTTGGGTTCGTATCGAAAAGAGCTTTCTAACGAATATTAGAAATTAGAAATCTAATGGTTGGATTTGGAATTATGTCCAAATCAAATTTGAAAAAGGTCGCTGTAAGTGCAGTTCGATGGCCGTTGATGGAAATCGACTGTACGGGCCTTGATAAAATTATTAAAAATAGTAATAATTCGTGTAAAATCATAAGAAATGATTTAGAAAGAATTGGGATGAAAAACTCCATATTTGAAAAGATAAAAATACATTTTTATCGAAATGAACTAGTTTTGAACTAGAATTATAATTCTATTTATTTTTAAATAAATAAATTGGATTTGAAATGGTTTTGAAAATAACCAGAATTTCCAATGATTGCATTGGAATGAATTTGAATCGAAATTGTCTTCGGAATATTTCGATGTTGGATTTCGTGATTATACAGATGTTGTTATGGAAATTTGAAAGATATAGATATATATCGTTATTTCCAATACGATATCTGTTGGTCGTAGAATTTGATATTGAATATAAGCCGATATATTTTCTATTCAGAGCCTTGTATTAAATATCAAATGTGATTTGGGTTTGTCGTGAATGGTGTCTTGACTAATACTGTTCTTGAACTCAATCGAGAAAGGATTAAATCTTTTTATTTAGATTTAATGAAGTGTACCAATTAAATAATATTTAATTGGAATTGAATTGATATTGATTTTTGGGTTTATAGTGGACAGTGTTTTAAATAACACTCGTTCTTTAACCCGATAATTAATGGAATGTGATTTTGGGTTTATCGTGAACCGTGTTTTAAATGACATTGATTCTTTAACCCAGTTAACGATTAAAACTAAGTGGAGTTTTAATGAATCTTTAATTAGATTGAAATGATCGAGAATGGAGTATCACCAGTTTTGCTCCAGGCGATAGTTAAATCTTTAATTAGATTTGAACGTGAAATGGTAATTGAATTTACCGATAACACCGTGGTGTTAGATATGAAGTATTACCAGTTTTACTTCATGGGATGAATAGGTTGGGATTGGGAAACTAAAACAAATGATTACTTCGGTAAGGTTCGTTAATCTCGACTAGTTGAATCGAAATTCAAAAGGAGATTAGAGAATAAATTCAAGGAATCTATCTTGGATAAAATTAATGGGAACCTTTTCCCTATGAATGTGAAATTTAGAAACTAACTGTCGGTTAGCCAAGCAGAATGGTTTTCTGGATATTGATCTGATGTTGGTTTCAGCCTTCAGGGTTAATATTTGGGGAATCATTCTCTTGATTAATTTACGGTTAGTGACTGATGAATTGGAATGAGGCGTATGTTGTGTTTGTGTAACACTTATTTAAAATATACGCGAGTTATTCGGGAAGACCGGGTTTATCCCATTCTGAATAACTGATACGACGATAAGTCGAAGATGAAGACGATGGTCGAAGACCGGAGGTCTTCACGTCGTTTGGGTGATTACTGATGATCTTGATTGGGCTGTACACCCAAGAAGATGGAAACAGTTGGTGATCGTCCAAACGCACTTGGAGATCGATGGATATGCGGGGTACTAGGTGCCTTCGGTTTCGTTCATACCCAGAACGGACTTGTAAATGGACTGTGTGTCTGACATTGGATTTCAGTCCGTGTGATTGATCTCTATTAAATATATATCTGTTTGGCGGCGGAGAATTTATTCTCTTGCTTAACGCCCTTCTCTGAGACGTACGAGCTCAGGGTTTATATATTGATGGATATCAAACGCATGGAGTGAATTGCCTGTGTGGCATGCCTAAGTGACAATTGAACGAGGCTTCTGTTGAAAAGCAAAGTCTTGTGGTGATGATCAAAGCACAGCCTGTGTGGCACAGCTTTGTGTAACGTGAATTCGCGAGCCTCACACCCCGGTTGTGAACCAAAAACGGGAGACGGACCTCAGGGAGGGCATGCGTTTCCTTCTAGCTAGGGTGGTGTCAGTGACCTACCAGCCCTGACATTTATATACTTTTCACCTATGTGGTTGTTGCTGTTGCGAGGCGCCTCGGTTTGATCGGACGATCCGGGTCCGATGGAGTCATTTATTGGCCCATTTACGCCCCAAAGGCCGGGGAAACGCAGTGTTCATGAATTTTAATCCACATCGGTGGACCGGCCCTGACGATCCAAAGGCTTGACAGAGTACTTGCCTGAGGCTCGGGCTAGAGAGTCTCGAATCGGTTGAGGACTATCTTTTGCCTCGGTTCACAGATGGAAACCCAACTTCCAAATACGTGATTTTGCGGTTTTAATTGTAGAACTAGTATGGCGACATGATATATGGTACCCATGCTGCCAATGATTGATACTTATGATTTGAAGTTGTTTTATACACTATACACTGATAATAGTATTAAATGATTTGTTTTAAAACGTATCAAGCATTCTTTGGCTGTTATAAGGGAAAACCCTATCCCCCGGCTTGCGTTGCATTGTGTGATAGGACCTGGGTTTTATAACAGCTTCATTTTTCCTTATTTAGCATTGCGCTGTTGTTTTATGCACTGGTGTTCTTGGGAGGAAACCCGTTCCGCGTTAGCGGCGTGGTCCCTTGATTTACCTAACTTTAAAATAAAGATTAATAACTGCTTTAGTTCTCACACCAGTCCCATGACTGACCTGGAGTTTATTGTTTTAACCTAAACTCTGGGTGCCCTTATTTTCGACACGGGCAGCTAGTAGTTTTGGTTTTGCAGATTTATATTCACAGGATCCTGGTTTACAGCTAGAATGATATCCGGAAAGCTTTGTATCCGTATATCTCTTCTAGTTGTGTATTGTATTATTTTCCGCTGCGTTGTATTTAAATGTAATTTAAATCTCTGATATTTCTGTGTAATATTCATTTATACTCTGTATATTCTTGTAATCTGATGCATTGTTGTAATATACAATGAAATGTTCTTTTGTATGCGTTCTATTTTGTCTTGTTCTCAAAACGATAAGGCGTTTCGAACGGTCTGGGTCGGTTTAGCGACTGATTCGGATCGAGCGAGATTCTTTTACGTCACACGTGGTATGAGAGCTTTGGTTTACAAAGCTTAGAGAACAAGACACATTGGAACCATACGAAAGAATTCATCAGATATTGGATTAGTAATATCCAACGGGAATGACTCGTTAGAGATAGGATCAGTAGTATCCTAGAACGAGTGTGAAGAGTATATTTTTAAAATGAAAACAATTTTTGTTTTGAAAATTTAAATCGTTGTATACGTATTTGAATATTTATTTTATATTGATTAGGACAGTCCAGTATATAAAGATTTCGCATATACGCCTTGCAAATGTGTATTTGAAGTTTTAATATACTGGATAGATATAGAATTACACTCTAGTCGCCCGGGGGTGATTCTGATGATTGATATATCATCATCAAAATTTATATTCGAGTGACGAACGTGTAATATCTATATATTTCCTATTGACTGGTGTGAGAACCAAAAATTAGATAGGGCCTATTGTTGTGATTTGGCATCAAGCCAAAAACAGGATGAAAGACCGTAGAGCAAGGACATACGTTTCCTTCAAGCTAAAATTTATGCCATGGTATAAAGCCTATACAGATTTACTTTAAGTGGATATTGGAATCAAGGGCCCTCGGATGTTGGTCAATCAATGACCAGGTTGTAGGTCTGATAAGACCAGGGAACGTATTGTTCAGGAGAGATCATAACTCATTGGGAATTGGTGGGTTGGCTCTACCAATCTAGGGCTCACGTGCACGCGTGTCTTGGACATTTTCTAGAGATGCTTGAATCGGATAAGGAAGACCCTTTGCCTTGGTTCATGACGGAATCCAATTTCCAATACGAGCTTTGTGTTTTTAGTTGTAAACCTATATGGCGACATAATAGGACGGGGTATGTAACACCCCACACTTTTCTATCCCATAAATTTGACTAAATCGAAACTCAAACACATCCATGCATGGAGCGTGTATATCTGGTACCTGCAGATAAATGAGCACGAGCATAATCAGAGTATGATAAGATAACTCACAACGAAAACAAAATATGATAAACTAGTATTAACTCAAATAACTATCTTTTTCAAAGTAAGTCACTTTTCCAATACTGAGCATGAGAGAGAACGAGAACCGAAAGCCAAACAAAAACGCCTGTAAGAACCAAACCTTCCTTAGAAAACCTGGGTGGTTGTAATGTGGAGGGGGTCAGAACAACAAGATTCTGCTGAATAGGAAATGTACAACACATATTATAATACACAGATGTATCCCGTTTGGTTCAACCTAAGATGTATGCCTATCAAGGTTAGTGATTCTAGCCTAACCTTGTAGATGTTTATGCACGACCCTACTACTCTTCCCAAAGTGACATTCCAGAATATAATACCAAGATAGAACGTTTACACATATATTTAAGAAGCCTTTAAATTATAATTTAATTGATTACTGGACCAAGAAGTGAACCCCCTAATTATGGAGTCTTTACACACAAACACACACACACACACACACACACATATATATATATATATATATATATTTCCATCCACTTACCCTTTATTTTTTTCCGCCTCGCTATCAATGATAGATAGGGTGGACTCTCCCGATCACTTAAAACCCTAGGCGGACTCATTGGTCGGTGGACTTATTGGTCACTTAATACCTCTCAATGAATTATTCCACATTCTTATAAACTAGAGGAGATTAGCAACGGGCCCTACTAGTTAAGGCTTCCATCATTCACTCATATACCCTTGCCCTGCATAAGGTGAAAGATGGTATTTTATCGCTCGCTATACCTCTAGTGACCTTATTGGATAACCCCCTTTATCGCTTACTACTTCCCGTAGGGTAGGTAGCCATATCTGGCCTTTTTAGTTTTCAGGTTTGGGTAGACAATATGCATACATGTCATTTTAGACCCATATATTGAAAGACCTATCCCGGGCGGACTCTTCAACCCCAGCCGCTTAAGACCCAGGAAGCGGACTACACGCGAAGTTTATTTGGTTCGTACCCCATTAGCCCTTAATACCTTTCCCTATTAGGATAAAGTGGGCTACATTATTACGCCCTTTCTGTTTAGTTTCTCTCCACATGATTTATTGTCATCACGGGTTCTTCTAGTTAATAATATTTTTATATCATTAACCTAATAAGTCCAACTCTACTCTTAATTATAAGTTCTATGTCCATCACTATAAATAGGGAAGGTTATATCCTCTTTTACCTAGGATAATTATTTGATTACTTCCCTAATTGGAGTTAGTATTTAAGCAATAATCAACATCCATTAATCCCCTTATGACAACTTTTTCTTTTATTTTTATATTTATTGCCCTTTATGACCATAACGATCATATTTTCCAAAGGAAACCATTTATCAGATATCCTTATTTTATCAGTCCCAAAGTATCTATTTGTTGTACCCCAACAGACAATTACTATTCTTATTTATTTATTTATTTATTTGTTAACTATTATATATATATATATATATATATATATATATATGCTCTAAGCCTCTCACATTAAGTTGACTACTTATGGATGCTGGATTTGTCGGTCGGTTCCGGGCACACTTCTACCAAAAGTTGAACTTAACCTCGTGCCTTAGTACATTTATATTTACACATTATACCCCTCACATTAAGATGACTACCTATGGATGCTGGATTTTTCGGTCAGTTCTGGGCAGACTTCTACCATAAGTGAGCTTAACCTCGTGTCTAAATGCGGTTATAACTCAAAATTCCTAATTTGGGGTTTACAATAATAATCCTAATTAATTCTAGGAATTGTAACCATTACCTGAAGCAACCCGTTGCTTCCCCGGTCTCCGAAGAGATGAGAAAGAACGATTTACTGGGAGGACAAGATAAATCAGGACGCATAAGGAAGAACATTTCATTGTATTTACAACAATGCATCAGATTACAAGAATATACAGAATATGAATAAATATTACACAGAAATATCAGAGGTTTAAATTACATTTAAATACATCGCAGCGGAAAATAATACAATACACAACTAGAAGAGATATACGGATACAAAGCTTTCCGGATATCGTTCCAGCTATAAACCAGGATCCTGTGAATATAAATCTGCAAAACCAAAACTACTAGCTGCCCGTGTCAAATAAGGGCACCCAGAGTTTAGGTTAAAACAATAAACTCCAGGTCAGTCATGTGACTGGGGTGAGAACTAAAACAGTTAATCTTTATTTTTAAAGTTTGGTAAATCAAGGGACCACGCCGTATAACACGAAACGGGTTTCCTCCCAAGAACACCAGTGCATAAAACAACAGCGCAATGCTAAATAAAGAAAAATGAAGCTATTATAAGACCCAGGTCCTGTCACACAATGCAACGCAAGCCGGGGGATAGGGTTTTACCTTATAATAGCCAAGAATGCTTGATACGTTTAAAAGAAATCATTTGATACCATTATAAGTGTATAGTGTATAAAACAACTTCAAATCATAAGTATCAATCATAGGCGACATGAATGACCCATACCACTATGTCGCCATATATAAGTTTACAATCAAAACCGCAAGACGTCGTATTGGAAGTTGGGTTATCATTTATGGTATGAACCGAGGCTAGGGATCGTCCTCAACCGATTCGAGACTCTCTAGCCCGAGCCTCAGGAACAGCCGCAACTGCCCCTTGGATCGTCAGGGTCGGTCCACCGATGTGGATTATTATGCCTGAACACTGCGTTTCCCCTCCCTTTGGGGCGTAAGCCTGGCCCGTCAGCCGACCAGAAGCATCGGCCGAAACCGATATCACGAGGCGCCTCGCTTTTCAACAAGTAATAATAAGCAACATCCACATGAGTCAAACTCGTCAGCCAGTTCAAGCACTGACGCCACTCCTAACTAGAAAGAAACGCATGTCCTCCCTGATGTCTGTCTCCCGTTTTTGGTTCATACCGGGTGTGATACTCGCAAATCAATGTTACACAAAGCTACGCCACACAAGGCCGTGCTTTGATCATCAACCACAAGACTTTGCTTTTCAACAAAAGCCTTGATCCATGCAACTCAGCATGCCACATTGTCAGTCCATACTGTACCACTGATTTCTGCCAATATATAACCTCTAGGCTCGTACGTCTCAGAGAAGGGTGTATAGCAAGAGAATAAATTCTCTGCCACCAAACAGATATATATTTAGCAGAGATCACCAAATACAGTATAAAGAAATACAACGTCAGACACACTATCGATTTACAAGTCCGTTCTGGGTCTGAACGAAACCGGAGGCACCTTGTACCTCGCATATCCATCGATCTCCAAGTACGTCTGGACGATCACCAACTGTTTCTCTCCTCTTGGGTGTACAGCCCAATCAAGATCATCAGTAATTATCCAAACGATGTGAAGACCTCCGGTCTTCAACCACCGTCTTCATCTTCGACTTATCTCCGAATCAGTTATTCAGAATGGGATAAACCCGGTCTTCCCAAATAACTCGCATATATTTTAAATAAGTGTTACACAAACACAACATACGCCTCATTCCAATTCATTAGTCACTAATCGTAAATTAATCAAGAGAATAATTCCCTAAATATTAACCCCGAAGGCCGAAACCAACATCAGATCAATATCCAGGAAACCATTCTGCTTAGCTAACCGACAGTTAGTTTCTAAATTTCACATTCATAGGGAAAGGTTCCCATTAATTTTATCAAAGATAAATCCTTTAATCTATTTTTGAATATCAATTCAAACTAGTCAGGATTAATGAACCTTACCGAAGTAATCATTTGATTTAATTTCCCAATCCCAACCTATTCATCCCATGAAGTAAAACTGGTCATACTTCATATCTAACACCACGGTGTTATCGGTAAATTCAATTACCATTTCACGTTTAAATCTAATTAAAGATTTAACTATCGCTTGGAGTAAAACTGGTGATACTCCATTCTCGATCTTTTCAATCTAATTAAAGATTCATTAAAACTCCACTTAGTTTTAATCTGTGACTGGGTTAAAGAATCAGTGTCATTTAAAACACGGTTCACGATAAACCCAAAATCACATTTCCATTAATTATCGGGTTAAAGAACGAGTGTTATTTAAAAACACCATTCACGATAAACCCAAGAATCAATATCAATTCAATTCCAATTAAATATTGTTTAATTGGTACACTTCATTAAATCTAAATAAAAAGATTTAATCTTTTCTCAACTGGGTTCAAGAACAATATTAATGAAGACACCATTCACGACAAACCCAAATCACATTTGATATTCAATACAAGGCTCTGAATAGAAAATATATCGGCTTATATTCAATATCAAATTCTACGATTAACAAATGTCGTATTGGAAATAACGATATAAATATATATCTTTCAAATTTCCCTAACAACATCCGTATAATCACGAATTCCAACATCGAAATATTCCGAAGACAATTTCGATTCAAATCCACTCCAATGCAATCATTGGAAATTCTGGTTATTTTTAAAACCCTTTTCAAATTCAATTTATTTACTTAAAAATAAATAGAATTATAATTCTAGTTCAAAACTAGTTTATTTCGATAAAAATCTATTTTTATCTTTTCAAGTATGGAGTTTTTCATCCCAATTCTTTCTAAATCATTTCTTATGATTTTACACAAATTATTACTATTTTTAATAATTTTATCAAGGCCCGTACAGTCGATTTCCATCAACGGTCATTGAACTGCACTTACAGCGACCTTTTTCAAATTTGATTTGGACATAATTCCAAATCCAACCGTTAGATTTCAAATTTCTAATATTCGTTAGAAAGCTCTTTTCGATACGAACCGAACGGTTCCGGTTTCAGGAGAATCCGATGGTCGGATCTCCCGTAATATTCGTTCGAAGTTAATGGTCGAAATTCGCGAACTACCACGGCGCGGCGCGTTCTATTCAGGCCATTATATTATATATATATATAATATATAATATATATTTCGTCGATTACTATTTAAAACGAATTTTATAAATAGTTTTGAATTCGTTTCAAAAACGATTTCAACTTTATTTCAAATTCAAATCGAAATTGAATTTTCTATTATAAATCCTTTTTACTTTCATTTCTATTTGATTTTAATTCAAATCGATTTTAATTCGATTCGAATTCATTTTCTTTTCAATTCAATTCAATTCGAATTCGTTTTCCTATTCAATTCAAATTCAATTCATTCTCTATTCAATTCAAATTCAATTCATTTTCTAATCAAATCAAATTCAATTGGTTTTCTAATCAAATCAAATTCAATTCATTTTCTAATCAAATCAAATTCAATTCATTTTCTAATCAAATCAAATTCGTTATATATTCAATTGAAATCAAATTCGTTATATATTCAATTCGAATCAAATTCGTTATATATTCAATTGAAATCAAATTCGTTATATATTCAATTCGAATTCGTTTTCTTTTCAATTCGATTCAAATTTCATTTCAAAATATTCGATTTCGAAATCATTTTTCAATATTCATTTTAAAATGAATAAAATCGATATAAATATCATTCACGTCAAAATGGCGTCAATCTAATCAACACGGCTTCATATATTTCTATTTTCAAATATTCTATTTCAAATATTTCTTTTTCAAATATTTCCTTTTCAAATATTTCCTTTTCAAATATTTCTATTTCAAATATTTCCTATTATTAAAATATTTCGTTCAACACATGACTAATCTCAACGGATGAGTACTGTCAACACATGAACCTTTATTTTATATTGATAAAGATGTAAATTTTATTATTAAAATATTTCGTTCAACACATGACTAATCTCAACGGATGAGTACTGTCAACACATGAACCTTTATTTTATAATATTCTTTATTTTCTAAATTGGAATGAGGCCCAATCAATTACCATATAAAGTTAATCATATGGATTTTCACACATCACACGTACATAATAGCATTGAAAAATAATCAACCATCAACCAAAGTGCACTACACTGTATAAGCATCAAATATAGATATCTAACGCTTATAACAGCCTGTCAATCAATCGATCGACACATTTAATCAATCAGGATGAGTGAACTTCAAATTTCATCCCAACACCCGTGTGGGGTTTCAAACAATCAAACACAGATTTAGTTGTGCAGTTGGGCGATGTGTAAAATTTATCGACCCAATCAATATCAGTCAAATCAGTGTATATAAACAAATCGGCCGATTTGTTTATAAATATTTATTTATTCACTTTCACGTTAAAAATTATATATTTTAACGATAAAACATTTTATTTTAACACATGAATTTCTATTCAGTTCATTTATTCAATAAATGTTATTTTTATCCTTCTAACATATTTTAGAAAATTTCGGCGGCATAACGGCACGATACTAGAAACGGGACAAGGCCTAGCCTTATCCCCGGTCTAGTGAAGGCCCACGCCATTCACACATCAATCAAATCAATTTTATTTCAACAAACAATTCAATTCAAACCAAATAAACTACCCAACTACACAACCAAACAATTTAACAAACAAGCCATCCATGGTCTGTGGATGACGGGTGTCGGGTGCTACTAAACACCGTCTGCATCCTAGTATATATATAACTAGAAAATGAAATTGAAAGGTGAGAAATTCTCACCAATAGCCATCCAACTTCACGACACTTCATTTATAGAAATCTTCATCGTTCTCGCCTTTTTGTCATCTTTGTTGCCCGTATTCTCTACATATGTAAAAATCACATTTTTACTTCGCTATTCAATATATAAAAATCGAATTTTTACTTTGCTATGAAAATCACATTTTTATTCCACTACTATATAGATAAAAATTCTATTTTTACACTGTTTCCTTCTATATAAAAATTATATTTTTAACCTTCTACAATATAGAAGATTATATTTTTATACTTCCTTTAATATAAAAATCATATTTTTATATCAATATCGTTCATATGAAAATCACTTCTTTTATAATTCTAAAAATCGAATCCTTATATTTCTACCTACATATAAAAGATCATATTTTTATTTCTTCTATAATATAAAAATCATATTTTTATATCAATATCGTTCATATTTTTTTATACATAGAAAAATCCTATATTTATGCCATAGAAAATCAATTTTATACCTAAGGAAAAATCAGTTTTTTTATACATAATAAAAAAATCAGATTTTACTCGAATTAAATAATACTTACAACCCCTTTTTTTCTTTTTGAATCAATCAGTCGAAGAGCTGGCGTTAGAGGCAGCATCGAAGGGCCAGGCAACGGTGGGCGAGCGGTGTTGGGGTCTGCCACCTCGTGCTCGCGGTGAACTGAACGGGCGGTGCGTCGGAATCTCCTGGAGCTGAGGGAGGGGTGTCACGAAAGGGGGAGGGTTCGATTAGGGGCTCATGGTTTAGGTACGGGTCTCGCGGTTTTGTAGAGGAGGGAGAGTGAGAGGAAGTGGAGGCGTGGCAGAGGGGGGGGGCGGGGATGGATCGTCGGCGGCCATCGATGGGAGACGGAGGCGATACAAGGGGGGCGACGGGGTAGATTAGGCACGAGTTTTTTTTTTTTTTTTGATCTGAGTGGGAGAGAGAACTAGAGGGAAGGGTTATATAATAATTATTTTTAATTTAATTTAAATTCCCATATAGATGCTTATTCATTCGAACCCCTATCGAGGCCCAACGACTGTCGCTCCTAGCTAATTACCCCCATTCCGAACACAATGGGATATGTACCGTAAGCTGATTCGATCGTTTCGATCAGTTTCATCAAAATCAACATATAACTCTATATATTGAATTTGAACGTGCATTTCAATTTACTGGGGTCACATACTAACTCTATAAATTCCAGAAAAATATTTTCTAGCTTCGTATTGACGATACGGTCCTAACAAAACTAGTTTTGTCGAATTCTGAGACCGTTGGAAGAATGGCCATTTTCCAGTCGATTAAAATCAACTGAAACTGGTCAATCGCGTTTTCCTATGCCATGCTCACATATTGATTCGTAAAATTATGAAATTTTGAATCTAGCAATAACTTGACATCACGGACCCAACAAATGTGGTTTCGTTGAAATCCGAGGTCGTTTGCAAAATGTCTATTTTTAAGGGCCTGAATTTCATAGCGACTATTCAGAATTTTCAACTGGACATATCTTTTGATTCCCGCTATGAAATTTTGATTTTCCGGATTCGTTGGAAAGATATTATCAAATAGATCCTAATGTTTTTGGTTTCGTTAAAATCCGGGTTGTTTTGCACCCGGTACGTTCAATTGAAGTTTGAAATCGAATTATCGAACTACCGCGCCATTTTCAATTCTATTTAAAATTATATATAATTATTTATATTCTAACGATGACGTATATAATATATACATTGGATTTCCATTCAAAATAAATTTCACGTCGATATTATTTATAATAATTCATTTTAAATGTTCAAAATTCGCTAAAATTGCCAAAATAAAAATTTTAAACTGGCCCAGATTTTCGGGTTGTTACAATCTCCCCCACTTAAAACTTTTCGTCCCCGAAAAGGAACAAAGTCGAAAGTGGTTTGATCATTCAACTCTACGTTCGATCTGGCTTCCATTCTCCAACCTTTCAGTTTCTGAGAATTTTCAAAATTTCAAAAATTTGGCTAACACCCGGAATTTTCGAAAAATTTCGCCAAAACCTCCCCTGCACCGGGAGCCACGGGAAAATCCCGAAATTGCCATACAGGCCTTCTGATCTCAAAAAGAAAAAGAAAAAGCCAAGCGGCTAGCCAATAGGCTCATAAAATCATCATCACCCAAACAAAACAGTAAATTATGTAGTAAACATGTACCTATTTGTCGGACAAACAAATTTTATTCTTCGGCTCCAGCCTCCTTGCTATGACCTGTTCAATGTAAGTATATGTATATGCAAGCAAATGCGACCAAATTTCAATAGTATTCACTATTTGATCAAATTGGCTATATGGTTAAAATTTCAACTAACAAACTATATTCAAACAACACAACCATCAATCAATTAGTTGATTAGCTTTTCAAATTCATAACTTTGATACATAGTCAAAAATCAGATTTTTGATGCCAAATCACAACAATAAGCCCTATCTAATTTTGGTTCTCACACCAGTCTAATGGAAATATATAGAAATCCCACCTTCGAAACTCGAACATAAATGTTGATGATGCGATCGCTATCATCAATAATATCTCCGGGCGACTAGAGTGTGATGCTATATCTATCCAATATATTAAAACTTTGAATATACGTTTGCAAGGCGTATATGCAAATTCTTTATATACTGAATTGTCCAAAATCAATATAAACAAATAATTAAATACGAATAGTTGATTTAAATTTTCAAAACAAAATTTGTTTTCACTTTAAAAATATACTCTTCACACTCGTTCTAGGATACTACTGATCCCATCTCTAACGAGTCACTCTCATTGGATATTGCTAATCCAATATCTGATGAATTCTTTCGTACGGTTCTAATGTGCCTTGTTCTCTGCTTTGTAAACCAAAGCTCTGATACCAAATGAAGCAACCCGTTGCTTCCCCGGTCTCCGAAGAGATGAGAAAGAACGAATTACTGGGAGGACAAGACAAATCAGGACGCATACGGAAGAACATTTCCTTGTATTTACAACAATGCATCAGATTACAAGAATATACAGAATATGAATAAATATTACACAGAAATATCAGAGGTTTAAATTACATTTAAATACATCGCAGCGGAAAATAATACAATACACAACTAGAAGAGATATACGGATACAAAGCTTTCCGGATATCGTTCCAGCTGTAAACCAGAATCCTGTGAATATAAATCTGCAAAACCAAAACTACTAGCTGCCCGTGTCAAATAAGGGCACCCAGAGTTTAGGTTAAAACAATAAACTCCAGGTCAGTCATGTGACTGGTGTGAGAACTAAAACAGTTAATCTTTATTTTTAAAGTTTGGTAAATCAAGGGACCACGCCGTATAACACGGAACGGGTTTCCTCCCAAGAACACCAGTGCATAAAACAACAGCACAATGCTAAATAAAGAAAAATGAAGCTATTATAAGACCCAGGTCCTATCACACAATGCAACGCAAGCCGGGGGATAGGGTTTTTACCTTATAATAGCCAATAATGCTTGATACGTTTAAAAGAAATCATTTGATACCATTATAAGTGTATAGTGTATAAAACAACTTCAAATCATAAGTATCAATCGTAGGCGACATGAATGACCCATACCACTATGTCGCCATATATAAGTTTACAATCAAAACCGCAAGACGTCGTATTGGAAGTTGGGTTATCATTTATGGTATGAACCGAGGCTAGGGATCGTCCTCAACCGATTCGAGACTCTCTAGCCCGAGCCTCAGGAACAGCCGCAACTGCCCCTTGGATCGTCAGGGTCGGTCCACCGATGTGGATTATTATGCCTGAACACTGCATTTCCCCGCCCTTTGGGGCGTAAGCCTGGCCCGTCAGCCGACCAGAAGCATCGGCCGAAACCGATATCACGAGGCGCCTCGCTTTTCAGCAAGTAATAATAAGCAACATCCACATGAGTCAAACTCGTCAGCCAGTTCAAGCACTGACGCCACTCCTAACTAGAAAGAAACGCATGTCCTCCCTGATGTCCGTCTCCCGTTTTTGGTTCATACCGGGTGTGATACTCGCGAATCAACGTTACACAAAGCTACGCCACACAAGGTCGTGCTTTGATCATCAACCACAAGACTTTGCTTTTCAACAAAAGCCTTGATCCATGCAACTCAGCATGCCACATTGTCAGTCCATACTGTACCACTGATTTCTGCCAATATATAACCTCTAGGCTCGTACGTCTCAGAGAAGGGTGCATAGCAAGAGAATAAATTCTCTGTCACCAAACAGATATATATTTAGCAGAGATCACCAAATACAGTATAAAGGAATACAACGTCAGACACACTATCCATTTACAAGTCCGTTCTGGGTCTGAACGAAACCGGAGGCACCTTGTACCTCGCATATCCATCGATCTCCAAGTACGTCTGGACGATCACCTACTGTTTCTCTTCTCTTGGGTGTACAGCCCAATCAAGATCATCAGTAATTATCCAAACGATGTGAAGACCTCTGGTCTTCAACCACCGTCTTCATCTTCGACTTATCGCCGAATCAGTTATTCAGAATGGGATAAACCCGGTCTTCCCGAATAACTCGCGTATATTTTAAATAAGTGTTACACAAACACAACATACGCCTCATTCCAATTCATTAGTCACTAATCGTAAATTAATCAAGAGAATAATTCCCCAAATATTAACCACGAAGGCCGAAACTAACATCAGATCAATATCCAGGAAACCATTCTGCTTAGCTAACCGACAATTAGTTTCTAAATTTCACATTCGTAGGGAAAGGTTCCCATTAATTTTATCAAAGATAAATCCTTTAATTTATTCTTTAATCTATTTTTGAATATCAATTCAAACTAGTCAGGATTAACGAACCTTACCGAAGTAATCATTTGTTTTAATTTCCCAATCCCAACCTATTCATCCCATGAAGTAAAACTGGTCATACTTCATATCTAACACCACGGTGTTATCGGTAAATTCAATTACCATTTCACGTTTAAATCTAATTAAAGATTTAACTATCGCCTGGAGTAAAACTGGGGATACTCCATTCTCGATCTTTTCAATCTAATTAAAGATTCATTAAAACTCCACTTAGTTTTAATCTGTGACTGGGTTAAAGAATCAGTGTCATTTAAAACACGGTTCACGATAAACCCAAAATCACATTTCCATTAATTATCGGGTTAAAGAACGAGTGTTATTTAAAAACACCATTCACAATAAACCCAAGAATCAATATCAATTCAATTCCAATTAAATATTGTTTAATTGGTACACTTCATTAAATCTAAATAAAAAGATTTAATCTTTCCTCAACTGGGTTCAAGAACAGTGTTAATGAAGACACCATTCACGACAAACCCAAATCACATTTGATATTCAATACAAGGCTCTAAATAGAAAATATATCGGCTTATATTCAATATCAAATTCTACGATTAACAAATGTCGTATTGGAAATAACGATATAAATATATATCTTTCAAATTTCCATAACAACATCCGTATAATCACGAATTCCAACATCGAAATATTCCGAAGACAATTTCGATTCAAATCCACTCCAATGCAATCATTGGAAATTCTGGTTATTTTTAAAACCCTTTTCAAATTCAATTTATTTACTTAAAAATAAATAGAATTATAATTCTAGTTCAAAACTAGTTTATTTCGATAAAAATCTATTTTTATCTTTTCAAGTATGGATTTTTTCATCCCAATTCTTTCTAAATCATTTCTTATGATTTTACACAAATTATTACTATTTTTAATAATTTTATCAAGGCCCGTACAGTCGATTTCCATCAACGGTCATTGAACTGCACTTACAGCGACCTTTTTCAAATTTGATTTGGACATAATTCCAAATCCAACCGTTAGATTTCAAATTTCTAATATTCGTTAGAAAGCTCTTTTCGATACAAACCCAACGGTTCCGGTTTCAGGAGAATCTGACGGTCGGATCTCCCGTAATATTCGTTCGAAGTTAATGGTCGAAATTCGCGAACTACCGCGGCGCGGCGCGTTCTATTCAGGCCATTATATTATATATAATATATATATTTCGTCGATTACTATTTAAAACGAATTTTATAAATAGTTTTGAATTCGTTTCAAAAACGATTTCAACCTTTATATCAAATTCAAATCGAAATTGAATTTTCTATTATAAATCCTTTTTACTTTCATTTCTATTTGATTTTAATTCAAATCGATTTTAATTCGATTCGAATTCATTTTCTTTTCAATTCAATTCAATTCGAATTCGTTTTCCTATTCAATTCAAATTCAATTCATTCTCTATTCAATTCAAATTCAATTCAAATTCAATTCATTTTCTAATCAAATCAAATTCAATTGGTTTTCTAATCAAATCAAATTCAATTCATTTTCTAATCAAATCAAATTCAATTCATTTTCTAATCAAATCAAATTCGTTATATATTCAATTGAAATCAAATTCGTTATATATTCAATTCGAATCAAATTCGTTATATATTCAATTGAAATCAAATTCGTTATATATTCAATTCGAATTCGTTTTCTTTTCAATTCGATTCAAATTTCATTTCAAAATATTCGATTTCGAAATCATTTTTCAATATTCATTTTAAAATGAATAAAATCGATATAAATATCGTTCACGTCAAAATGGCGTCAATCTAATCAACACGGCTTCATATATTTCTATTTTCAAATATTCTATTTCAAATATTTCTTTTTCAAATATTTCCTTTTCAAATATTTCCTTTTCAAATATTTCCTTTTCAAATATTTCTATTTCAAATATTTCCTATTATTAAAATATTTCGTTCAACACATGACTAATCTCAATGGATGAGTACTGTCAACACATGAACCTTTATTTTATATTGATAAAGATGTAAATTTTATTATTAAAATATTTCGTTCAACACATGACTAATCTCAACGGATGAGTACTGTCAACACATGAACCTTTATTTTATAATATTCTTTATTTTCTAAATTGGAATGAGGCCCAATCAATTACCATATAAAGTTAATCATATGGATTTTCACACATCACACGTACATAATAGCATTGAAAAATAATCAACCATCAACCAAAGTGCACTACACTGTATAAGCATCAAATATAGATATCTAACGCTTATAACAGCCTGTCAATCAATCGATCGACACATTTAATCAATCAGGATGAGTGAACTTCAAATTTCATCCCAACACCCGTGTGGGGTTTCAAACAATCAAACACAGATTTAGTTGTGCAGTTGGGCGATGTGTAAAATTTATCGACCCAATCAATATCAGTCAAATCAGTGTATATAAACAAATCGGCCGATTTGTTTATAAATATTTATTTATTCACTTTCACGTTAAAAATTATATATTTTAACGATAAAACATTTTATTTTAACACATGAATTTCTATTCAGTTCATTTATTCAATAAATGTTATTTTTATCCTTCTAACATATTTTAGAAAATTTCGGCGGCATAACGGCACGATACTAGAAACGGGACAAGGCCTAGCCTTATCCCCGGTCTAGTGAAGGCCCACGCCATTCACACATCAATCAAATCAATTTTATTTCAACAAACAATTCAATTCAAACCAAATAAATTACCCAACTACACAACCAAACAATTTAACAAACAAGTCATCCATGGTCTGTGGATGACGGGTGTCGGGTGCTACTAAACACCGTCTGCATCCTAGTATATATATATATATATCTAGAAAATGAAATTGAAAGGTGAGAAATTCTCACCAATAGCCATCCAACTTCACGACACTTCATTTATAGAAATCTTCATCGTTCCCGCCTTTTTGTCATCTTTGTTGCCCGTATTATCTACATATGTAAAAATCACATTTTTACTTCGCTATTCAATATATAAAAATCGAATTTTTACTTTGCTATGAAAATCACATTTTTATTCCACTACTATATAGATAAAAATTCTATTTTTACACTGTTTCCTTCTATATAAAAATTATATTTTTAACCTTCTACAATATAGAAGATTATATTTTTATACTTCCTTTAATATAAAAATCATATTTTTATATCAATATCGTTCATATGAAAATCACTTCTTTTATAATTCTAAAAATCGAATCCTTATATTTCTACCTACATATAAAAGATCATATTTTTATTTCTTCTATAATATAAAAATCATATTTTTATATCAATATCGTTCATATTTTTTTATACATAGAAAAATCCTATATTTATGCCATAGAAAATCAATTTTATACCTAAGGAAAAATCAGTTTTTTTATACATAATAAAAAAAATCAGATTTTACTCGAATTAAATAATACTTACAGCCCCTTTTTTTCTTTTTGAATCAATCAGTCGAAGAGCTGGCGTCAGAGGCGGCATCGAAGGGCCAGGCAACGGTGGGCGAGCGGTGTTGGGGTCTGCCACCTCGTGCTCGCGGTGAACTGAACGGGCGGCGCGTCGGAATCTCCTGGAGCTGAGGGAGGGGTGTCACGAAAGGGGGAGGGTTCGATTAGGGGCTCAGGGTTTAGGTACGGGTCTCGCGGTTTTGTAGAGGAGGGAGAGTGAGAGGAAGTGGAGGCGTGGCAGAGGGAGGGGGCGGGGATGGATCGCCGGCGGCCATCGATGGGAGACGGAGGCGATACAAGGGGGGCGACGGGGTAGATTAGGTCACGAGTTTTTTTTTTTTGATCTGAGTGGGAGAGAGAACTAGAGGGAAGGGTTATATAATAATTATTTTTAATTTAATTTAAATTCCCATATAGATGCTTATTCATTCGAACCCCTATCGAGGCCCAATGACTGTCGCTCCTAGCTAATTACCCCCATTCCGAACACAATGGGATATGTACCGTAAGCTGATTCGATCGTTTCGATCAGTTTTCATCAAAATCAACATATAACTCTATATATTGAATTTGAACGTGCATTTCAATTTACTGGGGTCACATACTAACTCTATAAATTCCAGAAAAATATTTTCTAGCTTCGTATTGACTATACGGTCCTAACAAAACTAGTTTTGTCGAATTCTGAGACCGTTGGAAGAATGGTCATTTTCCAGTCGATTAAAATCAACTGAAACTGGTCAATCGCGTTTTCCTATGCCACGCTCACATATTGATTCGAAAAATTATGAAATTTGGAATCTAGCGATAACTTGACATCACAGACCCAACAAAAGTGGTTTCGTCGAAATCCGAGGTCGTTTGCAAAATGTCTATTTTTAAGGGCCTGAATTTCATAGCGACTATTCAGAATTTTCAACTGGACATATCTTTTGATTCCCGCTATGAAATTTTGATTTTCCGGATTCGTTGGAAAGATATTATCAAATAGATCCTAATGTTATTGGTTTCGTTAAAATCCGGGTTGTTTTGCACCCGGTACGTTCAATTGAAGTTTGAAATCGAATTATCGAACTACCGAGCCATTTTCAATTCTATTTAAAATTATATATAAATATTTATATTCTAACGACGACGTATATAATATATACATTGGATTTCCATTCAAAATAAATTTCACGTTGATATTATTTATAATAATTCATTTTAAATGTTCAAAATTCGCTAAAATTGCCAAAATAAAAATTTTAAACTGGCCCAGATTTTCGGGTTGTTACATTACCCTATATTTATTTCCCCGATCAACATTGATTACAATTGTTATTTATTGATTTGCGGTCCTATTAATAGCAATTAATTATATTTATTGCTACAAATGGTCACCACAGATATATTAATTCAATATGGATTATATTTACATATATAATTCCATAATTGAATATCATTCAAACATTCAATACAATGTATATTTTACCGTTTTACGCTGATTTGGACGGATGATATGTATATTTTTATGTTTTCGTGCGGTTAACGTAGTTATTATTTTTATTTTTATTACTATTCTTAAATGATTTGGTTTAATTGACAACCAAACATTCCTTTTTGCATTCAATCTTTCCAAAAGGTTTCAAATCTTACAAAAAGACATTTAGCTGTAATTATTATTAATTATGCCTAATTAGTGGAATTGACAAATATTTCCAAATTACAAGAAATATATGTAAATGTACAATTTGGAATAGTTAGATGAAAATTACGCACAAATATGTATATTTATATTTATACGTACATTCGCACCACTTTCCCTTTCTTAATCTTTTTATCATTTCTCTTGTGATTTTAAAATAATACCTTTTTGGAAAATGACCTATTTACAACAATCAACCCAAAACCCGACAACATTAAATACAAACATGTATTTTTCTTTTTAATATTATAATCACAAAATTTACTAATCATATCTTTTTATCCAAATTCACATGATTTATTATTCAACACTGAACTATAGATCTGGAATGTAACTAAATTTAAATGGTGTTTAATGGGACTGATTTCTAGATCTATAGTGCTCTGCAACATCCACAACATATTTTACAACATAACTGTAGGAAATATGTATAAACAAATTTAAGAATCCCATAATTAATGTTATGCCTAACCACAATTCACAATATACAAGTTTTAACAATGTTTACAATCAGATTTGATGGGTATCATTCCAATTACAACAATTTAAATGGATAGATCTAATGGAAATAAGCATAAAAATTTAGATCTAATTCAAATAAAATAAATAAGCTATTAGAACTGTATTCGTAAATTTCCCACTCACCTTAAAGCATCCAAATCCAAAGTTTGAACCTTTTAGGCCTACAATTCCCAAATTCTTATAAATATACAATTTATCTGAAATGGGGATAATTTCAGATCTATAGAGAAGTAAGAAAATAGGAAGATAGGAGAGAATCTATTATTAAGCGCTATTTTGCATTTTTTTCATTGAATCTGATAATCCTCTCAATTCCATATGCTTTGTTGTATAAGAATATATTTTTTATTAAGAAGTTAGGTTTGGAGAAGGAGGAAAATGACAGAGCTTCGCTGCTACTCGCAGATTTATGTGGAAAAGAATGAGGCCTTACCCCTTTATTTATAGGAGTGGAAATGACCTTGAATCGTTGGATTCATTTTAATTAACATCCGTCCATTCGTTTAATATATGTTACAATCTTGCCTTACTAACCCTAGCCGTCACTGGGTGTTTTGACACCCAATGGGTCGATCGTAGCGGTCGATCGCTATGGTCGACCGCCTGGGCCGTCAAATGCCCAGGTCGGCTGGTTAAATAAGGTATGTTATATTAAATTATATATTTTATTTATTTATTTTCCGTCCATTATCGTATTTCGTCCTTAACTTTTTCATATGAACTCTGTTCGCGAAACTCCAAACATGAAAGTTGACCAGAATTCCAAGACGAACGCATCAGTTAAAGTTTCGTTGTCAAATTCCATCATTTGCAGAAATTCCTATTTTTGAAATTCTTATAATTAATTTATATTGCCAAAATTCTGGGTTATTACATTCTTCTCTCCTTAAAAGGAATTTCATCTTGAAATTTTGACACCTATAGTCCTATTCTACACAACCAATTTGTGTACGTCCACTTTGCAACCATGTGTATATGTGCATGTTGTACATAATGCAATTCAACCATAAAATATGCGGCGATTCTAAATCGGATCCTAATATATGTTTGCATTAAATTTTTGAAACACCTTTGAAAATATGATGCAGGACATCCTAAATATACTGGCATACATGAATGCAAAATTTGAAAACTCTTTTTCATCCATTACCTTCACACAATTACGAATAAAAGTGTAAAGCAACCAATTTTACATCAAAACCCTACCATCCAAAACGCTATGCAATCTAATCATTCCTATTTAATTTCTCCTAAACCAAAAAAAGGAAATCAAGCGATGAATTTTTACATTTTCCTCGCTTAGTAGTATTCCATTTTACGCCTTACAGTGGAATTTTCACCTCATCTACCCAAAATACTCCAAAATTTTCCATCTATAGACTGTAAAGGAGGCTTAAAATGAGCTCTAAAAGGTAAATCAAGTTAATTAATAACTCGTGTGCATCGTTGACAAGGTATGAAAACAACGTTCCCAAGGCCAAAACACCATTTTCCTTGTTACCATTAACGTTTTTATCGTATCATCGACCCAATTGCACCGCTAAAACGCGCACATAAAGCATCAAACATCTTCCTTAAGCTATTCATGTGACCAAAAATAAAAAAAATTCATAAAAATAAATTTTTGCCTTATAATTTTTTATATTTACTTTGAAATTTTCTTTTCAAAATCATCTCACTTTCCTATAAAATAAGAAAATGATAAAAAGTTTTTCCGAACAATGTTCTCCAAAAACTTCAAAAATGTATTTTGCGGAAACTTAAACGATTCAAGTCATATGTTGACAAAAAAAGAAGTTAGTCATGCAAAAATGCAAAAACCAAAATCATACAAAAGACCAAAATAAATTTTAGTTTTAATAAGGAACGATTATTTGATTATTTATATACCCGTGACGTAGAATCGGTCCTTTACTAAAATTTATCCAACACAGAATTCTTTTCTTTCTATCCCTAGGACAACTGTTAGTTTAGATAAGAAAAATGAGATTTCATTCGAACAGGCATGCGTGAATGACATAAACATTCCAAACATAGAAATCTCATCAACCTAAGTCGTGAGATTTAAACAATATTAACAGTTACAAGCACGAATCACTACAAATCTAAGAACTCGATGCTGGAAAGGGAAAACAACAAAGACAATGACAAAGCAACAACATTGAATCTTCTAAAACAATGGCTATAAACCACGAGATGTCTTGTCTGCGGCTGGAGCTTAAACCAGCTTTTATGATCTTTGATTAATCATAACATGGTAGAAAAATGCTCAATATCGTGTTTCAAACACTGCTGGTGTTGTTTGGAGGTTCCCACATCACTATCTCTTCTAAGAGAGAGTTTGCGATGATAAAAGAAACCTACCACAAAAAACTGCTTCTCATGGAAATCCACCAAATATTGTCTTAAGACAAAATGGATAGATGAAATTACAGAAAATAACTCCATGTGATAACACACAAGAACAACAAGCTAAATCAAATATGATGTAACACAAAATGATGGTTACACCACCGATTAAAGAAAAGATTAATTTCCACATTATGAGACAAATCTAGTCTTAACTCCCGATTTATAAAATGACGTCCTAAATGGGTCACACGTCATCATGGGCAGTTTAGACGTAGATCCTCGAACTCAAACATTGACATTAAGAAAAATGATCTGCTGCAAAATCTAAAAAGCCAGTCAAACCAAAAAGACCATATAAGTCTGTATAAAACACATATGCCCCTAAAAATTCATCGAGATCCTCGTCAGGAAAACCATCCAAAGATAGTTTAATCTTCATCTCCAAAACAATGATCGCCTTCGAAAGAACCTAATCCTATGAGGCATAGCAAAGGCGGATGCAACACAAACGACAACCTATTCTAAGATCTGGAAGCAACTAGCCGGTGCAAGTCCAACTGCCTCGACAAATTTTCTTAGCCCTAAAACGGTGGGACCTTTTTGCTCATTCCAATCGAACCAAACGATCTTTCTTTAAGGATGAAACTTAAATTGTATGAGTAAGACCGGATAGTGCAATTAGGTATTATGGACTAAGAAATGATCGAAGAGAAGAAATTAGATCTTGGTGTATTAGTGAGGCAAGATCTAATGCACAAACAAGGGCGAAAAGGAGGAGGCGAGGCAAGGACAAAGAAAGAGAAGAAGAATAGAGGTATGGTTCGGCTAGATGAGGAAGAAAGGACGAAAGAAGGAAGTTAAGGGGTAATTTGGCAACTTTTATGGTTGAGTCCTAGGTCCAAGTTGTACCAAAACTCATCAACTAGTTGACCATCCTTGCATAACGCTAAACGGTCAACTATTAAATTGCTTTGGTCAAAGATTAACCCCTTGACTTTATTAGGTAGGATTACAATATTTATTGTCCCGCGTTATCTTTTAACATTTGATAGGATCCTAAAAATACTTATCCTCATCACTGCGCTATTTAAATACTATAGTTAAGCTCCGAACCAACTCCAAGGATTTATAGTCTCAACAACGATGCTCGGACCACACAACAAACGAATGAATTGTAAAAAAATCTAGCTAGAAATCCATAATATAAATTAAAAAGGATTTTCCCCTTACCTAACTGACAACAAACAGATGATTCACGAAATCAAATACCCCAAAAATCAAGACGAAGTATTTTCCCTTAGCCTTTCCGAAGAAAAATTTAAAACTTTTCCAACAATGGAATTTATTATAAACTAACGGTTTCGTATTTATAAATCCATTTTTTTATTATTATTTATATTACATATTATATTACAAATTGAAAAACTTTTTCATGTTAAAAAATGTTGGAGATTTAAAATCTTAAGGATTAATTGTGATAATTAAAATAAATTATCCAATATATATGGGGAGAGGGATAATAAAAATCACAAGGAATGGATATTTATTATTCATAAGTTTAGTGGCATATTCCTTGTCATTTCCAATTTCTTCCTTCCTACCAATCAAATTATATTTATTAGAATTACATAATAGCCCTATAATTTTGAAACACGAACAGGTTAAAATTCTAAAAACCATATCTTTACAAAACTAGGCATTTATAAAAACCATTTTCCGAAACCGTATTTCTTAACTTTCAAAATCTGTTTTTATTTTCTTCCAAATAGTTTTAAAATAAAATTTCCTCGAATACAAGGCCAAGAACTCTGATGAGTATTTCAATAAAGGTAGATTCGGAAATTCAATGAAGTAACAAATGGATATATCTCGTGATTATATTTCCGAAATGGATACGACATAATAACGTGGACTTTTCCCATTTTAGATCGAGTGATGGTCTTAACTGGAACTGGTAAACAAAACCAGAACCAAACAGTGACTATTTCGGTTGTAGTTAGATTTTTTTATATTTTATATTACTCAAGTTTCCAAACTCGAATCAACGGAACCCACCATATGTTGTCCCCATGCTCTTTACGACAAGATCACCAATGTACTGTGGGGTAAGACAGAATTTGCTAGAAACCCAAACTCAACATATTTCAACTCTTAATCGCTTAAAGCTCATTTACTATAATTAGGCCCACAAATAATTCATCGTCGAAATAGATTAAAGTCGAGTAAGAAAGACAAATAAAAACATAAAGTAAAATCGAATTACGTTCTCTCACGAGTCTTAATTTAACTAATTCCTCTGATCGTTTAACCTATTCTCGGATACCAAATGTAACACCCCACACTTTTCTGCGCCTAAATTTCGATAAAATCAAAACTCAAACACATCCAAGCATGGAGCGTGTATATCTGGTACCTACAAATAAATGAGCATGAGCACAATTAGAGTGGTTGTAATGAGGAAGGGGTCAGAACAACTAGATTCTGCTGAATAGGAAATGTATAACACATATTATAATACACAGGTGTATCCCGTTTGGTTCAACCTAAGATGCATACCTATCAAGGTTAGTGATTCTAGCCTAACATTGTAGATGTTTACGCACGACCCTACTACTCTTCCCAAAGTGAAATTTCAGAATATAATACCGAGATAGAACGTTTACACATATATTTAGGAAGCCTTTAAATTATAATTTAATTGATTATTAAAGCGAGAAGTGAATCCCCTAATTATGGAGTCTTTATACATATATATATATATTTCCATCCACTTACCCTTTATTGTTTTCCGCCTCGCTATCAATGATAGATAGGGTGGATTCTCCTGATCACTTAAGACCCTAGGCGGACTTATTGGTCGTTGGATTTATTGGTCACTTAATACCTCTCGATGAATTATTCCACATTCTTATAAACTAGAGGAGACTAGTTACGGGCCCTACTAGTTAAGGCTTCCGTCAATCACGCATATATCCTTGCCCTACATAAGGTGAGAGATGGTAATTTATCGCTCGTTATACCTTTAGCCGACTTTATTGGATAACCCCCTTAGTCGCTTACTACTTCCCGCAGGGTAGGTAGCCATATCTGACGTTTTTAGTTTTCAGGTTTGGATAGACAATAAACATACATGCCATTTAAGACCCATATACTGAAAGACCTATCCCAGGTGGACTCTTCAACCCCAACCGCTTAAGACCCAGGAAGCCGACTACACGTGAAGGTTATTTGGTTCGAACCCTATTAGCCCTTAATACCTTTCCCTATTGGGATAAAGTGGGCTACGTTATTACGCCATTTCTGTTTAGTTTCTCTCCACGCGATTGATTATCATCACAGGTTCTTCTGGTTAATAATTTTTTTATATCATTAACCTACTAAGTCCAACTCTACTCTTAATTATAAGTTCTATGTCCATTACTATAAATAGGGAAGGTTATATCCTCTTTTACCTAGGATAATTATTTGATTACTTCCCTAATTGGAGTTAGTATTTAAGCAACAATCAACATCCATTAATCCCCTTATGACATCATTTTCTTCTTTTTTTCTATATTTATTGCCCTTTATGACCATAACGATCATATTTTCCAAAGGCAACCATTTATCAGATATCCTTATTTTATCAGTCCCAAAGTATCTATTTGTTGTACCCCAACAGACAATTACTATTCTTATTTATTTATTTATATGTTGACTGTTATATATATACATATATATATATATGCTCTAAGCCTCTCACATTAAGTTGACTACTTTTGGATGCTGGATTTGTCGGTCGGTTCCGGGCACACTTCTACCAAAAGTAGAACTTAACCTCGTGCCTTAGTACATTTATATTTACACATTATACCTCTCACATTAAGATGACTACCTGTGGATGCTGGATTTGCCGGTCAGTTCCGGATAGACTTCTACCATAAGTGAACTTAACCTCGTGTCTAAATGCGATTATAATTCAAATTTCCAAGTTTGGGGTTTACAACAATAATCCTAATTAATTTTAGGAATTGTAACCATTACCCTATTATATTTATTTCCCCAATCAATATTTGTTACAAGTGTTATTTATTGATTTGCGGTCATATTTATAGCAATTAATTATATTGATTGCTACAAATGGTCACCACAAATATATTAATTCAGTATGGATTATATTTATCTATATAATTCCATAACTGAATAGCATTTAAACATTCAATAAAATGTATATTTTACCGTTTTACGCTGATTTGGACGGATGATATGTATATATTTATATTTTTATGTTTTTTGTGCGGTCAATGTAGTTATTATTTTTATTTTTATTTTTATTTTTATTCTTAAATGATTTAGTGTAATTGATAACCAAACATTCCTTTTTGCATTCAATCTTGCCAAAAGGTTTCAAATTTTACAAAAAGACCGTTAGCTGTAATTATTATAAATTATGCCGAATTAATGGAATTGACATATTTCCAAATCACAAGAAATATATGTAAATGCATAATTTGGAATAGTTTATGTAAATTACGCATAAATATGTATATTTATACATACATTTGCACCACTTTCCCTTTCTTAATCTTTTTACAATATCTCTTATGATTTCAAAATAAGCCTTTTTATTCAAAAAGAGAAAAACGACATATTTACAACAATTAAGCCAAAACCCAACAACATTGAATACAAACAAGCATATTTCTTTTTAATATTGTAATCACAAAATTTACCAATTGTATTTTTTATCCAAATTCACATGATTTATTATTCAATACTGAACTCGAGATGTGGAATGTAACTACATCGAAATGGTGTTTAATGGGATTGGTATCCAGATCTACAGTGCTTTGCAACATCCACAACACATTTTACAACATAATTGTAGGAAATATAAAAAAAATAAGAATCTCACAATTAATATTATGCCTAATCACAATTCACAATATACAAGTTTTAACAATTTTTACAATCAGATTTGATGGGTGTCAATCCAATTACAATAATTTAAATGGATAGATTTGATGGAAATAGGCATAAAAATTTAGATCTAATTCAAACAAAATAAATAAGCTATTATAACTATATTCGTAAATTTCTTACTCACCTTAAAGCATCCAAATCCAAAGTTTGAACCTTTTAGGCCTACTATTTTCAAATTCTTATAAATCTACAATTTATCTTAAAAGGGGATAATTTCAGATCTGTAGAGATGCAAGAAAATAGGAAGAGAGGAGAGAATCTATTGTTGAGCGCTAGTTTGCATTCTTTTCCATTGAATCTGATAATCCTCTCAATTCCATATGTTTTGTTGTATAAGAATATATTTTTTTATTAAGAAATTAGGTTTGGAAAAGGAGGAAAATGGCAGAGCTTCGCTGCTGCCCACATATTTGTGTGGAAAAGAATGAGGTCTTATCCCTTTATTTATAGGAGTGGAAATGGCCTTGAACCGTTGGATTCATTTTAATTAACATCCGTCCATTCGTTTAATATATATATTATAATCTAACCATACTAACCCTAGCCGTCACTGGGCGTTTTAACGCCGAGTGGGTCAACCGTAGCGTTCGAGTACTTTGATCAACTGCCTAGGTCGACTGGTTAAATAAGGTATGTTATATTAAATTATATATATTCTGATTTATTTATTTTTCTTCCATTATCGTATTTCGTCTGCAACTTTTTCATACGGACTCTGTTCGCGAAACTCCAAACATGAAAGTCGACCAGAGTTCCAAGACGAACGCATTGGTTAAAGTTTCATGGCCAAATTCAATCGTTTGCAAAAATTCCTAATTCCTATTTTTTAAATTATAATAACTAATTTGTATTGCCAAAATTCCGGGTTGTTAAAGGGTATTATGCCGTCTAAGAATGATACCTTTATTTCAGAAATTTATTTCAACACTTAAAAATTAATAATAATAATATCAAATGATATTCTCGTATCAAGCATGCTTGGCCATTATAAGGTAAAACTCTATCCTCCGGTTTGCATTGCATTATGTGATGGGACTTGAGTCTTATAATGACTTCATTTTTAAAAAAGCATTGCATGGTTGTATGCACTGGTATTCGTGTGGAGTAAACTCGTTCTGTGTTATACGGCGTAGTACCATGATATGGCTCACCTTAAAATAAGTTAAGAATAACTGTAGGATTTCTCATACCAATCTCATTACTGACTCATAGTTTGTTTTTCCCTTGGGAACTCGGGTGCCCATTATTTTCACACGGGCAGCTTAGTATTCAGGTTATTAGCTTAGATCTTTTTTGGGAGTTGTGTATGGAAGCTAGTTTTGGATATGGAGTTGGAGCAGGATTTGGATGTTATTTTTGACTCTCCAAGACTCTTTCTTGTTAATTATTGTTAATTCTGCAGTGTACCTATTTGCAAGTTGAAACTTTATGTAAAATTATGATCCTATGATGTTGTATTGAACTCTGATGTCAACTTCTGATGTAAATTGATGTACATTATTATATGGTGCAATGTAAAGTTTATCTTCTACTGTTATGTTAACGTGCTATATTCCAATGACTATCTGTTCTTCCGGGGATTGGGAGATTGGGTTGTCATTCTTTATTTTGACAAGGTAATGTAATTTGTATAAGTTTAGACATTAAAATGTAAGCTTTGAACAAATGAAATGTAAATGTGTGTTTTAAATAAAATTATAAATTATGTTGTGTTCATGTAAAAATAATAATGTTTAAGCTATTTGAAAAGATCTTATACACGTTTGTTACAATTTTTTAAGTTGAAACAATGTGAAAATGTAAATAAGTTGGATTAAAATAGTGTAAGTAGGCGTGTTTCAGGTTAAAACTAAGTAAATTGTTGTTACATAACCAATTTAATCCTAATTTAATTACACTAAGCTTAATTGAGTTGAAATTAAGTCCAAGTCCATTACTCTAATCCAAATTAGTTAGCTGTAGAAATATCTGGAAGAGAAGTAACATACTTCTTCTTCTTCTTTCTAAAACAAAAGAAGAAAAAGATATATGCTTCCTTGCAAAACTAACAACGAAAAAAACTTAGCATTCTTCTCTCCAAATTCAAAAAAAACGAGAAAAAATTGTTCGTCATATTCTAATGAGTAATCTACAGCAAAAACAAATATTTGTTTTCCGTTTTCTCAAATTTGAGAAGTTTTGTTCTATTGTAACTTCATTTCATCTCACATGTTATTGTATTTGAATCTCTAGGTTCTCGAAGCCTCTTTGATGATCAAAAGCCCCAAACTTCTTGCTATATCACTATGAATTTTCTGCTACAATTATAAAATGTCAATAAACTTTACCTTCTAGCTTAAACTGTGCGCTCATGTTATTAAATATGAGTTTTTTGTTAGTTTTTGAGATAATATCCATTTAATGTAAACATAAGAATTGATTTTGGTGTTTATAGTAAAAAATGATTGTTTATTGATCTTTATGGTCTCATATCTCTTTTGATTCTAGTCATATTCGTGTCTAATCTTTTCCAACTGATAGCCAGTCTATTTGCATGCCAAAATTCAGGTCCTAATTTAACATGAGACTGATTCAAATGTTTATCAGAAAATCATTTGTAGGAATTCACAACAATTTAGGTCGACTTTACCCAATATGGTCAACCTATAGGTCGACCCATAACTTCTTAAGACCATGGAAAATCGACCTGGGGCATGGAGATGAGCATATTTTATTTTCTTGAGCATTTTAGTTTTTGCCGTGTTGATTTCTGCTTTCGACCGTAACTTTTTGATGAATTCTGAAGCTAGGTCTTTGATGATTTCAATTGGCTAATTCCTATCAATGGAAGAGCCAACATTAGTGATTATTCATACTCCGGATTGATGAGTTTTCCTATAAATTTTATATGTCGATTTCGTGAAATTTTCATTGATATTTCTTATACTGTGCAGGTGTTTTATAAATCATTTTCGAAAGATTCTAAAATAAAACTGTAGTTTAAGTTGAATGTTTTACTAAATTGATTTATAAAACATAATGACTTTAAAGCTGATTTATATAAAAATATTCTCTATTATAAAGAAAATTTTCAAGAACTAATTTCCAAATAGTTTTTAAAATCATTTAAAAATGCGTTTTCTCGAAGAAATTTCAGTATAAAACCACATGCTTTTGAACTCTTCGAGAGAACGAGAATGTGACTTGAATGATATAGTAAACTGTGTGGCATAGGACACATATGTTTATTATGTCGATTAATTCCACACTTGTTTGATTGAAGATATGCCAGTCTGGAGTAGAGCGACAGATTGCAAACTGACAAATGAAAAAGTGCGGTATGGTACATACTGTTGTCACTATTCAGATTACTGTTTGAAAGTCTGTGATATATTCCATTATTGTTGTTGTTACTAGTACCAAGCCAGTGGGGCCACATATATACACCTAGATGTGAGAAATTTACACTAGTTTGTGAAGGGGGGCATTGTTGATTTTGGGTGCCAAAATTTATATTAATAGTACTTGGTAGGCCAGGGGACATTTATATGATGCACGTGAAAATGTTGGTTTAGATCCATTTTTATGTTTATATATCCATTATTGGTGATATTTCTATTTCTAGATTTGTTGATTTCTAAAAGTTTCAATATTTTAGTTGATATTTATCTATCTATTAATTTTGTATAAGCAAGGAAGACCCGTGTGCTTTATATGCTCAGGTCAGACTGAGTTGTGTTTCAGGTTAGTACCTACTGTAGATATCTGCTTAACCTGCTTCCGCTTTGGTCCATCTTATCAATTTTTAATGCTTAGACATATTTTGAGTAGCCACGTTATAGTTATTTATGTAACTCTGATATGTACGTATTCTTTTGTTGGGACATAATGTACACATATGTGGTTCGTATAATCACCCATTTGCGTATCACTGAATATTATACTTGATGTATTTGTATATAGCTATGTCTGCTGTTCTATGATCTAAGTTGTTTGTCATTATAATGTTTTGTTTTGGATAGATACGTTAGCCATTGTAGTATCTATTAAGCTAGACTTGGTATATTTGCTGATTCGCTTGAGATAAGAAAAAAAAAATAGAACACTAAATCAACATACGTGATACTTGTTCAATACAAGACTCACAGATGGTTGCTTCTAACCAGTCTTATTCTCTGCACTAGCAAAAAATATTACCTAGTAATACTCTTTGTCAGCGTGGGTCTCGGGGTGAGTCGTTATATTTTTAACACTAAGTTTTAAAAAATATTTTTGTCAATAAATATGTGATGCAAAACTAAGTTTATTGAAGTTGCCTAACAGAACGACTAAAAGTCGTTTGATTGATCATGGGATTCAGACTTCTAGTAACGATAAATATTCGAGTTACGCAAAGATAAATCAGCGAAAATAACAATTTAACCGATCTGAATAATCGCTATATTAAACTATCATGCTATGCAGTTGAAGTGCTTAACGGATCCAATGCAGTGGAGGTACTAGAGGAATATAGCTGAAATAATAGGATATATCGGGAATATCGGAATATTGCGGGGCGGAAAGGCTATTTCAGAAGCTATTTGAAAATAGCGTAGCGGTAGAAATCCGCTACATGATATAGCGGGATATAACGGGGAAATTGCGGGGCAAAAACTTCACAACTATCATATTAGAATATCTTGTTTACCTTTTACGAATAATATTACTATTTTAAACATTTTATAAAAGCAGCATAAGAATTAAACAGATTAATTTATTAGAATGGAAATTAAAAAAATACAAGTTATTGCAACCCGTCGAAAAATGCATCAACAACCGTCGATTGTCGTCACCCGTACTGTCATTATAAATAGTATTCCTTGTAGTGGCACTCTATTGTTTCTATTTTCAATAATTGTGATGAACATATATGCTCTTATTATTCTGGTTCATCTAGTTATATTCTGTCTCGCGGTATGTTATACATATATATTTGATTATTAGTCTCCGATGGTAAAGAGAGATCGTCACATCTACTATTTAAGAAAATATTATGAGCACGTATATTCTTAGCCAGGAGTTCACTAGAATCTCTCAATTAGCTTAAAAATACTTTGCTTTGTATTAGTAGTTTAAATGTTAATGTGTACTCGTTAACCATATGTTAAGGTTTAATATTTTCTTTTTTGTGTTATTACATGTAAATAGTTGATTTTAGAAAAAAAGGGAAGGCCGACATATATTACATATTTTTAATATATGGAATAGAAACACAATGTTTAGATTTTACAGCGATGCTCCAAAAATACATTTACATGCAGTTAAGATGAGAAGAGCTCAAACAACACTATGAACAAAAAATAATATTTAAAAGTTTGATATGTAAATAAAGTCATAGAATCAAGTCCAACCCTCAATAAAAACCTAACAGGTAAATTTATAATTCCCATGCTATTTTTGCTTAAATCAAATCCACTGAAGCAAAAGAATTTCTTGCGCTCTCCATGATTCTAGGAATTTCTAGGTCTTTCCTAAATTCTCTCTAAACAATTTATTTTAAAATCCCTACAATTTTTCATTACAATAATTTTTATAAAATATTATTATTCTACCCTTTACAATTTTCATTTAAATATATATAATTCTACAATTATTTATGCAATAATTTCTTAGGTATTACCATATTATTCAAAATTCAAGTGCATATATTTAAATTAATTAAGTGATGTAAAACTTGAACTTTCAATATAAATTCAATCAACTTATATTTATTACTTGGTCTAATAAGCCATAGAAATGATGATTCAATGCATGACTTATCATACTTGTATTGACTAAATATTTCAATAGTGTCCATATGACATAAAATCCCATATTTATATACATAATTTATTTAATTTTCCTATATTATCACATTTAAGCTATGTTATTTATTTCTTTTTAAAATTTGTACTTTGTTACAATGGAAAAGATATGACAATTTGGTCTAGGCTCGACTATGACAATAGCAGATTCATGTATTAAATTTGATAAGGTGGTAAACCAAGATTATATGGTTGAAGATGTGTTTGTTGGTCTGAATGCGTCTGTTCAGTCCGGTCGTGATAATAAGGATAAAATATTCTGCACACCTCATGCTCGATGTAATGTCCCTATCCAAGATGCTCCTTCTGTGGCGTCTTGGACCTCTCTATTCACTACAACGCATAACATTGCAGGTTATTATCAACCTATTGATTTCACTATTCCAGCTACTGAGCTTGGATCGATACCGCCGTCTGAAATCCTTTGTGAAGCTGAGATTTTGTTGGAAGGACCAGTTGGTGGGGTTCTTTTTTGACTCCAAACTGCAAATTTTGACATAAGAGATGCTTGTCGTAGTGCTTGGCAAATCCGAGGTGACATTCGCATTTCTCGTATTAGTGGTATTTTCTACATTAAGCTATCTTCTAGTGAAGAGAGGCTTAGAGTGTTGGAGGCTGCTCCGTCTATCATCGGTGGAAAACCCTTTTATTATTACCACTTGGAGTGCTTCAGTGGATGAAGCCAAAGAACAAGGTCTTGTCAGTTCTGGTTTGTACCGAATTTACCAACATTCCATATGCTCTCCAGCCCCTAGTTGGCCTTAATTGGTTGGCTTGTCATATTGGTAAATTGAAAATTTTCAATACTAATACAATGGTTTGGAAAAATCTTGTTTTTGCTCGGGCCCTTATTAAGATAACTCTAGAAAAGGCTCTTCCCACTAAATTAAAGTTTGCATTCATGATCACATTTTTCATGTTGATGTATCGCATAAGTGGAGCCCTGAAATATGCATTTCCTTCAAATCCTTTGGTCATTCCTCTGAGAAATGTACATCTAAGTCTGATAACTTGCCTCGAGTGAAGATCTCTCTTCCTATGCCTCCAGAGAGAATTTGGACTGCAAAACCGAACCCGTTGTTGATTCTCCTGTCATCCCCGTCCCTTTGGTTAGCAAAGAGATCTCTGGTATTCAATGGGTTGAAGGTGAGGAAGCTTAGTTGCATGTGGATACATGGATGTGATACGATCCAAACGGCTTCATTTTCTTTAAGTTTATTTGTAGTTATGGAAAGACCCGTAGGTTATATTACCTCCCTTCGGGAGATAATTTGGCGTTGTGCGTAGATGGTGAGCTAGGTAAAGACAATGAGCTATTGTTACAGGATGAGTCTTGGGATATGAAACATATTTCCCCCCGAGGCGTCTGATTATGTGGAGGCTCTCGCCTTCTTGCTATTGTCACATGTTGTTCATATGGCACCTTCCGTTCTAGGCGCAGGTTCCCAAGTTCTTGAGGAACAGTCGTTAGTAGCCTAGGCTTTTGGTCTAGCTCCTGTTCTTTCAATTAGGATAGTTGTAGTGGTTGGTCCGCTAAAAAAACCGTTTATTGTTGCTAGGCACTCTGCCTAACACCTGTACCTAACTTTTTATTATTATTTGTTATAATAAAAAGTGTTACGAATCACTTTAAAAACTAGTCGACCATGGAGAGAAAAAAAAGATACGACAAATTTCTTTTAAAGGCTGGTGTTTCATTACATAAGCATAACCTCTTCGTTCTAAATAAATATATTATTATACACATATATGTTTTCTGCGTTCTAAACTCGGTACATAAATGTATCCTTTATCACTAACTGAAAAATTGTTAAGAATAACACTAAATTATATAAATACTTTAGATTGAAATTTTAAAAGTAACAAACAACTTCAAGTAATATTCTTGTGTGAAAATGTTAGATTTTAATTTTGAATATTCGTAATGTACATTCAAATGGATACAAATTTACAATATTTTGATTAGAAATTGTTTTTCCTTTCTTGTTTTATTGTCCGTTTGTAACAAATACAGCCTTTTTCAAAAAAAAATGTTATGAATTAGAAATACTGGGATACAAAATAATGTTTTAAAAACTAAGTTATTAATTTTTACACAATTGAATTAAGAAAACGATTTGTAACGTTTTTTTTTAGTCGACATTTCTTTTATATATTAAATAAATATTTTATCAATTTAATAATGTAAAGTACTTATTTATGATGTGTATATCAACTTAAAAAGCTTTAAATCATAAGTATGCCAATCCATATTTAGTATTACTCTTTCATTTTACAGTATTTTTTCATTCTTTCGATCAGTATTTGAAATTTAATTTATATACATATATATATACATATATATATATACATATATATATACATATATATATCTTTATCTTCGAATAAATGTACTAAAAACCCAAATGTCAAAATTCAAAATTTACGCATATAAATATTTATTGATTGAAATTTGTAAAATATTTTAATTAAAATTAATTAAGAACACTAGTTTACATTTATTTAGTTATCAAATATTAAAAAGTAATAAACCATCATTTAACCCGTTATAATGTATAAAAATGAATTATTATTTTTTGTGCATATGAAAAACATTTAACCCGTTATAATCTATAAAAAATACATGCTCAAAACAATAAGTTAGGTAGATAACTCAGTCATCTTACCAAATTTGCCATATATTGCATGATAAATTCAATTTTTTAAATAATCATTGAAAGGTGTGTGTGTGTGTGTATATATATATATATATATATATTAAAACATATCGTATGCGCGCATAGGGCTGGCAATTAGAACCGAGAACCGAAAACCCGAACCGAACTGATCCGAAAAGACCCGAAGCCGAACCGAACCCGATGGGTCTCGGGTCGGGTCTAGGTGATGAAAAATACCATTAAGACCCGATCAAACCCGACCCACATAGACCCGACCCGAAAGACCCGACCAAAAAACATTGAAATATATGTATTTTTAGTGTTATTACTCAATCGGACCCGAACCGATCCGACCCGAGCTTCAACCCGACCCGACCTGAACCGAAGCTCGGGTCGGGTCGGGTCTAGATTTTTGAAATGTATAATTTAGACCTGACAAAACCCGACCCGCCCAGAACCGAGACCCGTCGGGTCGGGTCCGGGTCCATCGGGTCGGGTCTAATTGTCAGTCCTATGCATGCATGGTTTACACATTAGTTTTGAAAATGGTCAATCAATAAAATAAATAGTACTTTTGCATATTACCTTTGTATGCATGTTCGAAAAAGAAAAGAAAAAAACCGTAAAGTTACGCTTTTGTACAATAAATTGTGGTCTTTTGTATACTAAATGAAGTTTAACCTGCGTTTTATGAGTTCAGTTGACATAAACTTTATTAAAGTCTATTCCCAGAAGATAAAATATACGAGTAGGTTTTTCTAATTAGGAATCTTAGGTTAACAAAGTTAAGTAATAATACAGCTGTTTAGTTATCTATTACATATCTGCTCCATTTTATTATTTTCTTTAGTTTCAAATATTTTGTTACTGTTACCATGTAAAAACCATTATAATATAAATATAAAAGATGCCTAGTACTTTTATTAATCAGCAAATTTTAATCCGAAAGCACCTAAATCAAAATTGCGTTCATTATGATTTTTTTTAATTCTCATTGATTAACTCAATCTCTGAACAAAATAAGCATCAATATTGAGAATTTTTTTCTTAAAACTAGATACGTTGCTTCTAACGATCGTAGCTCACAACAAAATCCTCCTTTAATGCAAATATTCCGTATTTATACAATTTAACGCCAATATCAGTTAAGATTATGCCATTTTTAAAACTTGCCTGTAATACGCCATTTTGAAAACTCTCTCATTAAATTTCTGCCGTAACTTTCCATAAATATTTTTTCATAAATCCGCTTCCTTTTAACTCTTGTTTATCATCCACGCTTCAAGCATAAATAGGATTACTGGAACCATTCCGTTTTACTGCAAACCACTTATGGTGAAAATTGTGGGGATTTTTTATACTTGGAAAATTCTCTTTCATCAGTGCTTGGAGTGCTTCAGTGGATGAAGCCAAAGAACAAGTCTTGTCAGTTCTGGTTTGTACCGAATTTACCAACATTCCATATGCTCTCCAGCCCCTAGTTGGCCTTAATAGGTTGGCTTGTCATATTGGTAAATTGAAATTTTTCGATACTAATACAATGGTTTGGAAAAATCTTGTTTTTGCTCGAGCCCTTATTAAGATAACTCTAGAAAAGGCTCTTCCCACTAGATTAAAGTTTGCATTGATGATCACATTTTTCATGTTGATGTATCGCATAAGTGGAGCCCTGAAATCTGCATTTCCTTCAAATCCTTTGGTCATTCCTCTGAGAAATGTACATCTAAGTCTAATAACTTGCCTCGAGTGAAGATCTCTCTTCCTATGCCTCCAGAGAGAATTTGGACTGCAAAACAGAACCCGTTGTTGATTCTCCTGTCATCCCCGTCCCTTTGGTTAGCAAAGAGATCTCTGGTATTCAATGGGTTGAAGGTGAGGAAGCTTAGTTGCATGTGGATACATGGATGTGATACGATCCAAACGGCTTCGTTTTCTTTAAGTTTATTTGTGGTTATGGAAAGACCCGTAGGTTATATTACCTCCCTTCGGGAGATAATTTGGCGTTGTGCGTAGATGGTGAGCTAGGTAAAGACAATGAGCTATTGTTACAGGATGAGTCTTGGGATATGAAACATATTCCCCCCCCCCCCCCCCCGAGGCGTCTGATTATGTGGAGGCTCTCGCCTTCTTGCTATTGTCACATGTTGTTCATATGGCACCTTCTGTTCTAGGCGCAGGTTCCCAAGTTCTTGAGGAACAGTCGTTAGTAGCCTAGGCTTTTGGTCTAGCTCCTGTTCTTTCAATTAGGATAGTTGTAGTGGTTGGTCCACTAAAAAAACCGTTTATTGTTGCTAGGCACTTTGCCTAACACCTGTACCTAACTTTTTATTATTATTTGTTATAATAAAAAGTGATACGAATCACTTTAAAAACTAGTCGACCATGAAAAAAAAAAAGATACGACAAATTTCTTTTAAAGGCTGGTGTTTCATTACATATGCATAACCTCTTCGTTCTAAATAAATATATTATTATACACATATATGTTTTCTGCGTTCTAAACTCGGTACATAAATGTATCCTTTATCACTAACTGAAAAATTGTTAAGAATAACACTAAATTATATAAATACTTTAGATTGAAATTTTAAAAGTAACAAACAACTTCAAGTAATATTTTTGTGTGAAAATGTTAGATTTTAATTTTGAATATTCGTAATGTACATTCAAATGGATACAAATTTACAATATTTTGATTAGAAATTGTTTTTCCTTTCTTGTTTTATTGTCCGTTTGTAACAAATACTGCCTTTTAAAAAAAAAATGTTATGAATTAGAAATATTGGGATACAAAATAATGTTTTAAAAACTAAGTTATTAAATTTTACACAATTGAATTAAGAAAACGATTTGTAACGTTTTTTTTTAGTCGGCATTTCTTTTATACATTAAATAAATATTTTATCAATTTAATAATGTAACGTACTTATTTATGATGTGTATATCAACTTAAAAAGCTTTAAATCATAAGTATGCCAATCCATATTTAGTATTACTCTTTCATTTTATAGTATTTTTTCATTCTTTCGATCAGTATTTGAAATTTAATTTATATACATATATATATATACATATATATATATCTTTATCTTCGAATAAATGTACTAAAAACCCAAATGTCAAAATTCAAAATTTACGCATATAAATATTTATTGATTGAAATTTGTAAAATATTTTAATTAAAATTAATTAAGAACGCTAGTTAACATTTATTTAGTTATCAAATATTAAAAAGTAATAAACCATCATATAACCCGTTATAATGTATAAAAATGAATTATTATTTTTTGCGCATATGAAAAACATTTAACCCGTTATAATCTATAAAAAATACATGCTCAAAACAATAAGTTAGGTAGATAACTCAGTCATCTTACCAAATTTGCCATATATTGCATGATAAATTCAATTTTTTAAATAATCTTTGAAAGGGGTGTGTGTGTGTCTATATATATATATATATATATATATATATATATATATATATATATTATAAAACATATCGTATGCGCGCATAGGGCTGGCAATTAGAACCGAAAACCGAAAACCCGAACCGATCCGATCCGAAAAGACCCGAACCCGATGGGTCTCGGGTCGGGTCTAGGTGATGAAAAATACCATTAAGACCCGATCAAACCCGACCCACATAGACCCGACCCGAAAGACCCGACCAAAAAACATTGAAATATATGTATTTTTAGTGTTATTACTCAATCGGACCCGACCCGAGCTTCAACCCGACCCGTCCCGAACCGAAGCTCGGGTCGGGTCGGGTCTACATTTTTGAAATGTATAGTTTATAACCGACAAAACCCGATCTACCTAGAACCGAGACCCGTCGGGTCGGGTCGTGGTCCATCGGGTCGGGTCTAATTGCCACTCCTATGCATGCATAGTTTACACATTAGTTTTGAAAATGGTCAATCAATAAAATAAATAGTACTTTTGCATATTACCTTTGTATGCATGTTCGAAAAAGAAAAGAAAAAAACCATAAAGTTACGCTTTTGTACAATAAATTGTGGTCTTTTGTATACTAAATGAAGTTTAACCTGCGTTTTATGAGTTCAGTTGACATAAACTTTATTAAAGTCTATTCCCAGAAGATAAAATATACGAGTAGGTTTTTCTAATTAGGAATCTTAGGTTAACAAAGTTAAGTAATAATACAGCTGTTTAGTTATCTATTACATATCTGCTCCATTTTATTATTTTCTTTAGTTTCAAATATTTTGTTACTGTTACCATGTAAAAACCATTATAATATAAATATAAAAGATGCCTAGTACTTTTATTAATCAGCAAATTTTAATCCGAAAGCACCTAAATCAAAATTGCGTTCATTATGATTTTTTTTAATTCTCATTGATTAACTCAATCTCTGAACAAAATAAACATCAATATTGAGAATTTTTTTCTTAAAACTAGATACGTTGCTTCTAACGATCGTAGCTCACAACAAAATCCTCCTTTAATGCAAATATTCCGTATTTATACAATTTAACGCCAATATCAGTTAAGATTATGCCATTTTTAAAACTTGCCTGTAATACGCCATTTTGAAAACTCTCTCATTAAATTTCTGCCGTAACTTTCCATAAATATTTTTTCATAAATCCGCTTCCTTTTAACTCTTGTTTATCATCCACGCTTCAAGCATAAATAGGATTACTGGAACCATTCCGTTTTACTGCAAACCACTTATGGTGAAAATTGTGGGGATTTTTTATACTTGGAAAATTCTCTTTCATCAGCGCAGATAGAAGAATTAGTCAGCTGTGGGAGATAAAAAATATTTCTACTTTCTTCCTTCTCCAATCCAGGTACTGTGATTTAACTAACATGTTAGCTTGAATTTCTCTTTGTTTAGTATATATCGATCGTTTTTGAATTTGAATGTTGTCATCAGGCTTAAGTCAAGCGCAAAGCAACAATGCCATCAACAAATAGTTCTGCAAGTCACCTCTCTTCTTCTCCTTGCTACAAAAATCAGGAAAAATGCGATTTTTTGAGGTAGTTAACTTCCTTTGTGCCTTTTGAAACAAGTGTTTGATGTTATTAAGCATTTACTTGTATTGCAACTTTGAATAATAAAATCAGGAACCATTTTTTAATAGAGAAAAGCTCAAACTTTCACACATTAACTTCTTGTTCCTTTAATAATGATTAAGTAATAACAAATGAATTAGATATCCCTTTCAATCTGCGATTCTGTGTTAAGATCCTTAACGCAGATTCTGTACTAGAAACTCTTTTTGCCAGTTTACTATGTTTAATGTGAAATGGACTTGCCAATTGTTGACACTTTACCATGCATCAGGATTACTAGTTCAGTAGAGAAGAGGAAGAGGGCACTTGAAACCACAATCGAAGAATCAAACCAAGTCCATCCCAAGAGGATTGCGATGGCGGAAAGCAGAAAGCAAGAAGATCACTCAATGCTCTCTTCAGTGGCTTGTATAGAGTCTCTGTTGCATTATAAGTTCAAGAACCCGAAGCTTTGTGAAGAGGCGTTGACGCATTCATCTAATACTGAACACATATGCTATCAGACATTGGAGTTTATAGGAGATAGCGCACTTGGTCTCGCCATTACAAATTACTTGTTTTTGAATCATCGTGATGTTGGCCCCGGTGGTCTTTCAACATTACGTGCTGCTAACATCTCTACAGAGAAATTAGCTAGAATCGCTGTGAAGCACAAACTTTATTCTTTGGTTAGGAAAAATTCGCCTAAACTGGATAAGACGGTAATTTTATCAACGAAAGTTTTCCTTACCGCAATTTGTTACTATTTATTTATTGGTTGCTTGATAAGTTAATCTACTTACCAGAAAAATAACAAAAAAGTTTGGCCATATATATATATATATATATATATATATATATATATATATATATATATATATATATATATATGTGTGTGTGTGTGTGTGTGTGTGTGTGTGTGTGTGTGTGTGTGTGTGTGTGTGTGTGTGTATGAAGCAAAGGGTGAACTTCTTTACTGGACTTTGAATTAGCATTATGGAAGGATAAAAAATCACATGTTCCAAAATTGCTTATGCTTGATTTCTAATATGCTGCCTATATCTTTTAGTAAACAATACGTCTGATCAGTTAGAGATAAGGTTCATGTTTTCGTAACAACAACGTATTTAAGTCCCTGATAATTGAAAAGGAAGTTATGTTTGAAAACAAACACTATGAAGCTTTATTTTATACTATTGCACAGTTCCATAGCTTTAATGTTAAATTCAATTGCTTATATTGTGTTGTCGCTATTTAATGACTAATATCAAATTAATTATGCAGTTCTAAGCAAAGTTCCACTAAATGCATGTTTAAGTGATGTTGTCCCAGTCACAAACTTTTGGTGATGATACAGAATTACATTAGTTTGTTATCAAAACAAGGAATTTTATCAACTAACCTTAACCTGATTGAAAAAAAATAGTAAGTAGGAGATTCAATCATGACAGTGTTTAATGATATGTCTTTACTATTCATGGCAAATTTTATAGGTGAAAGAATTCACTCTTGCCGTAGAAAAGGAAAATGAAATGGGCGTAACCAAACAATCATATGGTGGTAGCCTCGTGAAAGCTCCAAAAGTTCTTGCTGATATCGTGGAAGCAATTGTAGGTGCAGTCTACGTCGATTGCAAATTTGATCTTCAATATTGTTGGACCGTTATTAGAGGACTACTTGAACCAATTATAACGGGGAAAAACCTAGAAGAGCAACAACCAGTGACTACCATATATGAATACTGCCAGAAAAAGGGAAAAGACATCTTCTTTGAGGTTTGGAAAAAAGAAAATAACATGGTCATCACAAATGTTTTTGTGGATGGAGAAATTCTCGGCATTGGATCATCTGAGCATCAGCATATTGCTAGACTTAATGCCGCAAGGGATGCATTGAAAAATATTCCTGATTTGAAAGACGATGAAGAAGAATTTAAACGTAGTGGGGAAAAAGAAATTGTTAACGCAAAGCATAAACTGCATGAGATGTGCAGTAAGAGGAGGTGGCCAAAACCAGTGTACAAAAAGATGTCTGAACAAGGACCTGCTCATGATAAGATATTTGTGGCTTCGGTGCTCGTTACGACACCTTCGACAGAGCTATCTAAAGTCAGTGACCCAATGACTAGGCTTAAAGATGCAGAGAATTCAGCGGCTGCGAAAATGTTATATGTTATAAGTAAAATTTGATTAGATTGGGGGTACTTGGCAATCAACTTGAGCATACAGATAAATTTGCATAACAAGCAACATACTCATCTAGTTTTAACTGAATTAGTGAATTTTACCGTTGTACATTGCACTTTTACAATGCAAACTACTTTAAAGACTTTGGAACTTATTTACTTTTTTGCAAAAATTTCCTATGTCATGCAACTCTGTTGGATTATTGTAACTTGTATTTTTAAAGATCAAGCACCTATCGCAGTCTAGTACCTTGCATTATATTAATGATAGTTGTGCAATGTTATTAACTACTTGATTTTGATAAAATAGTGCTAAGTGTCTCTAATACATTGTACATTGCAATTCGCGGCGTGGGCGAATGGCCATCTTTGTCTCCGTTGATGATTGACTTGCGCGTTATTTTGCCCAAAACTTTTTTAAAATGGCATTATGTCTTCTTTTGGTGAGATACAAGTTGTATGTTTTATTTCTGTGGCATCAGCTTTTAAATTTGTGGTTTTTGTTTCATTGTTTAATTTAGTTTCGGCTTTGCAATGTGTTGGAGTTGATGAATATAACCTGCTATGTAAGACATGGAGAAAGGAGAGAAATGAATGTAGAAGCTCTTTGGTCTTTGACTTATGAATGAATCAGTAGATGGTCTAGAATCTAATATGTTAGCTTAATTTTAATATGCCGCAGAATTAGGAACCAATTCACAACATATATTTTTCATAAATCCATTAAGTCAATGATTGGTGGTACAGCAAGACCAAATTAATCTTGCTGCACAAAAGCAGCCCTTAAGTTAAACATTCAGCTAGCTAGCTTTTAATCTATTTTAATTTCAATTTTTGCAAAAAGGAGGAAACAAAAATTTACATGAAAGATGTAAGATTAGTGAAATGTACAAGACATTCACACCTCAAAAGCCATGACATAATTCCAGTGTACCCCAACATTGCTTGAAAAGCAGATGAAATTATCAATGCTCCCTGTAGTTCCTTCATTATATGTTTAAAACTCTGTAAAAACAGCGCAATAGCTGTGAACATAATTTAATTATCAGAGCTGAGACTTTTATTCTAAGTACAAGCACTAGCTCACATACATTCTCACGCAATCCCTGGAATGCAGGAGAATTAATTATCGCAAGTGCTGAAGCAAGATAAACAAACGACGACCCCTGTATCAAGGTTAATCTTGTACCAAAAAATGTATGTAGTAATGTGGACCTGTGGTCATGCCCGATATAAAACCACATGCTTTTCTAATGGGTAATCTACAGAAAACCAAATATTTTTTTCCATTATCTCATATTTGAGAAGTTTTGTTTAATTGTAACTTCATTTCTTCTCATATGTTATTGTATTTGAATCTATAGGTTGTCGAAGCCTCTTTGATGATCAAAAGCTCCAAACTTCTTGTTATATCACTATAAATTCGCTGCTGCAATTATAAAATGTAAATAAACCTTGCCTTCTAGCTTAAACTGTGTGCTCATGTTATTAAATATGAGTATGTTGTTACTTTTTGAGATAAGATCCATTTAATCTAAACATAGGAATTGATTTTGGTGTTATAGTAAAAAATGATTATGTATTGACCTTTGTGATCTCGTATCTCTTTTGATTCTAGTCAGATTCATATCCAATCTTCTCCAACTGATGGCCAGTATGTTATTCTATTTGCATGCCAAAATTCAGGTTCTAATTTAAAATGAGACTGATTCAAATGTTTCCCAGAAAATCAAAATGAACCAGAAAATCATCTGTAGGAATTCACGACCATTTAGGTCAACTTTACCCAATATGTTCAACCTATAGGTCGACCGGTAACTTCTTAAGACCATGTAAAATCGACCTGGGACATGGACACCAGCATATTTTATTTTCTTGAGCATTTTAGTTTTTGCCATGTTGATTTTCGCTTTCGACCGTAACTTTTTGATGAATTATGAAGCTGTGTCTTTGGTGATTTCAATAGGCTAATTCCTACAAGTGGAAGAGCCAACATTAGTGTTGATCTATACTCCGGATTGATGAGTTTCCTTATAAATTTTGTATGTCGATTTCGTGAATTTCATTGATTTTGCTTATACTGTGCACGTGTTTTACAAATCATTTTCGAAAGATTATAATATAAAACTATAGTTTTAAGATGAATGTTTTACTAAATTGGTTTATAAAATATAATTATTTTAAATCTGATTTATATACAAATATTCTCTATTATAAAGAAAAAATTCAATAACTAATTTCCAAATAATTTTCAAAACCATTTAAAAATGGTTTTCTCGGAGAATTTTCAATATAAAACCACATGCTTTTGCACCCTTCGAGAGAATGAGAATGTGACTTGAATGATATAGTAAACTGTGCGGCATCGGACACATATGTTTATTATATCGATTAATTCCACACTTGTTTGATTGAAGATATGCCAGTCTGGAGTAGGGCGTCAGATCACAAACTGACAAATGAAAACGTGCGGTATGGGACATACTATTGTCACTATTCGGATTGTTGTTTGGAAGTCTGTGACATATTCCATTATTGTTGTTGTTACCGGTACCAAGCCAGTGGGGCCACATATATACACTCAGATATGGGAAATTTATGCTAGGCTGGGGAGGGGCATTATTGATTTTTGGGTGCCAAAATTTATATTAATAGTACTTGGTAGGCCATGGAACAATTATATGATGCACGTGAAAATGTTGATTTGTATCCACTTTTATGTTTTTATATCCGTTATTGGTGATATTTCTATTTCTAGATTTTTTTTGACTTCTAAAAGTTTAAACATTTTAGTTGATGTTGGAGGTCATTCATAGCCTAAGAGCTAATTGGTGGTTCATATAGGGTAAATACATTTATGTTACTTGAACTCTCAAACGAGTCCTATTGCTTTGCACTTGTTGACGATATATAACCCTTGTATGTCGTTGATGTCGTTATATGAGACAATTATATGATTAATTAGTTGCAATTATCTCATGAACCGTAAGTTGATTCAAGTTGAAGTTACTCTTTCTCTATTGGGAAGAGTTATCCCTTATGTCATTATTCTTCATTTATCATTATCTACTAACTTTGTATAAGCAAGGAAGACCCGTGTGTTTTATATGCTAAGGTGAGACTGAGTTGTTTCAGGTTAGTACCTGTTGTAGATATCTGGTTAGCCTGCTTCCGCTTTGGTCCATCTTATCACTTTTTGATGCTTAGACATATTTTGAGTAATCACCTTATAGTTATTTATGTAACTATGATATGTACAAATTCTTTTGTTAGGACATAACGTATACATATGTGGTTCGTATAACCACCCACGAGCGTATCATTAAATATTATACTTGATGTATTTGAAAATAGCTATGGTTGTTGTTCTGTGATCTAAGTTATTTGTCATTATTATGTTTGTTTTGGATATATCTATTAGCCACCGTAGTATTGTATTAAGCTAGACTTAGTGTATTTGTCGATTCGCTTGAGGTAAGAAAAAAAAAATAGAACACTAAATCAATGTACGCGATATTTGTTTAATACAAGACTCACCGATGGTTGCTTCTAACCAGTCTTATTCTCTGCACTAGTAGAAAATATTACCTAGTAATACTCTTTGTTAGCGTGGGTCTCCGGGTGAGTCGTTACATTTTTAACACTAAGTTTTAAAAAATATTTTTGTCAATAAATATGTGTTATAAAACTAAGTTTATTGAAGTTTCATAACAGAACGACTAAAAACCGTTTGATTGATCATGAGAGTTTAGACTTCTAACAACGATAAATATCCGAGTTACGCAAAGATAAATCACCTCAAATAGCAAATTAACAGATCTGGATAATCGCTACATTAAACTATCATGCTGTGCAGTTAAAGCGCTCAACGGATCCAATGCGGTGGAGGTGCTAGCGAAAATAACGGAATATAGTTGAAATAATATGATATATAGGGAATATCGGGATATCGCAGAGTTTAAAGCAGAAAGGCTATTTCAGATGCTGTCTGAAAATAGCGTAGAGGTAGAAATCCGCTACATGATATAGTGGGATATAACGGGAAATCGCAGGGCAAAAACTGCACAACCATCATATTAGAATATCTTGTTTACCTTTTACGAATAATATTACTATTTTTAAACATTTTATAAAAGAAGAATAAGAATTAAACAGATTAATTTATTAGAATGGCAAATAATAAAATACAAGCCGTCGCAGCCCATCGAAAAATGTATCAACAACCATCGATTGTCGTCACCTGAACCGTCATTATAAGTAGTATTCCTTGTAGTGGTACTCTATTGTTTTTGTTTTCAATAATTGTTATGAACACATATGCTCTTATTATTCTGGTTCATCTAGTTATACTCTGTCTCGCATAATATTATACATATATATTTGATTATTAGTCACCGGTGGTAAAGAGAGATCGTCACATCTACTATTTGAGAAAATATTGTGAGCACGTATATTCTTAGTTAGGAGGAGTTCACTAGAATCTCTCTATTAGCTTAAAAATTCTTTTCTTTGTATTAGTAGTTTAAATGTTAATGTGTACTTGTTAACCATATATTAAGGTTTATTATTTTCTTTTTTGTGTTATTAAATGTAAATATTTGATTTGAAAAAAAAAAGGAAGACCAACATATATTTTAAAATTTTAATATATGGAATAGAAACACAATGTTTAGATTTTACAACGATGCTCCAAAAATACATTTACATGCAATTAAGATGTGAAGAGCTCAAATAACACTATGAACAAAAATACATATTGAAAAGTTTGATATGTAAATAATGTCATAGAATCAAATCCAACCCTCAATAAAAAACCTAACAGGTAAAGTTATAATTCCCATGTTATTTTTACTTAGATCAAATCTACTGAAGCAAAAGAATTTCTTACACACTCCATGATTCTAGGAATTTCTAGGTCTTTCCTAAATTCTCTCTAAACAATTTATTTTAAAATCCCTACGATTTTTCATTACAATATTTTTTATAAAATATCATTACTCTACCCTTTACAATTTTCATTTAAATATATATAATTCTACAATTATTTACGCCATACTTTCTTAGGTATTACCATATTATTTTAAATTCAAGTGCATATATTTAAATTTATTAAGTGATGTAAAACTTGAACTTTCAGTATAAATTCATCAACTGATATTTATTACTTGATCTAATAAGCCATAAAAATGACGATTCAATGCATGACTTATCATGCTTATATTGACAAAATATTTCAATAAAGTCCATATGACATAAAGTTCCATAGTTATATACATAATTTATTTAGTTTTCCTATATTATTCACATTTAAGCTACGATATTTATTTCTTTCTAAAATTTGTACTTTGTTACAATGGAAAAGATATGGCTAGGCTCGACTATGACAACGGCATAGTCACATGTTAAATCTGATAAAATTATAAACCAAGATCGTGTGGTTAACAATGTGTTTGTTGGTTTGAATGCGCATGTTCAGTCCGGTCGTGATAATAAGGATAAAATGTTCTGCACACCTCATGCTCGATGTAATGTCCCTATCAAGCTGCTCCTTCTTTGGCCTCTTGGACCTCTCTATTCACTACATCGCCTAACATTGCAGGTAATTATCAATCTATTGATTTCACTATTCCAGCTACTGAGCTTGGATCGATACCGTCGTCTGAAATCCTTTGTGAAACTGAGATTTTTTTGAAAGGACCAGTTGGTGGGGTTGTTTTTTGACTCCAAACTGCCAAATTTTGACATGAGAGCTGCTTGTCATAGTGCTTGAAGGTGACATTCACATTTCTTTTATTAGTGGTATGTTCTACATTAAGCTCTCTTCTAGTGAAGAGAGACTTAGAGTGTTGGTGGCTGCTCCGCTATCATCGGTGGCAAACCCTTTTATTATTACACTTGGAGTGCTTCAGTGGATGAAGCCAAAGAACAAGTCCTGTCAATTCTGGTTTGTACCCAGTTTACCAAAATTTCATCTGCTCTCCAGCCCCTAGTTGGCCTTAATTGCTTGACTTGTCATATTGATAAATTGAAATGTTTCAATACTAATACAATATCTTGGAAGAATCTTGTTTTTGCTTGATCCCTTATTAAAATAACTCCAGAAAAGCCTCTTCCCACTAAAATTAAATTTTGCATTGATGATCACATTTTTCATGTTGATGTATCGTATATGTGGAGCCCTGAAATCTGCATTTCCTTCAAATCCTTTGGTCATTCCTCTGAGAAATGCACATCTAAGTCTGATAACTTGCCTCGAGTGAAGATCCCTCTTCCTAGGCCTCCAGAGAGAATTTTGGATAGCAAAACCGAACCCGTTATTGATTTTCCTATCATCCATGTCCCTTTGGTTAGCAAAGAGATCTCTGGTATTCAATGGGTTGAAAGTGAGGAAGCTTGGTTGCATGTGGATACATGGATGCGATACGATCCAAACGACTTTGTTTTCTTTAAATTTATTGGTGGTTATGGAGAGACCCGTAGGTTATATTACCGCCCTCCGGGAGATAATTTGGTGTTGTGCGTAGATGGCGAGCTAAGTAAAGACAATGAGCTGTCGTTACAGGATGAGTCTTATGATATGAAACATCTTTCCCCTCTGAGGCGTCTGATTATGTGGAGGCTATCGCCTTCTTGCTATTGTCACATGTTGTTCATATGGCGACTTCCGATCTAGACGTCGGTTCCGAAGTTCTTGAGGAATAGTTGTTAGTAGCCTAGGCTTTTGGTCTAGCTCATGTTCTTTCAACTAGGATAGTTGTAGTGGTTGGTCCACTATAAAAACCGTTTACTGTTTCTAGGCACTCTGCCTAACACCTATACCTAACTTTTTTATTATTTGGTATGATAAAAAGGTTACAAATCACTTTAAAAACTGGTCGGCCATGCGGAAAAAAAGATACGATAATTTTCTTTTAAAAGTTGGTGTTTCATTATACATAAACATATGCATAACCTCTTCTTTCTAAATAAATATATTATTATACACATATATGTTTTCTGCGTTCTAAGCTAGGTACATAAATGAATCCTTCATCATAACTGAAAAAATTATATAAATACTTTAGTTTGAAAATTTAAAAGTAACGAACAATTTCAAATAATATTTTTTATGAAAATGTTAGATTTTAATTTTGAATATTCGTAATGTACATTTAAATGGATACAAATATATAATATTTTGATTAGAAATCATTTTTCCTTTCTTGTTTTATTGTCCTTTTGTGACAAATGTTATTTATTTATTTTGAATTTTGTTATGAATTAGAAATATTGGGATACAAAATAATGTTTTAAAAATTATGTTATTAATTTTTACACAACTGAATTAAGAAAACGATTTGTAATGCTTCTTTTAGTCGACATTTCTTTTAGACATTAAATAAATATTTTATCAATTTAATAATGCAACGTACTTATTTATGATGTGTATATCAACTTAAAAAGCTTTAAATCATAAAGTATGCCAATCCATATTTAGAGCATCTCCAACAGTTTTCGAATCGAAAATTACAATTCAGCAAATTACAAAATGTAGTTGCTCCCACTCCCCAACTGTTTCCGGGTAGGGCGCCTCTTGAACAAACGCCTGGACTTCAGGCGCCTATTGAACAGGCGCCAAAAAAAAAAAATTTGGGGTGCCTGTTTAACAGGCTCCCGAAGTCCGGGCGCCTGTTGAACAGACGCCCCATCTAGGGCATGGACACCCACCTGTTCAATAGTTCGGTATGAGTTTTTCTTCGGGGGGTACATGCTTTCAAAACTTACGTGGTTTCAAAAAAAAAAAAAGTGGGGCGCCTGTTAGACAAGCGCCTCACATCCGGGCACCTATTCAACAGGTGCCCCATACCCGGGCGCCTATTCAACAGGTGCCCCCATCTGATTACGTTTTTGTAATTGAAATGGCTGGATTTTGAACCAATTCAAAAATATACACTCTGTTGGAAGCCACATTCAGTGCAATTATTACATATTCGTAATAATGGATCACTGTTGGAGTTGCTCTTAGTATTACTCTTTCATTTTAAAGTATTTTTTTCATTCTTTCGATCAATATTTGAACTTTAATCCATATATCTTTATCTGTCAAATAAATGTACTAAAAACTAAATGTCAAAATTCAAAATTTACACATATAAATATTATTGATTGAAATTTGTAAAATATTTTAATTAAAGTTAATTAAGAACACTAATTTACATGTATTTTCTTATCTAAAAAGTAACAAATAATCATTTAACCTGTTATAATCTATAAAAATGATTACTATTTTTGTGCATATGAAAAACATAAATCATGTTAAAAAATACATGCTCAAAATAATAAGTTAGGTAGATAACTCAGTCATCTTAACAAACTTACCATATATTGCATGATGAATTCAAATTTTAAACAATCTTAGAAAAGTTTTTTTTTATAAAACTTATTATGTGCAGCGCGTGGATTACACAGTTTTGAAAATGGTAGATCAATAAAATAAATACTACTTTTATATATTACCTTTACATGCATGTTCCAAAAAAAACGTAAAGTTACACTTTTGTACAATAAATTGTGGTCTTTTGTATATTAATTAATGAAGTTTAACCTGCATTTTATGAGTTCAGTTGACATAAACTTTATTATTCTCATAAGAAAATAAATACTACTTTTATATACAGGAAAATAGTGTGAAGAACAAAATAAACAAAAAAATTAACCAAAAGGACAAGAGGTAAAAAAATTAGCCATAAGCACAAAGTTTAATGTAAAGTGTAAAATTATATTGGGCCCCTGAATTCCTTCATTTACACTAAAAATTGTCCTTGAGACTAAAATTTTAGTCTCTTGTCACTAAAATTTAAGTCTCTTGTCCTTATGGCTAAATTTTTCGTTGACTTTGTTTGTGTGCCTAAAAATCCCCTTTAGTACATTAAATGAAGTTTAACCTGTGTTTTATAAGTTCAGTTGACGTAAACTTTATTAAAGTCTATTCCCAGAAGATAAAATATACAAGTAGGTTTTTCTAATTAGGAATCTTAGGTTTACAAAGTTAAGTAATAATACAGCTGTTTAGTTATCTATTACAGATCTGCTCCATTCTATTATTTTCTTTATTTTCAAATATTTTGTTACTGTTACCATGTAAAAACCTTTATAATATATAAATATAAAAGATGCCTAGTACTTTTATTAATCAGCGAATTTTAATCCGAGAGCAACTAAATCAAATTAAACGCGTCTAGTATTATTTTTAAAAATCTCATTAACTAACTCAATCTCTGAAGTCTGAACAAAATAAGCATCAAAGAGACCTTTTTTCTTAAAACTAGATACGTTGTTCTAACGTTCATAACTCACAATAAAATCCTCTTTTAATGCAAATATTCCATATTTATACAATTTAACGCCAATATCAGTTAGATTATGCCATTTTTAAAACTTACCAGCAATACGCCATTTTGAAAACTCTCTCATATAATGTTTTCCGTAATTTTCCATAAATATAAATCCGCTTCCTTTAACTCTTGTTTATCATCCACGCTTCAAGCATAAATAGGATTACTGGAACTAGGGGTGGATTCGGTTCAGTACCGGAACTTTGTATTCAAAACCATTACCGTACCGACTAATATATTAATTGGAAATATCATACCATTACCAGCCAAAAAAATCGGTTACCAATAGTTCGGTTTATGGTTGGTAGCGGTCGGTAATAAGTTTTTGCCGTTACTAGTATAAGATCTTTTTATCTATAATATTTTACGTTAAAATATTATATATTAAATTTTATTTTTTTGTTATTATATTATTATTTATCTATCTTATTTTATATAGCCAAACATACAAGAAAACATTATGGATGAACTAAAATATCATATATATTATTTTGTTTTTAAGATATATGATGAAAATTGCATTCAATTTTGTATCATAACAATATTTTCCTATGTATTTTTTTAAATAATTACATATTAGAAGTTTGATGTTATGTTATAAACATATATAATGAATATAAGAATATACGTATGTACTATTTAAGATATGTGGTAGGTATGATAATTACCATTGTCAACGCTCAATTACTATTACCGTATCGTATATTTTCATGTGATTTGGCATACCGTGCCAATCAATCAGTTACCAATTGTTCGGTACCACTTTCGCTGGTAGCAGTTGGTAATGGCTGGTAAGTGGTAAAATGGTAAAAATGTCCAGTCCTAACTGAAACCGTCCCGTTTCAGGGCAAACTACTTATGGGGAAAATTGTGGGGATTCTTTATACTTGGAAAATTCTCTTTCATCTGTGCAGATAGAAGAATTAATCAGTGGGAGGAAAAAAAAATATTTCTACTTTCTACCTTCTGCAATCCAGGTACTGTGATTTAACCAACATGTTAGCTTGAATCTCTCTTTTATTTGGTATTTACTTCTGCATCTACTTTTATACCTGCATATATTGTTTTTGAATTTGAAAGTTGTCATCAGGCTTAAGTCAAGCGCAGAGCAATGTCATCAACAAATAGTTCTGCAAGTTACCTCTCTTCTTCTCCTTGCTACAAAAATCAGGAAAAATGCGATCTGTCGAGGTAATTAACTTCCTTTGTGCCTTTTGAAACAAGTGACTGATGTTATTAAGCATTTACTTGTGTTGCAACTTTGAATAATAAAATCAGGAACAATTTTTAATAGGGAAAAGCTCAAACTTTCACACATTAACTTCTTGTTCCTCTAATAATGATTAAGTAATAACAAATGAATTAGATATCCCTTTCAATCTGTGATTCTGTGTTAAGATCCTTAACGCAAATTCTATCCTAGAAAATCTTTTTGCCAGTTTACTATGTTTCCCGTGAAATGAACTTGCAAATTGTTGACACTTTACCATGCATCAGGATTACTAGTTCAGTAGAGAATAGAAAGAGGGCACTTGAAACCACAGTCCAAGAATCAAACCAAGTCCATCCCAAGAGGATTGCGATGGCGGAAATCAGAAAGCAAGAAGATCACTCAATGCTCTCTTCAGTAGCTTGTATATAGTCTCTATTGCATTATAAATTCAAGAACCCGAAGCTTTGTGAAGAGGCCTTGACGCATTCATCTAATACTGAACACATATGCTACCAGACATTGGAGTTTATAGGAGATAGCGCACTTGGTCTTGCCATTACAAATTACTTGTTTTTGAATCATCGTGATGTTGGCCCCGGTGGTCTTTCAACATTACGTGCCGCTAACATCTCTACAGAGAAATTAGCTAGAATTGATGTGAAGCACATACTTTACTCTTTGGTTAGGAAGAATTCGCCTAAACTGGATAAGACGGTAATTCTTACCGCAATTTGTTACTATTTATTTATTGGTTGCTTGATAAGTTAATTTACTTATCAGAAAAATAACAATAAAGTTTGACCATATATATATGAAGCAAAGGGTGAACTTCTTTAATGGATTTTGAATTAGCATTATGGAAGGAGAAGAAATCACATGTTCCAAAATTGCTTATGCTTGATTTCTAATGTGCTGCCTATTTCTTTTAGTAAACAATAACATTTGACCAGTTAGAGATAAGGTTCATGTTTTCGTAACAACAACCTATTTAAGTCCCTGATTAATGAAAAGGAAGTTATGTTTGAAAACAAACACTATGAAGCTTTATTTTATAATATTGCACAGTTCCATGGCTTTTTATGTTAAATTCAACTTCTTATGTTATGTTGTCGCTATTTAATGACTAATATCAAATTAATTATGTAGTTCTAAACAAAGTTCAACTAAATGCATGTTTAAGTGATGTTGTCCCAGTCACAAACTTTTGGTGATGATACAGAATTACATTTAGTTTGTTATCAAAAAAAGAAGGAATATTATCAACTAACCTTAACCTGGTTGAAAATAATACAAGTAAGTAGGAGATTCAATCATGACAATGTTTTATGATATGTCTTTATTATTCATGGAAAATTTTATAGGTGAAAGAATTCACTCTTGCCGTAGAAAAGGAAAATGAAATGGGCGTAACCAAACAATCATATGGTGGTAGCCTCGTGAAAGCTCCAAAAATTCTTGCTGATATCGTGGAAGCAATTGTAGGTGCAGTCTACGTCGATTGCAAATTTGATCTTCAATATTGTTGGACCGTTATTAGAGGACTACTTGAACCAATTATAACGGGGAAAAACCTAGAAGAGCAACAACCAGTGACTACCATATATGAATACTGCCAGAAAAAGGGAAAAGACATTTTCTTTGAGGTTTGGAAAAAAGAAAAGAACATGGTCATCACAAATGTTTTTGTGGATGGAGAAATTCTCGGCATTGGATCATCTGAGCATCAACATATTGCTAGACTTAACGCCGCAAGGGATGCATTGAAAAATATTCCTGATTTGAAAGACGGCGAAGAAGAATTTAAACGTAGTGGGGAAAAAGAAATCGTTAATGCAAAGCATAAACTACATGAGATGTGCAGTAAGAGGAGGTGGCCAAAACCAGTTTACAAAAAGTTGTCTGAACAAGGACCTGCTCATGATAAGATATTTGTGGCGTCGGTGCTCGTTACGACACCTTCGACAGAGCTCTCCAAAGTAAGTGACCCAATGACTAGGCTTAAAGATGCAGAGAATTCAGCGGCTGCGAAAATGTTATATGTTATAAGTAAAATTTGATTAGATTGGGGGTACTTGGCAATCAACTTGAACATACAGATAAATTTGCATAACAAGAAATATACTCATCTAGTTTTAACTGAATTAGTGAATTTTACCGTTGTACATTGCACTTTTACAATGCAAACTACTTTATGACTTTGGAACTTATTTACTTTTTTGCAAAAATTTCCTATGCCATGCAACTCTTTTGGATTATTGTAACTTGTATTTTTAAAGATCAAGCACCTATCGTTGTCTAGTACCTTTGCATTATATTAATGATAGTTGTGCAATGTTATTTACTACTTGATTTTGATAAAATAGTGCTAAGTGTCTCTAATACTTTGTACATTGCAATTCGCTGCATGGACGAATGGCCATCTTTGTCTTTGTTGATGATCGACTTGTGCGTTATTTTGCCCAAAACTTTTTTAAAATGGCAATATGTCACCTTTTGGTGAGATACAAGTTGTATGTTTTATTTCTATGGCATCTGCTTTAAAATTTGTGGTTTTTGTTTCAATGTTTAATTTAGCTTCACCTTTGCAATGTGTTGGAGTTGATGAATATAACCTGCTATGTAAGACATGGAGAAAGGAGAGAAATGAATGTAGAAGCTCTTTGGTCTTTGACTTGTGAATGAATCCTGTAGATGGTCTAGAATTTAATATGTAAGCCCACTTTTTATTGTAAAAGCCCTGACAAAATTTGTTTTCTTAGGTAATACTATAATCAGGAAAACTGAATTATGTATGAACTGCACCGATAAATTATTTGCTTAGATAAATTATTTCGATGTTCTTCCTCCTATTTTATCTAATTCTCAAAAAAAATTGGAATTCAGTTACATGTGTTGAAATTGGTGATACGCAAATCACAATTTTGGGCCACAAATAATCTTACATATTTTGTGGAGAGATTTGTTGTTAGATTTGATGAAGAGATTTGGTGCAAGATTTAATTAAGGGATTTGGTGCTAGATTTTATGGAGAGATATTGATTGCTATATTTGTGGACATTTATTGCAAGGATATTTGGTGCTTAACCAAATAGTTTTATAACATATATGAAGATATTTGGGAGCCAAGTTTTCTTGGGCATGAAGCAATTCTCACTATAAAAATGGCTAGCTAATCTCTTCTTTGGATGTGGAAGATTTGCCATTATTCTTCATTGTCTTTTTCCTCAAATTTTTAGCCATTAGATATTCTCTACCTATTTCTCAATAAGGTTATTGGTTCAAGTTGTAATTGTTTGTAACGATAGTTGAGGTCGTTTGTAAACAATTTTTATTAGTGAATCAATAAAGAGGGTGGTTGGGTGGAATATCGTGTGCTCATATTTCCGATATTATTTGTGTTGTTTTTGTTTTTCAATCAAATTCATCTTCAAGTGATTGGGTGATAAAGATCTTATTTTACTTGGCGTTTTGTCAAACTTCCGCTGCACACAAAACCCTAACAATTGTTATCAGAGCTAGATCATCGCATAGCTTGGAGTGTTTGTTGGATTGAAAATTGGAGATGTCGGAGATGATGACGTTTTCAAAGATGGCTATTTTAAATGGGAAGAATTGGGGTATATGGAAGCCGAAGATGGAGGACATTCTATATCTCAATGATTTGCATGATCCCATTGATGGAGATGGGGTGAAGCCCTCGAATATGGATGAGGGAAAGTGGAAGAAAATGGACAAAAAGGCGATTGCGTTGATTCGCCAATATTTGGATGATTCTGTATTCCACCATGTGGCTAGTTGTGAATCCGCAAAGGCGTTGTGGGACAAATTAGTATCTTTGTATGAGTCGAGAGTGCTACAAGTAAGGCTTTTCTGGTTCGAAAGTTGGTGCAACTTCGATTGGATGAGAAGAAGTCTGTTGTAGAGCATTTGAACGAGTTTCAGGATGTCATCAATCAATTGGCAAATATGAAGGTCAATTTTGATGATGAGTTGCAGGCTCTTTTGTTGATGAGTTCTCTTTCGGAAAGTTGGGAGACTTTGGTTGTTTCATTGAGTAATTCCAATGCTAATGGAACTATCTCTTTAGAAACGGTTCGAAGCAGTCTTTTGAATGAGGAGCTAAGGAGAAAAGGGTCAGAGTTGAAATCGGTTCAAACTGAGGTGATGGTAGCAAGGGACTCGGGGAAAGATACAAGAAGGAAGAAGAAAGGGGCTAATGGTAAAGGTGCTTGTTATTATTGTGGTAAGGAAGGTCACAAGCGCAATGATTGCTATTCATATATACGAGATATGAAGAAGAAGAAGGCGCAAAGTGATAATAATAATGATTTGGCACAAGCAGGTTTTGCTGAAGGTACCGAAAGCGATTCTTCATGTGATGTCCTATTTAGTGTTGTGGAGCCTTGGAAGATGGATTCAGGAGCCAGTTTTCACATTTGTCGTGATGTGAAAAGTTTTTCTTCATATGAGAAGAGTGTTGGCATGATAAAGACGGCCAATGGAGTAGAGCTACCAATTTGTGGAGTTGGAGCTGTTAGGTTTCGGATGCATGATGGAGTGGTGAGAGAAGTGGCTGGTGTGAGGCACATACCCACTTGCTCGCATAACCTCATATCTCTCGGTCAGTTAGATCGCCGCGGTTGCACTTATGAGACTCGAGGTGGAGTTTTGAGAGTGAAGAAGGGTGGTCGTGTGATGATGCGAGGAGTTTTAGAGGAGGGAAACCTATATAGTTTGGTCGGTTCGGTGGTCAACAATGAAAGGCGGGTGACGGTTGAAGAACCTAGTCCACAGCAAGGTGGAGAGGTTAATATGGTTACTGCTGATGATCCTAAGGTAGAGGATCATGGTATCGACAAGGGTCTAGATGTTGATGATGCTCGAGGGATCCCGGAGATGAAGAGATCATGTCAAGCGGAAGACGGATGTCGAGTTGTGAAATCCACAAAGACGAGATGGAGGTCTTTGTGGTATTACAAATGCTTTTGAAGATCGCTAGTGGCGTGGTGCACGGATAAGGGAGGTGCATCATTAGTGGGCGATGGTGGAGGTTTGTAATGGTGTTAATTGAGAAAGATCGGTTGAAAGTGAGAGCTAAGGAGCTATTGTTTGAGTGGAGGAGATGTGATTTGGTATCAAGCTGGAGTGTTGAAATTGGTGATACGCAAATCACAATTTTGGGCAACAAATAATCTTACATATTTATGGAGAGATTTGTTGTTAGATTTGATGAAGAGATTCGGTGCAAGATTTAATTAAGGGATTTGGTGCTAGATTTTATGGAGAGATATTGATTGCTATATTTGTGGACATTTATTGCAAGGATATTTGGTGCTTAACCAAATAGTTTTATAACATATATGAAGATATTTGGGAGCCAAGTTTTCTTGGGCATGAAGCAATTCTCACTATAAAAAGGGCTAGCTAATCTCTTCATTGGGTGTGAAAATTTTGCCATTATTCTTCATTGTCTTTCTCCTCAAATTTTTAGTCATTAGATATTCTCTACCTATTTCTCAATAAGGTTATTGGTTCAAGTTGTAATTGTTTGTAACGATAGTTGAGGTCGTTTGTAAACAATTTTTATTAGTGAATCAATAAAGAGGGTGGTTGGGTGGAATATCGTGTGCTCATATTTCCGATATTATTTGTGTTGTTTTTGTTTTTCAATCAAATTCATCTTCAAGTGATTGGGTGATAAAGATCCTATTTTACTTGGCGTTTTGTCAAACTTCCGCTGCACACAAAACCCTAACAACATGGGGTGTGTGAAATTGCTGACAGGCATGGAAGAACCAGGAGTAAGTAATCATGAGTGACATGGTTTGTTATATAAGCCACCTTAAGTGATTTCCTTTATCTTCGTCAGTAGCACATTTGAGTTCAATCAAGCTATAAGAGTTTGCTTATACCTATGTTTTCTTCAGTTAAAATCACGGAAAAATATTCTTAAGTCTTTTCAGATATTGGAGTTCTTGTGCCACCGTTTCGGGTTACTGCCTGTGCGTGCTCTTCTGATCTTCAAATTGAGTACGGACGTATATTGAACATATCGGTGTTACCATATCAGTTAAGGGTATGTATTAGAAGGCTTCAGCAAGCAGCGCATGTGATCAACATGGGACGGCCACTAACTAAGCCACTAGCCCTCACCTGTCATATTTTCACCCTATGAATACATCTTTCTTCTTCATAAATCTCAACCCATCTCAAATTCAATAAGAAGAAAAAGAAAACAAGTTTACAGTGAGATTGAGTGTTGAATGAAAAATGTTTTGTGTAAGGTTTTTACTATTCACATTTCTGGCCACCAAAATTAAAAGCACTCCAAATATTTTAGTTTCCTCTGGTGGCCACCGCCTAAATTAATAACCAACAAAGATAGAGGCCACTAGCTCCTTCCTCTACACCATCGGATCAATGTACTCTGCGGATCAAATAACTAAGATCAAATAGTTCAAAAAAAATTAACATAATCCATTTTCATAACCACATTAGCAATTTTAATTTTTATAAATGAGTACTTACTTCGTCAGTTGTGAAATGATTCGTCAAATCAGCATTTATGTTTTTTGATCATTTGATCGAATATCTAGCATCATATTATCACAACCATCATGTTTATAGTCCAATTTATCATTCCATCTATTATTATAAAATGAGTAGCTAAAACACACGTAGTATTTCTCTCACACACACATATGGATTAAAGACTAAAAGTTATGCATGCAACTTTTATATTTCCACTGACACCGAATACAAAAAAATAAAGTACTTATATAATATTTCAATGGACACCTCATCTATCCACTTGCATGCACATCTATCTATCTATCTATCTATCTTTTATATAATAACGAGTGGAAACCCGTGCGTTGCACGGAAGCATAGAGTACGGGGTGTTGTAGTTTGCACGGGGGCATAAACAACGGGGTGTTGTAGTTTGCACGCGCGTGGTCGTTTGACGCTCTTCGCGCTGGTCGTGGCACGTGCTTCGTGCGTGATCGATGCAAGTCGTTTGCGCGTCGATTGATGTTCGTCAACTGTTATGTATATGTGGAGTAATTGTATATTTAAATTTTATTTGTCGCAGGTTATAAGATGTAAATTGGAAGTGGATGAATGTAATATGTTGGAATTATTTTAGTTCAGTAATAAAAGATGAATGTAATATGAAGGAGATTTGAATTAACACGACGTATCAAAATATTGCTCATTTATGGAAACGGGTATTTCATCTTTACCATGTAGCATTAAAAGTTAACAAATATAGTGTAAGATATTGAACTTAATTATATTTTATGGCATGTGTAGCATTTTCATCCTATTTCCATTGCAGTTTTAAGCAAACAAAGACTGCGATATAGGTTAAGGAGTGGATAATCCAATTTTTGCATATTTAAGTTGCTCCTATACAAAAACCATTATTGTATGTTGGTCGGGAGTCTAAATAAATCAATTTTAGAGATCCATCTCCTTCTGTAGAGTTTATATTTCATTGTTTAAAAAAATACTACTAAAAACTTCAAGCTTCATGCAAACTTTAGTGAATCCATGGTTCACATCATGCTATCTATATCTATGTCATCAATTCTATCTAACATAGCTTCCTTTTATATCTCAGCAATGGGCATTCAAAACATAAGTGCCTAGGATTTATTATAAGCTGCATTACTTTTGGAACAATAACATCTCATTATTGCATATTTTGGTTAAACGACAACACTTAGGAATAAAAGAACAATATGAATCATTAACATAAAGTACAAATTAAAGCACGAAAACACAGGTTTTATAGCTGCTAAAAAAATAGACAAATAATATCAAATTGAAAATAAATAAAAATGGAGATGAAATATTTATGGATTGAAGCTTATACAATCAGTATGCAAGGCCTTCCTCATCGTTTTATCTGAGAAAACTGCACAATGGACATAATTACATTTATTACTTTTGTTATTATTTTGCAACACATCAAATTCCGTACAACATCAAGAAATCCACCATGCAAATAATTGATTAAGAAGGTAAATGTTTTTAGGATCGGAATTAAAAGAACAAAATAGTTAAAAAAAAAACTCTCTAACGTTGTAGCTTGAATTTAAGAGGAAAAAGTCAACAGAGATACTGAATTCCACCCAAACCCTTGACTTTTTTGGTCATTTTGTAGTATATTCCTGTTGAGAGATACAAATACTTCCAACGGAAGTTTGTACGCATTGCAGTGTTTCAGCCGTTGATTTCAGTGGAGTCCCTATGGACCGCCCTGAAATCAATGGCTCACGCACCGCAGTATACTTACTGCGGTGTGTACAAACTCATGCTCCATATACTTCAACCTTAAGCTAATATTCAAACTCCTTGTAATAATACCTAAATTCAGTCTCAGTCAGTCAGAGATCCTTGTCAAAACCAATAAAACAGAAACCTGTTCAAAAGCATAAACTCATGATCATTTGATGGGGCAAGTCGATGAATTAAACCATCATTTCAGTTGAATTAAAAACCATGCTACATAATTAGCTTCTACATTCGTTAATATCTAAATATGTACACAACAAACATCTTCCGTCGTGTTTTACTGTAATTTAATATCTAAAGAAATAATGACTCAGTTTCAATTGCTGGTGCAGAATGATAACGTTTGTTTGAATACTCTAGCTCTGTATCACAAATTTATTCCTTCATAAAATATGGGTGCATGAAATCTGCATATGACAGTTGTGCTAACCCTATTACCAATCATTAATGCACACCATTGCTGGATCAATCAGAATAGAAATTCACAACGAATGAAAAGCCTTTAAATTTCTTATTTCATAGGAAGTTCGACATAAATTTATGTAATGGCCTTTGCATCATTAGTCCAAGAAGCTTTCAACCAAATTGTTACTGCATGAATAGCTATAATGCAACAACGTGTTAAATATCAATTATACCTGATAATTCCTGTAATCTTATCCAAGAGCAATTACAAAGTTTGAGAAGAGAAGAAATGGTAGATCATGACAAAAAACAACATAGGCAAATGTAGGAAAAAGACAAAAAAAAAATGGGAAAGTCCACAAATATATAGATATTATTGAGTTTGAACAGAAATACAAAATTAAGATAAATATGTACAATGAATCTTCACACTGCATAAAATAGAATGCATAAAACCGAAGGTACAACACATAAAAGGAAAATAAATAAAACAAAATACAATAGAGAGCATTTTGTGAAAACAAACAGGTAAAGATCAAACATCAGCGGTATCCGTTCTGTTTCACCCATTCAATCTGCAAAAGCAAAAAAGCCATTAGAACTGCTTGTTAAAAAAACTGCTAAGTTAGGGAAAGAAATATATATTAAGGCTGCCCGAATGCCCTCGTTATTTGAGTCGTTCCAAACAGGAAACATGGTTGTCTGCCGGTTTTCAGGAGCAATTTCGTCTGAATCCTTCCATTTAGTATGTAAAGAAAATGTCGGAGGAAGGAGGGAAAAGATAAAATCCAAGGAGAAAAAAAAAGTATGGAATAATGGAGTCAATAGCCGTTAATGGATTCAAGGAAAGATATAAATAATGGAATAATGGAGTCAATAGCCGTTAATGGATTCAAGGAGGGCCTGCGAATTGAGGAGATAAGGAAAGATATAAATAATGGAATAATGGAGTCAATAGCCGTTAATGGATTCAAGGAGGGCCTGCGAATTGAGGAGATAAGGAAAGATATAAATAATGGAATAATGGAGTCAATAGCCGTTAATAATGTAAGTTAATGTTCCAACTATTTTTGTCTTCAGAAAGATACCATTAATTGCTTAAACAAAAAAGAAATTATAAAAAATATCAAATTTAACAGATTCACCATAAAGTATACCAATTTCGAAAATGTGCAGTGAATATGGAATGAAAGTATATTTTGATAACAAAGTATAGTATGGTTTCCAAATTTACAAAATATAGGAAATGTGTAAAAATTGAAAACTTTCAAACAATGATTTATAAACAGCAATGCATATTTTACGTTAATTAGTCAACCTCTTTTACAATTTGGCACTTATGTTTGGGTTACCTTTTCTTAGTTAAGCTGCCTTTATATATAATATCATTTCAATATTTTGTGAAATAATGAAAATTAAGAATATGTGCTAACGTTTTGAATTACCAACCATTAATGCAATTTAGAATAGTTATTGACATATAGTTTTAATGTTAAGTAAATTAAATATAATTTACTGCCTTTAATTAACAATCTATTTATATATAATACTATTATACAATTCCAAATATCATGACAAATATATCATGAGTAACATCCAAAATATGGATCAATATCCGTCTAAATCTCTACATGCGCCTCTTGAATTTTGAGGTTGACCGAACGTTTTGTCATAATTAATTATTAATAAGGACCATGACAGCTGTGGATCAGTTAATGAACCTATTACAAATTCGTACATTAGAAACATCAATGACATGCCATTATTAATTACTTAATTTTTTTATGGGTAAAGAAGGGGAAAAAACAAAGTATAAAGAGTAATGGACATTCATGTAACAAAAAAGAGGTTCATAATCAAATTACTTTCAATGTGACATGTATCAATAAGATTTTAAGTTGGGAAATTCTATAAAAATAAATTAGTATAGTACCAAAAAACACGGCGGAACATTTCTTTACCATTACATATGTACATGATTTCCGCATTCCACATCAAAAGATGCAAATTTGGGCATTTGGAATGAGGTAATTATATATTTGAGACGTATAGTGTATATAAGTTTGGAACATAATTAATCTTTTTTATAGTATAGATTACCTTCTTCCATGTTTGTATTCTATATTAATGATTTATTAAATGCAGCGAGTAAATTCAGGTTGTGGCCTCGTTAAAAATTTTGAGAATTCATTTAAAACCAAAAAAAAATCATTTAAAACTTACTATATAATTAAGACTGTTGAAATGATTTAATGCTAAATAATGCTTAGGCAAAAAGTTTCTTTATAGTAAGTTTGGAACATAATTAATCTTTTTTATAGTATAGATTACCTTTTTCCATGTTTGTATTCTATATTAATGATTTATTAAATGCAGCGAGTAAATTCAGGTTGTGGCCTCGTTAAAAATTTTGAGAATTCATTTAAAACCAAAAAAAAATCATTTAAAACTTACTATATAATTAAGACTGTTGAAATGATTTAATGCTAAATAATGCTTAGGCAAAAAGTTTCTTTCAAAAGTTTTTAGTTAAATGCATGGGCAATGTAAGCATGAAATAAAAGGATTTACCTGGCGTTTTGAGATAGGGTAGCATCTCTCTACCTTTTTGACAAAAATATAGTGTAAATAGATTTAAAAAGGGTGTTTTAGCAGGATATAATATATTAAACATTAATTGATACACAACTGTAATTAGCGACTTTACAAATATCTAAATTAGTTATGGATTGACACACGTGGACGAAGGATATCCATCAGATATCTTTTTCACAATAATGTAGTATTTTTAACATCTAATGCTAAATTATATTACCAAAATAATGTAGTAAATATAAGGCAATTTTGGATGAGGTGACAATTAAAAATATCAGGGGATGTGTTTATGGGATGTGTTTAAATCAACCTATTCAATGCTAATGCAAGAATAATGACATGTTTATGGTATGTGTTTAAATCAACCTATTCAATATTCATGCAAAAATAATGACATGTTTATGGGATGTGTTTAATTTAGGACCGTTGATTTGTTTTTGCGGGATTAAATCTCAGCCGCTCTTTGTCTTCTTGTTTGTCTAAGAGTTTGTCTTAGGGGGGAATTTTATTATATAGATTCCCACTAATCTTACCTTTGGTCCGACCTTGAAATACCGAAATTGCCCATCACTTCTTAAATATCACCTAATGTCACCTATGTGTTATTTAACATTTCATGGAATATTCATCAAATGGTATTTACTACTTGAGCACCTTCCCAATTTTCCTCATATCACATTCCTTTTTCACATATTCAGTCTATGGTACTGATTATCTTTCAGCATAAAATTTCTTTTCCAATGTTAGCAATATTAATTAATGAAATTAATGAATGTTACCTGATTTGTAATTAACATGGTTTAGCGTAATGATCCATTTAACATGGTTTAGCATCCGCGGTTGCTCCTAGCTGTCCATTTTCGTGTCCACTCGCGTTCTTTGTCCACGGGTTATTTCCCTGCCTCATAGTTCATTTTCTCAAATAAGTTCTTCTGAAAATTCCTCCTTTATGTTTCAGATCATCAACAAAATCAAGTTGCAGTTGAACATTCCAAATTCCCATTGTCGACTGCCCTAACCTCTATTTTTCAACAATGTTGCTGGTATCTATTTTGTTCATCCACCGCCATCTCTTTCGTATACGGTTATTCCCTACCCCAATGACTTCACCGCTCGAAAACACGTCCTCATTAAGCAACTAAAATTCCCAAATTCCCACTATCGACTGCCCTAACCTCCACTTTTCAACACCGTTGCTGGCATCTTTTTTGTTTGTCCACCATCCTAAACAAGCCCTATTTTTTGACACAATTAGAGGCGTTGATTTTGTTCGCCCACCGTCATCAAGAAGATTTTTAGAAATTACTTTTCTTCCAAGTTTGTACTTTCTCCCTTTTCTAAATCATATTGGGTTATCATAATTCATTATATCTGAATATCTGTTCTGGGCGATTTATATCGGACGACTGTCAAATGTTATAGTTAGTACGAAGTTCGGTTTTTTCTTTCTATTTTTTAGTTTTGAAATACTTTCACTCAATTTGTTACCTCTTCCTCTTTGCAGTTGAACCACATTGACATAGAATTATTTACCATTGTATTCATTTCAAATATTTAGTTTTTTAATTCAGTATATATTGTACAGAAGTTTCATCTGCCATTGGGCATTGTTACATGCACTTCAGAAATATGTTAAGGGGAGGGGGGACACAGTCAAAAACGAAATTCGGTCTACCGAAATGGTTTTGATGAATTCACAGTCGACGAGGAGGGCTAGTCTTTGAATGATGTATGTGTGCGATATGCTGGATACCACCGCTAGCATATATTTCCTTAATGCATGCTGAATGAGTTTGTATTAATACTACTAAGTACTAACACAATATGTATGTGTACTTACCGCAGTTGTACCCTATGTTGTTTGCTTATTTGTTTATTTCTCATCTTTATGTCTACTAAAATTGCTGACTAGAGCAATGCTGATCTAGAAAAAAGAAATGTCCAATGAAAATTAAAGAATCGGCGAGGATGATGAAAGTTGAAGTGGATGAGAAAGTGAACGATTATTTGGAACGCAGTGTTCAAGTGGGAGTTTCAGATCCTATGCCACCATGACTGAAGGCAACATTTTAGCGTTAGTAATCGAGCCTGTGCCTCCACTTTTGATCGAACCTGATATATTTTCATGTTAATGAAATATATTGCGTGAATATATATTATAAAAAAACACATATTGGCATAGCTTGCACTACATAGACTATGAGTTTCATGCTCAGATTTTGCATTGCAAATGCATCTCAATTACAAAATATATCTTTCATGTTGACTAGAAATGCAGCATACATGTTTCAATTAAGTACTGTTAGAATATCAATTACATGTTTATTTACTACAATAAGCAGGACTTGATTTATTAGATAGTTTTTTTTATTATGGAAATATTTTGCAATTTGAAGCTTGGTTCTAGTTGATGGAAACTAAAAATCACAACACAGAAAGTTGAGGCAAATTTGTTTCCATATAGGAAATTCGACATTTATTTTCGTCATCATTTGCACTTCTGTTCACACCATAAAATGAATCATGTAATGATATTATTGTTGTAACTTCTATTGGTTAATTTGTTAAAATATTGGAATGGCAGTTCTATTAATTTTTTAAAAGGCAGGTTCCATTTCAAATCACTTGCTACAGATATAAGTTCAAGCTAATTATTGCGTGTGGGCATTGGCAACTTTTTCAATTTTAGCAATGGTTAATTGATTGTTTTACATTTATCAATTAACAATTAACTCTATATTATTCGATATTGTTAAATTTATCCACTTTTAAATTGACAAATGAATCTTCATGCCAATTGTCGCTCAATACCTTTGTGCAATTTAAGACATTCTGCCATTAATGTTAGTGGTTAAGGAATTGCTTTTCTTTGTAACATAATCAGTGGATAGCTTTATATAGCAAACAATGTAATTTCAAACAAATCGTTCTATAGAATCGTTGAATTGCCAGTTTCTGCCAACACCATCCCTTTTTTTTTGGGATACATTACTAAAAAATATTTCTATATACTACGCTCTATTGAAGAATAAAGATGGGAAATTTGGTTCTATATAATCGGGAAACATATTAGAAAATTTCCTATTTTCCCATTTCCTTCCCTTTTAATATGTGTGTGTGCGTGTGTATATATATATCAATAAAAAGTAAATGATGATTTCATGCAATTGTCTTCGTTGATTACTTTTATGTTATCAAATAAACTCTGCAGGTTTCATTTTTAAAATTAGTAAACATTTACAGGAGAAACCGAAGAGAAAAAAATCACTGAAAAAAGAAAATTTACATCCAAATTTCTTTTACTTATCGTAATCAAAATTAATAGTCATTAAAAAAATCATAACATAATCAAAATTTCAAGAATGAAAAGGAAATAATTTAAGGGACTGGATCCAAAGTTTGAAGTTTAAACTAACATTCCGACTCCTTTTGGATAAGAAAAAATTACCCTATACAAATCTTTCTTCTAGTATTAATTAAAATGTATTTACAGGTGTTCCATCCTACATGAGATGAGATGTGAAATGTACAATTTTTATTAGGCAAATTCTATTCATACACAAAAAATTACCTAACATACAGCTCAACATTTATGTTATTTTTACAAACAAAAGGTTTTAAATCATTTACGGTTTACTCGAAAAAATTCTATTAAAATGTTTGAGAAGTTGAATTCTATAACATTTATTAATTTAAATTGGCACTGTCTGGCTCATTTGAAATTCGAAAATTGGAATTTACTGACTTTTTTGGTTTCAGTTACATAATTATCTATCTATATAATAATTCCCACTATTCAATTTGCTTAAATTATCTCCAAATTTCCTTCTATATTTAATATTTTAGATGTTCACTAGATTAACAACTACCATAAATTGCTTCTGCTTAACAAAGTAAGAAACCTGGCTCCTTATCACTTTTGTGTATCACAATAAATAATAAATATTGTGCTTATTTTATTTTTTGATCGGTGAAATATTTTACATTACGCCTCTTTCCTTCATGGTTTATTTCATTTTTAGATTTGTGCAAAACTTTGTATTTTATGCTTATTTCATTTTTAGATTTGCACCTAATATCACCTATGTGTTATTTGACATTTCATGGAATATTCATCAAATGATATTCATTACTTGAACACCTTTCCAATTTTCCTCATATCACATTCTCTTGTTACATATTCAGTTTATGTTACTGATTATCTTTCACCATAGAATTTGTTTTCCAATGTTAATAGTATTAATTAACGAAATTAATAAATGTTACCTGATTTGTAACTAAATGCAAAATTACATGCTAAAATTTTGGTATGAAATTGTTAATGCTCCATGATCAAACCTTGGATGATTCCTTCTTTCACCGCTTTAGCTTTCTTTCTTTTGGTAATATTCATTTATCATTTTTTTTCACCTTCAACTAAAAACTAGGAACATAGTTATTCTACTATTCAATTTGCTTAAATTATCTCCAAATTTCCTTCTATGCTTAATATTTTAGATATTCACTAGATTGACAACTACCATAAATTGCTTCTGCTTAACAAAGTAAGAAACCTCGCTCTTTATCACTTTTATGTATCACAACATACGATAAATATTGTGCTTATTTTATTTTTTGATCTGTGAAATATTTTACATTACACCTCTAGCCTTCATGGTTTATTTCATTTTTAGATTTGTGCAAAACTTGGTATTTTATGTTTATTTCATTTTTAGATCTTTGCAAGAATTAGATTGGGGGCTGCACCCTCCCGCTATAACTATTTGTTGTAGTTAAAAATGAATTATTAAATTTTTACTGCTTATGTGCTTATTGCACACAAGAATTATGAATCATTAATACGTTTCATGGTATTTCATCCTACTGTTATTTACGGTGTGACAATTACCCATAAATCATATCTCAAAATTGGCAGTGAAATTTCAAATTTGCATTCCATTATTATACTAAAATAAAGAAAAAATGATTGACAACTTGGCATATATACTTCTACTGGTTGTCCCAAAAGTTTACCCTAACTAATAATACTTTCATGTAAAACAATTGTATTCATTTTTATATTTCTATTTTTTAGTTACTTGATTTTACACTATGTTTCAGTTGACACTTCTAAAGAATCAATGTATCTAAACTGGCCTACAAATCCCGAATTTCGTGGTCATGCTTTGCTTTCTATAAAGCTGATATATTACCACACCAAGATTAAAAAGTTGCCATGTTTATTTTTTTTGGTTATTCTTTCACACATTTACTATGTTGGCAATTTCATATTTATATTACAGAAAGATTGTTTCCATTTTCTACATTTAATTTTGCATTAATTTTAATTTTATGTTATAAAATATTTATTTCTATTTTTAATATTCAAAGAAGGTTGGTGCATATTTGGGGAATAAGTATGATAGGAAATGTTTTCCGTAACCTTTGTTGTGAAGCATAAAGAGGATTATTAAAAAAAAATCCATTCTCTATATTAAAAAAAGGTTTTTATTTTTAGGAAATCGCTATGATAGGAGATGTATAACCTAACCTTCATTACGAAGTGTAAAGACCCGCAAATTCCCACCCTTTGAATCGACCATAAACCACACAGGTCTGACCCAAAAAGTGAAAATCTACGAATACTTTAACTTTGGGCATACAACATATTAAAACAACAACAGAAGACTTTTATAACATATCATCATATAATGTTACATCAGAGTACAGAATATACATATCAGAGTACATTGGAATATAATTACAGCGGAAGAATAAGTTACAATAATTAAAATATATTGCAGCGGAAGAAACATAGCGGAAGACTCTCTATCTCTGGACACAGCTTTAAGCTTCAACCCAGAATCCTGTTTAATATATCTGCAAAGAAATAGCTACTCGACTGCCCGTGTGGAAAATATGGGCACCCGAGTTTGCCAGTGGACAAACTACAGGTCAGTCATGGGACTGGTGTGAGAATTCTACCTAACCTATAAAATATAATAAGGCTAATCACAGGACCACGCCACTTTCGCGGAACGGGTTTTCTCCTAAGGATTGCCAGTGCATGACTAAAGTAAATCGTCAAAATAACGCAATGCTTTTTTTAGAAAAATGAAACTATTATAAGACCCAAGTCCCATAACACAATGCAACGCAAACCGGAGGATAGGGTTTTACCTTATAATGATCAAAAGATGCTTGATACGATAAAAACGGTATTATATAATAATAGTGTGCAACCAATTTGAAGTACATCAAAGTAAATGTATCAATCCTAGACGGCATGAGTGCCCCATCCCACTATGTCGCCATATATAGGTATACAATCAAAACCGTGTGATGTCGTATTGGAAATTTGGGTTTCCATCTGAGTCAAGGCTAGGGAGGAGATCCTTACCGATTCGAGACACTCTAGCAATGCCCCAGGATTGGTACTCTGTCCAACCCTTGGATCCTGCAGGGCCGGTCCACACTTACTTTTGTGGATTGGCAATTCCTGAACACACGCTTCCCGGTCCTTTTGGACCTATACTACGGCCAGTGGCGACCGCATAAACCGAGGCCTCGAACAATCCAACAACCACAATGAATAAATGCCAGCGCTGGTAGGTCCCTGGCACCACTCTAGCTAGAAAGAAACGTGCGCACTCCCTGCGTTCCCTTCTCCCGTTTTAGACTCTACCGGGCTGTGAGGCTCGTGAGGTCACGTAACACAAAGCTATGCCTAAATAGACTATGCTTTGATCATCCCACAAGGCTCTGCTTTGCAACAATAAGCCTTGATCAAGTGCAACTTGGCATACCACATCAACAACTCATATCATGCGATCGGTAATTATTTAACATACAAAAGGGTGTTAAGCAAGAGAATAAATCCTCCGCCACCATGCATTTATATATTAAATAAAAACCAATTTAATTACATGAAATAAATTTCAATGTCAGGCATGCTATCCATTTACAAGTCCGTTCTGGGTCTGAACGAAACAACGTATCCGTCGATCTCCAGTACGTCTGGAAGATCATCACTTTTACCTTGCCTTGGGGGATCAGTCCCAATTCAAGATATTAGTCACCATCAACCAAACGATGTGAAGCTCTCCGGTCTTCAGTCACCGTCCTTATCTTCGACTCTTGATCGTCGTGATGATTATTCAGAATGGGTTAGACCCGGTCTTTCTGAATAACTCGCGTATTTGTAATTAAAACCACCATACGCCACATTCCAACTTTGAATATCCTTTTAAATAAAAATTATTATTTATATAAAAAAATTCTCATTAATTTTATCAAAGATAAAATAAATTAAATTTTTAATCTTTCTAAAAAGATGTATTAATATTCCAATTTTGATTTAATTTATAAAATAGATTTATAAATTTCAAATAGTAATTTCAATGTAAATTGGATTAAAGGATAAATGTTATTTAAACATCGTCCACTACAAATCCTTTCTACATATCAATCACCAACATAATTGTTAAAATCTAAAAATCTTAAATAAAAGATTTATCTTAAAGATATTAATTCATTACTATAAAAAAAACACATTTTAAAATAATCAATGAAATATTCTATATATAAAAGATTCTGAATGTAAAATATACTTTATAATAAAAAATCTTTTATTTTACAAAAATCCTTTTATTATATAAAAATTCTTTATTTAAAAAGAAATTCTGCATTGGAATGCGACTCAACCATGTACCATATAATTTGGGTCATATGGGTTTCATACATTTCATGTATAGGGTAATAACAGGAAATAATCCTCAATCCATCCATTAACAACCAGAGTGACGATTTCAACTGTGTGAGCGTTAAAATGAAATAATAACGCTCATCGCAGTCTGTCGATCAATCGATAGACATATAATTAAACATTGGGATTTGTGTCATTCAAGTATCGTCCCAATACCCGTGTGGGGTTTTTCAGCCAACAACAGTTCATACAAATAAATAAATATAGAATTGGTTAATAGGTTTAACCAATTTCAATTTCACTTAACATGTCACTTATATCAAGTAAAATGTATTTTACTCTTATGACTTCCCTATATACTTCTAAAGTTACATAAACAGTAATTTATTTATACAGCTTTATTGCGGATGACAAATGGAATATATATTCCATTATATTTGTATGAAGTTTCTTACCAATACTTTTCATTGTTTATTTTGACCAACAATACAATTGTATATTAGAATATAAATTCTAGTGCAAGTTTGCAAATAAAAAAATTGGATTTTATATTTGCGTATAAATTCTACTGTATATTATGCAAATAAAAGTGATTCTCATATTTTCACATAATTTCTGTTTTCAACAAAGATGAGTAAAGTGATACCCTCATTTGGTTAACGATTCTATTTCAACAAATACAATGTAAATAAAAGTGTGTTTCTAATCTTGTACTTTTATTTGTACATAAAACACAAATAAAAGTGTATCTCATGTATTTGTCTTTTTATTTGACAAACAATGTTAATACAAATGTTCTTTTATATCTTGTACCTTTATTTAACAAAACAATGGTAAATGAAATGTCTTCTTAATCTTTTACTTTTATTTAACAAAACAATGACAAATAAAAGTATAATTTTCTTTCTATGCTTTATTTGCATCTAAAAATGCAAATAAGAAATATAACTCTCTTTTTACTTTTCTTTACAATAGAAAATGTAAATAAAATGGTTCACATTATTTTGTTATTTTTCTTTACAATAGAAAATGTAAATAAAAGGATTCACATTATTTTGTTCTTTTTTTATCACAACTAAAAGACGATAGAAATGTACCATTAACATCGCTATTTATATCGCATAAAAAATGTCGAATAAAATGAATCACTAACATTGTCTATTTCTATCGCACTAAAAATGTCAATAAAAATGAATCACTAACATTGTCTATTTTTATCGCACTAAAAATGTCGATAAAAATGAATCACTATCATTGTCTATTTTTATCGCCCCAAGAATGTCGATAAAAATGAATCACTAACATTGTCTATTTTTATCGCACTAAAAATGTCGATAAAAATGAATCACTAACATTGTCTATTTTTATCACACCAAGAATGTCGATAAAAATGACAACATTAACCATTCTATTTTCACCGCGTTCAAAATGACGATAAAATATTCAACATTAACCATTCTATTTTTACCGCATTCAAAATGACGATAACATATTCAATATTAACAATTCTATTTTTCCTACTATAGAAAATGTAAATAAATATATTTCTAAATTCTATTCTTTTTATTCATATAAGAAAATGTAAATAAATGTATTTTCAATTTCTATTCTTTTACTTACATAAGAAAATGTAAAAAAATATATTTCTAAATTTTTATCATACCGTTATAACTCATATATAAATTACATAGAAAAAATGTCATTTTTATTTTATCGTTCTAATCCACCTCTAAATTACATAGAAAAATGTAATCTTTATTATACGATGGGAATTCATATTTTAATTACATAGAAAAATGTAATTCCTATCATACGACATAAATTCATATCTAAATTACATAGAAAAATGTAATTTTTATCCTATAATGCAAATTCACATTTTTAATTACATGAAAAAAAAAGTAATTTTCATTCTACCGTTATTATTCATCTCTAAATTACATAGAAAAATGTAATTTAAATCATGCAATGTAAATTTACATTTTTATACCATAGAAAAATGCAATTTTTGTCATACAGTGCAAATTCATATATAAATTACATGTAAAACTGTAACTTTTGTTATGCAAAGTAAATTCACCTTTTAATTACGTCTAAAAATGTAATTTTATTCATACGGTGGAAATTCATTCATAAATAACATACAAAAAATGTAATTTATTTCATACGGTGTGAATTCATTCATAAATACATATAAAAATGTATTTATTTCGTGTGATGAAAAATCATTCATAAATAACATATAAAAATGTTATTTATTTCATGCGATGAAAAATCATTCATAAATAACATATAAAAATGTTATTTATTTCATGCTGTGGAAATTTATTCATAAATTCCATAATAAAATATGTTTTATTTCACACAATGTAAAAACATCTTCTTTTTATGTACAATGAAAAAAAAAAATATCATCTCTTTATATTTATAATATATTAACTTTACTATTTTACGATGTAAAAATATGATCTTTTATATTTTACAACGTAATATATTCATTTTCCTATTTGCAATGTAAAAATATGACTTTTTCTATTTTACAATGAAAAATAATAACTTCTTCTATTTTACAATGAAAAAATATGACTATTTCTATTTTACAATGAAAAATAATAACTTCTTCTATTTTAAATGAAAAAAATATTGTCTTTTTATTTTCATCGTCAAAATTTCATCTTTTTGTTTTCAATATAAAAAGATTGTCTTTTTATTTTAAACATAAAAATATTGTCTCCTTATTTTTAACATAAAAAGATTTAGCCTTTTTTTTATTACAATCAAAAAAAAACAAAGTTGTAATTTTTGTAACCGAAATCAAAGTTGTAATCTTTTCAAACAAAATCAAAGTTGTAATTTTTGTTAACAAAAGCAAAGTTTTAAATTTTTATAAAGTTTTAATCTTTATAAATAAAAATAAAAGATTTCATGTTTTATAAATAAAACAAAGATTCATTTTATACAAACAAAAACAAAGATTCATTCTAAAGATCTAACCTTTATTAATGTTATTCATTTCAAAATAAAAATCAAAACTTTGATTTGTCAATCATGATAAAAGATTAAAATTTTACCTATAAATCAAAACAAAAGATTAAAAAAAAAAAATTATTATGATCTTTCTACTAGACATCGAACAACAATTCCCAACATCAATTCCAACACCAATCATATAATACGTCAATAACAATACAAGCCACAAACATCAATTTCCACCATTCAACCATTCAATCCATACAACATTCATTTTGCATAATGATAATATAATTAAATTAAATTAATTATATATAAATGAAAAAAAAAATATAGAATCTCACCTTGCTTGTTTCTGAAATGAAGCGATTTAAATCAGATCTCGTGTTTGGCGTCATATCGGTTACGGATCTGAAAGGTTTCAAATTGAAATTCATGTAAAAATTAGAATTATGGCCTTTAACAACTGACACAGTGACGCTTAAAAGCGTGACAAAATCTGAAGCTATTTACCTCAAATTTTCAGAAATGTTCAAAACTTTGAATGCGGATTTCGGGAGCTATAGTCGACGGTTTTACGAACGGTTTGCGGGAGATTGAAGAGCTACGAGAGGGCTATCTTCACCGAGAAGATGGAGGGGTGCGGCTACCTGTACAAGGGGCGGCGGCAGCATAAAGGCGGCGGTTTCGGGGAGGTGAATCGAGAGCTACGGGCAACGGTTTGATGTGAGGTTTGTTGGAGAAGAAAGAGGAAGAGAAGAGCTTCAAAAAGTTTCACTACGGCATGGTCTAATTCTTAGTGGTTTGGGAGATAGGGAGGAGAGAAGTTTCGGCCATTATGGGTTCAAGGGTGCGGCTGAATCACGTTGAGGAAGAAGAAGGCCGACTTTATAATATTATTATTATATTAGGGTTATTTAATTATTACTTAATTAGCCCGTTTAAGCCCGTTTTGGCCCGAACTCCGTTTTAGGCCCAACGACTGTTGTTCCTACCATTTAGCCCCCATTTCAAACTCATCTAGACATGTCTTGTCAGCCCAAACTGTCATCTAGGCCTCCGTTTCGCAGTTTTAAAATTTAAGTCCTTTATTTCTAATTTTTCCGTACAAATAATTTTACCGGGGACACAAATTAACTCAGAAAAATCCAGAAAAATTATTTTTGGCTTTCTTATGTCAATACGGTTCTAACAAAATTTATTTCGTCGAATTCCGAGACTTTTTGAAAAATGGCTATTTTTAAGGCGTTCAAATTTAACTGAAATAGTCAAAACACATTTTATTTCGCCACGCTCACATATTAATTCGAAAAATTCTGAAAATTGAAACCTAGCAATAATTTGACATTCCGGTTCCAACAAAAGTGGTTTCATCGAAAACAGAGGTCGTTTGAAAAAAAGACTATTTTTAAGGCCAATATATTTAATATTAAAAATACATTTTTAAACAAATAAATCCCGAAACTCAAAATATATAAGTGTTTACTGTTTTTCAATGTAGAAACATCATTCTGAACTCAATGGAAGTGGTTTCGAGTTCAAATTCCTCCGTATGCAAAAAGTAGCATTTTGGCCTTATAAATTTCATAGCGACCTTTCTAGATTTTAATTTTGACATAACTTTTGATTCCCGTTATGAAATTTCGATTTTCCGGATTCGTTGGAAAGATATTTTTAAATAGATTCTAATATTTTTGGTTTCACTAAAATCCGTTAAATTTTGCATTCTGTACGGTCAGTCAAAGTTCAAGTTTGACCTTTCAAACTACCGCGTTAATTCTAACTCTTTTGTTAATTAAAATTAAATCATTCATTCTAACTTCGATTTAAATCAAATTTGTGATCATTATTATTTAAATAAATTATTTTATATTGTCAAAATTCATTAAAATTTCCTAAAATAAAAATTTTAAATTGGTTCTGATTTTGCGGGTTGTTACACGAAGCTTGAAAAGGATTCATGGTACTTACTCATGTAGGTGATCTCGTCATACAGCATATGATAATTTTTTGATGTTTAGAAGTGCAGTTGTATCTCAATGTAGATATAAAGTTAAGTCGAACTTGAAGTATAACTTGAAAACATAGGTGTACATGTTCACTACATGCAACCTGAAAGCTCCTACTCCATTGGATTCTATATCAACATCCACACATCTATTATGCTCAAGATTACCTCTCATCGTTGCTATCTGTGTTATATGTAATCTTTTGAATATTTGTATGAATTTTGCTTTTATTGTGGTTATCCATGCTATACTTGAAAATTATGATGCATTTTTTTTTTGAATTAATGAAAATTCTTATCTTAAAGTTCAAACGTATCATGCATTATTAGTGTAATCTTTTTCTTCATTACCTACATTTTTTGATAGACTTTCTATTCATTATGTTGCAGAAATCTCTAAAGTTTATAATGGTTATAGTGATTGAATGAATCCTGATGGTTCTTCTAGAATATGATGTTATATTTGAAGTGTAATTAAGAATATTTCATAGGGCAATGAGGCGGTACTGGCCTTCTTATGTAAGCATAAAATGAGGAATGTGGGACTATTGAGATTTTCATATAATAAGAATAAAAGATAAGAAATGCAAAGTAATATGGGTGCACAATGTCTGAATTGTGGCATGGTTCGAAGATGCAACTGCAATAAAATTCTCTTCTAAAAATATGTGAACAATAGAATGTCAGGTGTATTACTGCATACTTCCATATTTGCAGATTGATCATGAAAGAGCAATGTTGTGGAAGAATGTAGAAAAGACCCAAGGTAACTACATATGTAGGATTAAGTATAGAAATGCCTTGATCAAATGTTTTTTTTCCCTACAATCTGTAATTTCACAATTAATGATCTCAGTTCTACGAAACTTAATCTGGTTTTTTCTTAAGTTATCACTTTCTATTATAACCAATGTATTACTTATTTATTCTATATTCATGTAGTGAATACTGACTATAAAATGAGAAAACTACACGTTAATTCAATTTATATGGAATTTCAAAACTGTATGTATGAGTTACTACAAGAATATATACCACTCACCATTGAAAATAAGTTTTTGCGGTTGTAAGTCTTAAATAGAAGAGCTAACAAAGTTAGTTCATAAAATATAAACACTTTTATGTGCAATAGTACAAAAATATACTAATGATGTACCTAAGTATCAGTTGATCGAGCAACAAGGGTCCAATTTAACACTCATTTTGCACACATATCGATAATAAAATTGTTTATGGATGAACAACAAAACAATTTATTATTGTTGCAGCATAAATTATAATATTTAAATATATATATAACTATTTAATATTAATTACAATACTTTATTTTTCTTTAATTTTTGATATTTAATCATTACAATTTTTTTTAAATAACATAAATTTTAATGCCCAGCAAAGCGGGCAAAAAATACTAGTAATTATTAACTTGCCAAAGCACACGTCTTCTGACTTTACACATGCCAATGAAAATTAATGCTTGGTTTATTTTCCACATTGCCTCCCTTAAACCACGCTGAGATCTTCAATTAAACCAAGCTGAGATCTTCAAACTTCACCATTCCCATTAACTTTTTCAGCTTCAAGAATGTTATACTGTTAAGAGATTTTGTAAAAATATCAGCGACTTGGTCTCCGGTTGGACAATGAAAGACTTTAATTTCTTTATCCTTCACTAGCTCTCTGATATAGTGATGCTTTACATGTATATGCTTTGTCCTATCATGAAATACTAGATTTTTGGACAATGAAATGGCTGAATTGTTGTCACAGAATATTGGAGTAGCCTTCTCCTGTTCATGGTACATATCATGTAGAATTCGACGCAACCATATTGCATGAGTGGCACACTTATTTGCTGCAACATATTCCGCCTCTGTAGATGAAAGTGTTATAACTTGTTGCTTTTTTGATGACCAACATATTGCATTGGAACCAATATCAAACACATAACCTTATGTACTCTTTGCATTTTCATCTCCTGCCCAATCACTATCCGTGTAGCCAACAAGTTGTGTTGTGCAGTTAGCAGCATAGATAATCCCATCACTTTGAGTTCCTTTGACATACCTTAAAATCCGCTTTGCCGCCTGCAAATGTGCTTACCGAGGAGCTTCCATAACCTGCTAATCAAACCAACTCCAAATGTAATATCCGGCCTCGTCGCTGTCAAGTAACGCAAGCTTCCAACGATCTGCTTGTACAATGTAGGATTGACATACTCCCCACCATAATCTTTCTTCAATTTCAATCTTTGTATAGTAGGAGTCATTATTGGTTTGCGAGACTCCATCTTGAAGCGCCTGAGTATATCACTTGCATACTTCCTTTGAGAGATAAAAATCCCCTTTTTCACTTTTCACTACTTCTACACCCAGAAAGTAAGACATTAATCCCATATCTGTCATCTCAAAGTGGGATGCTAAAGCCTCCTTGACTTCTTTAATGAGTTTCAAGTTACTTCCTGTAATAATAAGATCGTCCACATACAAGCATATAATAATTATATCTCCATGCATGTTAGTCTAAACATAAAGAGTATGTTCATATGGGCACCTTTTAAATCCATTCTTTAAAATAAAAAAAATCGATTCGGGTGTACCACGCTCTAGGAGCTTGCTTGAGGCTGTACAAGGCTTTTTTTCAACTTATACACTTTCTCGGACTCTCCTTCTTTCACATACCCAAGGGGTTGTTCAACATACACCTCCTCCTCAAGTGCACCATTTAAGAAAGCCGACTTTACATCCAATTGAAATATTTTCCAACAATTATGAGCAGTCAGAGAAATCACCAATCTAACAGTATCAAGTCTTGCAATAGGAGCAAATACTTCGAGATAATATATACTGGGTTTTTGCTTGTAACCTTTGGCTACCAACCTTGCTTTGTAACGTTCCACTTCTCCATTTTGTTTGTACTTTGTCTTATAAACCCATTTAACTCCAATCTTTTCTTTTCCTCCGGAAGTGAGGTAAGCTTCTACATCTCATTCTTTGTAATAGCTTGGATTTCATCATCCATGAATTTGACCCAGTGATGTTGTTAACAAGCTTCATCATAGATAATAGGATTACAATCTGCATATAAAGCAATGTTGATAATATCCTCATCATTTGTGTTTCTGCTTGTAGTCACCACCTAAAAATCTTTCAATTATGTGGGTGCACGGCGATTACAATGAGGCCTTGCTGTTGCTATTGCTTCATGTGGAGATTCAATTTCTTGAACATCTACTCCTTGATGCTTTTGAACTTCAGAAAACTCTTTCTCTTGAACACCGTCATTCTCTTCTTCATTTGATCCATTGTCTACTTTAATGAATGTTAATGGCACCTTTTCTTTGGAACTCCAATCCCAAGCCCCATGTTCATCAAATGTCACATCTCGAATAATTATTATCTTCTTTGTTACTGGATTATAAAGTTTGTATCCTTTTGTCACCATGTTATATCCAACAAAAATGCACTTTTCAGCTTTATCATCAAGCTTCTTCCTTAGCTAATCTGGAACATGTGCAAATGCAATGCATCCAAACACCCTTAAATGATGAATGTTGGGCTTCTTTCCACTCCATATTTCATATGGAGTAGCACCATTAATGCTCTGACTAGGACATCTGTTCAAGATGTAAACTACACAATTTACAGCTTCTGCCCAGAAATATTTTGGCTAATTCTTCAACTTTAGCATGAATCTAACCATATCCATGATGGTTCTATTTTTTCTCTCCGCTACACCATTTTGTTGTGGTGTGTATCTTGTTGTCATCTAGTGCTTTATGCCACTCCTCTTCAAGAAATCATCACAAACTGTATACTCCTTGCCTCTGTTGGTTCTCAACACTTTGATATTTTTCCACTTTGTTTCTCAACATAAGCGTTGAACTCCTTAAATGTATCACATGCATCAAATTTTTTCTTCAAAATATACACCCATGCCTTCCTGCTAAAGTCATCAATAAAAGTGATAAAATATTTATCACCTCTATAAGAATGTACCTCAACCAAGCACAAGTCTGAATGAATGACTTCAAGGGGCCTTTGAGCTCTCATAGCCTTCCCAATCGGAAAGCTATCTCTATGCTTTTTTCCAATAACACAAGTATCACAAACTTGTTTGGGTACATGAATATTTGGCAGACCAGACAGCAACCTTTTCTTCTCAAGGAGATTCAAGCTATTGAAATTTAATTGTCCGTAGCGCATATGCCATAACCAGTTATCACCATGGGATATAGAACTCAGACAAGGTAATTTATCATGTTGTAACATCAAAGGAAACAGGCGATTAGAAGACATGGCTACCTTTGCAATTAGGCTCTGTTTAGAATCTCTAATTTGAACTCTCCATTACAGATGCACATATCATACCCCTTCTCTGATAATTATCCAACACTAAGCAAATTATGATTAAACCTGGCACAAAGTACACATCCGAAATGTAGTTTCATATTCCATTCTTAAATGCGATAGCAATCATTCATTTTCCTTTGACTTGCATCTTTGCAGCATTTCCAAATGTGATGGTACTTTGTATTGTCTCATCCAACTGAGAAAACAATTCTTTATAACCTGTCATATGATTACTGCAACCTGTATCTAAGTACCACATGGCTTGCTCACCTTTATTTACTTCATTGAATGCCATCAATAAAAGCTCTTCACTTTCCTTGTTGTCTTCTGCTACATTTTCATGGGAATTTTTATCCTCCCACCTTTTCATTTGGCATTCATTTTTGTAATGGCCATTCTTAATGCAGTTGAAACATTTGATGCTTGATTTATCTCGTCTTTGACTGTCGTGCATGCCTTTTCCTCGGCCTCTTGCTATGAATCTTCCAAATGTGCCCCTTTTGTAATTTGTGCCATTCCTTTGAGTTGAGCTTGTGTCATCTCGCAACTGCCATCGACTTTCCTTCTTTAAGCTTACTTGTGTTTTCAATGCTTCATCAACCACCGTCTCTGACTTCTCATTCAACCTTTGTTCATATGCTTGTAATTAACTCATCAAGTCATCCACCTTCATATCATTAAGATTTCGTGACTCCTCGATAGTTGTGACTTTTCCTCCAACCACTCTGTTAAGATTCGAAGAATTTTCTCTACAATCTGCAGATCTTTAATATCCTCTCCATTGGCCTTCATTTGTTTGACAAGTGACAATGTTCTATCAAAATATTCAGAGATGCTCTCCTTCTTCTCCATTTGAAGAAGTTCAAACTGTCGTCGTAGAGTCTGCAATCTCACCTTTCTAACTTTATCATGTCCCACATATGTATTGATAAGGAAATTCCACGCCTCTTTTGATGTTGTAACATGAGCTATTTTCTCATAGACTTTAGACACTATTGCTCCAATATATACATCAATGCTCTGCTATGTTTTTTTATGTTCTTGTTTATTTCTGCTCTCTGTTCCTGTGTGAGATTTGCTTGGTCATCTGCATCTGTAAATCCGTTTATAACAACCTATGTATACTCCATGAATTTGAAAAAGAGCTCCATCTAAGACCTCCAATGTTGAAAGTTTCCTTTCCCATCAAATTTACTAACTGGACAAGGATAAAAATCGCTTCCTCGATCGATTTGCCTTAGATCTGTACGCGAGCTCTGATACCAGATGTTATAAAATGAGTAGCTAAAATACACACAGTATTTCTCTCACACACACATATGGATTAAAGACTAAAAGTTATGCATGCAACTTTTATATTTCCCTTGATACCGAATACAAAACAATAGAGTGCTTATATAATATTTCAATGGACACCTCATCTATCCACTTGCATGCACATAATTATTAACCTGCCAGAGCACATGTCTTCTGACTTTACACATGCAAATGAAAATTAATGCTTGGTTTATTTTCCACATCTTCAAACGACAAAAAAGGTTAATGTATCAATTTGTAAAAGAAGACATGTAAGTTATACAGATAAAAGCCCTACAAGTCAAAACTTACATTGTCATTCTCTATTACAACGTCATCAAATTTAACGTCCTCTAAACTTGAAATTTTCAACGGAGCCAAAAAAATATTGTAAAACGCAATAGAAAACCCTAACCATTAAAAAAGGATAACAACATAATAGAAAACAATAAAAATCAAGCAATTCTAACATCTTTTTTTATCTTTATCCTGGTTTAGCGTTTGAAATGGTAGAGAAGTATGTGTTTTTCTTAAGAGAAGTACGACAGTGAATAACTGAGTGAAGAAATAATATATGGTGGCCAGAACAATATAAAAAATAATCGTTTTTATTAAATTTAGGAAGGTGGTTGGAAGTGTAAACCGGAGTGTTAATAGTATCACCCTTTGTGTAATCACCTTGTAATATTCTCTCAAATAAAACATTTGCAGCAGCCTGAAGATGTAGGCATAATTGGTCGAACTCCATTATCAAGTTTGCGTGTCTTACCATTCTACATTTTGTTTTTTTCTTCACAAATCAAATTATCGGGAATTTGCATAATTTCCCAACAACTGGTATCAGAGCCATAATTTATAGAAAAAGAAATCAAATTCGAGTTGTAGCAATGACGACAGATGAAGAAAATGTGAAAATCGAGAAGTTTGACGAAGCTGACTTTGACTTTTGGAAAATGTAGATTGAATATTAACTATATTGGAAAAATCTGTATCAACCTCTCTCAGAAAAGAAGCTGGAGAATATAAAGGATGAAGATCGGGTTCTTCTTGATAGACAGGTTCTTGAAGTTATTCGATTGACGTTGTCTTGCAAGGTTGCTTTCAACATAGCAAAGGAAAAGACCATGCTAGGTCTTATGGCTGCTCTCTTCAGTATGTATGAAAAGCCATCGGCCTCTAACAAAGATCATTTGATGAGACGATTATTCAATTTGCGGATGATAGAAGGTGCGCCGGTAGCTCAAAATTTCAATGAACTGAACATAATTACTTCTCAGCTTAGTTCGGTTGAAATTGAATTTTATGAAGAAGTATGAGCATTGATACTTTTATCTTCCCTGTCCGGAAGTTGGAATGCTACTATCATAGTAGTGAGTAGCTCGTCGAGAAACACTAAGTTAAAATTTAATGATATTCGTGATACTGTTCTCGGTGAAGAGATCCAATGGAGGGACTCTGGTGAGTCATCCAACTTTTCAATTTTGCATACACAATCAAGAGGAAGAAATTCAATAAGAGGAAATATACATAGCAAATCAAACAACCAAGGTAGGTTGAAGGACTGGATATCTAAATCCAGAAATCCCAATAATTCTCATAGCTCAAATACCGCATTGAGTGTTGGAACTATGGAAAGACCAGGCACTACAAAAATCAATGCAGAAGTGCACCAAAGGATCAGGAGGGAAAGACATAAGCAAATGTTACTTCTACCTTAGGAGGAGATAAAGCGTTGATATGCTCTTTGGAGAGCAAGGAAGATACCTGGGTGCTAGAATCTGAATCATCGTTTCATGCCACTTCGCAGAAAGAATTCTTTGAAAGGTATGCCTTTGGAAATCTTAAAAAGGTATATCTTGGTGATGATCAACCATGTGATATCGTTGGAAAAGGTGATGTGAATATTTAATTTAAATGCGTTAGTTTGGGAGCTAAAGAATGTCAGGCACATTCCTGACTTGAGAAAGAATTCGATCTCTGCAGGATAATTGGCTAGTGAAGGCTGCACTATGACTTTTCATGGTGATGATGGGAAACTTTCAAAGGGTGCAATGATGATTTCTCATGGAAAGTAGAGTGGTACTCATTACATGACAACAGGAGCACGATGTTCGATCACTGTTGCAGCTAGAAATGAAAATTCCAATATATGACACAGAGGTTTGGCCATATGAGTGAAAAAAGAAGGAAGATTATGCACTCGAAGGGGAAAATTCCAAGTTTACGGTCAGTGGAAATAAGCATGTGCGAAAATTACATACTTGGAAAGTAGAAGAAAACCATCTTTCGAATAAATGGTAAAACCCTAAAGAAGGAAATACTGAGCTATTTTATTTTGATGTTTGGGGACCAACGATCGTCTCATCCATTAGTGGGAAGCATTAGTTCATTACTTTCATCGATGATCACTCGCGAAAGGTATGAGATTACTTTTTAAGACATAAATCTGAAGTGTTTGAGGCTTTCAGGATATGTAAAACTATGGTTTAAAATGAGACAAATCTAAAGATCAAAAAGCATAGAACTGACAATGGAGGTGAATATGAAGATACCAGATTCGACTAGTTCTGCTATGAGCACGGAATCAAAAACCAGAAAACTGTGTTGGGTATGACTCAACACAATGGTGTAGCTAAGCACATGAATCAACCATTGATAGAAAAAGCTAGAAGCATTCATATACAATCAGGTTACCAAAGCAGTTCTGGGCAAAAGCAGTTAACACAGCAGCTTACTTGATCAATAGAGGTCCTTTGGTTCCATTAGAGCACAAAATACCGGAGGAGTTATGAAGTAGAAAATGTTATGTAACGACGGTCGGAACAAAGATTTCTCTCCTTCTGCATAGGGTGCACACATATGAGTTGGCACACACATCCTTTTAACAAAAGGAATCTCTGTTTTTACATGCATAATAACTCATATTTGTGCTCCACTTCTTTAATTTATTCCGTGATGTAGGACTATTTATTCAAACTGTCATTCCTACCTTAACAACATGCGAGACAATCCTAATAGTCTCCCCTTGACTTGCATCCTACGAGTATCATTTGAGAGAACTGCATTGTCTGCATGACCCAGACTTTAACCTTCGGCTCTGATACCAATGTTATGTAATGACGGTCGGAAGAAAAGCTCCCCTCCTCTTGTATAGGGCACACGCATATGAGTTGGCACACACGTCCTTGTAACAAAAGGAGTTCTTTTTGTTACGTTCCTACCAACTCATATTTGTACTACACTTCTCTAATTTATTCCGTGATGTGGGACTTTATATTCAAACTGCCATTCCTGCCTTAACAACATGCGAGGCAATCCTAACAAAAAGGAGGTAAAACTATCACATTTAAAAGTTTTCGGCTGTATAGCATATGTGCATATTAGTGATCAAGGTAAGAGCAAACTTGATCCTAATCCAAAAAATGCACTCTCATTGGCTATGGCGAGGAAGATTTTGGCTACTGCATTTGGGATGATGAAAAAAATAAGGTGATTCGTAGCTGAGGTGTGATTATTAATGAAAGAGTAATGTACATAGACAGATATAACGTGAAAGAGTAATCATTGATTGGAGCAGTGTGGACCGATCTGACACATCACAACATCCTACTCCATCTCATGTATTAAGAAAGTCTTCTTGACCTCATGTACCTAACAAAAAATACATGAACTATTTGTTGTTGACTGATGCAAGAGAACCTGAATGCTATGATCAAGCTTTTCAGGTTGAAGATGTTGGAAAGTGGGAGATTGTCGTGAAAGATGAGATGAAATCTCATATCTCCAACCAGACATGGGAACTAGCTGAGTTACCCTTAGGAAAGAAGGCACATCATAATAAATAGGTGTATCTGGTGAAAAAGGAGCATGATGGTTCCAAGAAATACAAAGCTCGATTAGTTGTCAAAGGATTCTAATAGAGTGAAGGAATGGACTACAATGATGTTTTTTTTCTCCTGTTGTGAAGCTCAATACCATCAGGTCAGTATTAAGTATTTTTTTGTTCTTTCTCTAAAAAGTACTGTTGTTATTGAAGACCTTCATCTTGAACAATTAGATGTGAATACCACATTCTTCATGGAGACTTAGATGTAGAGATATACATGCACTAACTAGAAGGTTTCTTTGAGAAAGGGAAGAAGAACATGATGTACTGACTGAAGAAAAGTTTGTATGGCCTGAAACAAACCCCAAGACAATGGTACAAAAAGTTTGATGAATTCATGCACAAGGAAGACTTCCAAAAGTGCAATGCTGACCATTATTGCTACTTTAAGAGATATAGGTATAGTTATATCATTTTACTGCTTTATGTTGATGACATGTTAGTAGCAGGATCAAATATGGATGATACTAGAAGGTTGAAACAATAATTGTCAAAGGAGTTTGACATGAAAGGTTTTGGTCCAGCAAAGAAGATTCCCGAAATGCAAATAATTAGAGACAAGCAAAGAGGGTTCTTGTAGCTATCTCGGGCAGAGTACATCAACCGTGTTTTGCAGAGATTCAACATGGACGATGCTAAGTCGGCCAGTACACCGTTGTCCGGTCACTTTCGCTTATCCAAGGGACAATCCCCTCAAATGGAGGAAGAGAGAAATTTCATGATTGATGTTCCTTATTCCTCGGCTATTGGAAGTTTGATGTATGCCATACGAGATCATACACTGGCCATGCAGTGGGAGTTGTTAGCAGATTTATATCAAATCCATGGAACACTCATTGGGAAGCAACCAATTTGATTTGAGGTATCTGCGAGGCTCCCTACAGAACGGTTTGTACTTTGGTAAAGGACAGTTAAAATCCCAAGGCTATGTAGATACAGATTTTTTAGGTGAATTCGATCATCGAAGAAGCACCACTGGTTATGTATTCACGGTTGGAACTACAACTGTTAGTGTCACAAATACAAAAGATTGTCATTTTATACACTACAGAGACTGAGTATGTAGCAATCACCGAGGCTAGTAAAGAGATGATATAGCTTTAAGGTTGGTTAAATGAGTTGGGATTCAAACAGGAAAAGAATATTTTATATAGTGGTAGTCAAAGTGCAACATACTTGGTGATGAATTCAACATTTCATTTCATAACCAAACATATTAGGCTTCATTATCACTTCATCAAATCTCTATTGAAAGATGATGTGTTAATACTGGAGAAGATAGAAGGAAGCAAGAATCCAACGGATATGTTGAAAAAGACAGTAACTATCGATAAACTGAAGTCATGTTCAACTTCAGTTGGTCTGCTAAAGTAAAAAATCAGAATGGTTGTTGCATCGATCAAGGTGTGAATATTGATTGAAATCAATCTTCAAGTGGGAGATTGTTAGAAGGCTACAACCAGCAGCCCATGTGATCAACATGAGGCTGCCACCAACCAATCCACTAACCCCACCAACCAATTTCTCACCCTATAAATACATCCTTCTTCTTCATAGATCCTAACCCATCTCAAATCAATAAGAAAAAAGAAAACAAGCTTAGAGTGAGACTGATGTTGAGTGAAAAGTGTTTTGTGTAATCACTTTGTAATATTCTCTCAAAAAAAGATCTATAACAGCCTAGAGACGCAGGCATAATTGGTTGAACTCCGTTATCAAGTTTGCGTGTCTTACCATTCTATTTTTTGTTTCATTTCTTCAAAATTCAAACTATAGGGAACTTGTGCAATTTCCTAACAGTATGTAACTTAATTTTATTCTTTTTATACACAAAACGGAAAAAGGTTCTAATAGAAATAGCTTAGAACCAAATGGCAATATCAGCTTAAAAAATGAGGTACCATCTACACCCTTTCAGTCTACTCTTATTTCTGCCCCTAAAGTTGTTACCAGTTTTTATTTTTAGTTATCAAATAAGCTTATCCATTCTAATATTGAACATCGATCGATATGATGCAATATGGTAAGAATTACGAAGGAGCACAATATGGTAATTCAGTTTATCGGTGAAGAGATTTTGCATCTTTTTACGATACTTATTTTTTCACAAATAGTTTTATTGACTTGACCCAGTTAATATGGTAATTATGGTATCATCATAAAAACTTAACTAATTGGAATGCTAATGAAACAAATGTATATTTCATTTCGTAAAACACAAGGAATTCAAGCACTAGTACATATTAACTGTTGAAAAAGAAGTTTTAACAATGGTCTGTGAATGGAGTTCCATCACTATTGAAATTCATAATACAATTTATTCTGTAGGTTTTGCAACTTTTTACACATACTACATACACAAACACATATACAATGGGCGACAAAGGAAATCCCGCATAGTATTCATGCACGAGTCTTCGGTTTCTGTATGGGTGTTTGGGTGCATATAAGAAGTGTATAGGTTGCATTAACAAAATTGCTTTTGTTTTTCAAAAAAGAGCAAGAAAAAATGAAACAAAAGAGTGCTCTTTATTTATAAAAAGGAAAGAAGAAAAGAAAATACAACTCTAGATACAGTTTTTCGATTTTATAAGAAAAAACATAGTTAACTTACTATAACTAAGACGTTGAGATTTATAAAATCTTAAATGGTTGGTTAGATGATTTATGCCATGCTGATTTTTTTTGTATTTTGTTACATTATATTTCTGTTTGGTTTTCTATTCTTAATTGGAGATTTAAAATTAAATGTTGAATGTTGTTGATTAGTGCTACAAACTACAACAGTACTACACTATGTACCTTGATTAAAATATATATTAAAATTCTTCATGTAGTACAAAAAATGCTCCTTGCTAAATTGATGTGCATGATTATTCTGACAGCCAAGAGCATCCTACATTTGTCCCGTGTGTGCGTTTGTGTGTGTATGTAACGATCCGCATCCTACGTATCGAAGGATCGTAGAAAATTTATTTCTTTCTCCGAAGTCGTATAGCCATGCAACTTTGGGAGACGACTATTGGGGTCGTTTCCCATGTTCATGGTTTTTGCCGATTTTTAAACGACCGTTTTTCCTCTGACTGATCTTGTTTCGGCCATAACTTTTGATTGGTAAGGAATTTGACCTGAAACCACTTCCATTAGGTCCGGGTGATGGTTTACCTTTCCGTAGAGTAGTCATATTAGCCAAACGGACTCACCATTTGGGAGATATTTCTGAAACAAGGTTTAGAAGGTGAAAAACAGCTTACCCGGGCCTAATTAGGGTGATTAGCAAGAGGGACCATAACCCATTTCAGGATTAAGGTTATGGGGAGGCTGAAATCAGTTAGGAAACGATCTATTTTCATTTTCTCAGCCGCCTAAAACATTTCTCTAACCCTAACCGTGGCCTCCACCTTCTAAAATCATCCCAAATCACCTTCTAATCATTAATTAAGAAGATCTACATCAAATCAAGGCAAATCAACACCAAATCAGAGGTTGAGCTGCTGTGTTGCATAGTAAAACGCCCCAAATTAGAGATAGTTTCAGATCTAAGTTTTATTTGTGGCTAAGGTGAGTGATTAGCATTGTTTTTCACTAATTACGGCTAATTAGGGGTGATTAGCGATAATTAGCGAAATTGTAACTCAGAAAAATTTGAAAAATAAAATAAAATTCTAAAATATTGTTTTAGACCTCTGTTAGAAATTTGGGTTAATTTAGTTAAGTTTTTCTAATCCTAAGGTTAGTTATGCTTAAACATGATTATGGGAAAACAAGGGTTTTTGGGTATGTTTGATCTATATTATTATGATTATTGGTTGTTTTGGTGTTTGTGGACGACTATACATGTTGCTATGACCATTTGGAATGTTTTGTAATTGTTTAGAATAGTTAGATTGGTCGAAAACGCCGTCGAATGGCGTAAACAGCTCGCTGGATAAAGTGCAGGAAATATGCAGGAGACCGGATCGGATCCTCCGAACCCACTCGTGGAGCATCCCATGACCGACCCGCTCATGAACGATGGCACCGAGCCGACCCGCTCGCATCAGATCCTCCTCACGAATAGCCGCTGCTCCACATGTTGGCCACGAACCCACTCATACTCGAACCCCACGAGCCAAAGGAGGCACTATGACCCGAACCCAATGGGTGCTCACGATCCGAACCGAGGGCCATGGCACGACCCACGAGCCGATGACCAAGAGGAGGGAGTACGAACCGGTTGTCTCTTCCAAACCGACCCGACCAGGAGCACCACGAGCCACCTGGAAGATCACGAACCGAACCGAGGAGCGTGGCATGAGATGAACATCCGAACCAATCCGGAGAAGACCAAAACCCGAGATGCAAAGGTAGTCCAAATGGGAAGTAGAACTCAGGATCCAGATGGGAACCAACGAGTTGACTTCATGATTGGACTTTGCTGCGGGATGTGTGCAAAGGGGTTAACGACGTCCATAGCCTTGATTCACCACTGAGAGACGGATATTTGCTATGGATCAGTGAAGTGAAGTCATCATGGCTTCATGCGGCAGAGTGATCGTAGCATGGCTATGAGCCAGTGCAGTAAAGTCGTCACGACTTCATGGGGCAGAGTGAACATAGCAAGGACAAGTGGTTATGGATCAGTGCGGTGAAGTCGCTATGACTCCATGGGGCAGAGTGACCACAGTAAGGATTTGGGTGATCAAAGCAGTGGATATCGTATGCTTTACGCACTGACTGAGAGATGTGAGGATGGTTGCTATGCTTGATTGTTTGATATCACTACGACATGCACACCCCTCCCCCGTATCTTTACACCATATGTTAGTGTCACCTTAGAGTATTGTACATCTTGTTGTGCTAACTCTTTGGTTGCAGGTCCAGGTTCAGGTATGGTTTAGTATACATGTTATTGTTCTGTTTTCCTGCTTATCGCTCATACCAGACTTTTGTCTGACCCAGAGTTTTATGTCGCTTCTTATTACTTTGGGTGCTCTTAAACGGGCAGACTAGAGACAGGTCAGGTGATTATGCACGAGTAGCTGTATCGGAGACGAGCAGGCGGCTTCTACGTATGATATATATATATAATCTCCATGTGTCGCTGCTGGTCACTACTTTGGGCATTAGTAGTGTACTTTTCTTATTTTGCTTTAGAGACAGTTTTAAAATTTGTAATAATGATGATGTGGAACATAAACTGTATTTTGGATTTTCCGCTGCTATGATGGTTTAGTTTTCAGCTTATGCACTGTCTCACCTGTTTTATGTCAAAGTTATGTTATTATTATACTTTATCCCATGCGCTGTGAGACATTATACAGGTTCCTTGTTGGTTCAAAATTCCTTTCTTTTTCCTTTCTTTGGCGACCGTCCCGTGCTAGTTGGACATTGGCACAGTGCATTTTCATTGGAAATGTCGGCTGGTGCGGGGCGGGCCGTCACAGTGTATATACACATGGAAGTAAATTGATGATGCCAGGGTAGATGAAGAACTAGTGAGCTTTTACCTCAGAAGAAAAATTCAGCGGAATGGTTAAATCTGGTTAAAGACAACTTGAAGCGTTAAATGTATTTATGCATTTTCTTTTCATTTTTGTGAAGTGGATAATCAAGTTGAACTTAATGTCTTGTAACCAACTTTGTCCATGTATTTCTTTCTACTTGAATTTATAGATATTGTAGTGGCATTTGATTATTATTTTTTGTAAAATCTACCGAAGTATTTGGAATGGTGTTATTTTCGGATCGATGGATGTTACCTACTTCTATCAATATATTTTTGTATGTTTAAATTTATGAATGAAATTGTAAAGCTCTTGTAGATAACCTAACTAGAAAAAATAGTTATAGAAGACATCAGTGCAATAGACAAAAACAATTGTAAAAAAATCTAATGATACTTGCAAAATGGACCCGCTCTATTGCAACTTCACACATTGTAACAACCCAAATTCCAATGGATCTGATTTTTTCGCAAAATACTAAAAATCTCAGTCCATTGAAACCTAAGATTGTTTGTCTGGTATCATGCAGAAATGCAAAGATAATTTATCAGAGCTTATACTAAATATCTCACAGCGGAATGACTAAAATATAATAGGTAAATACGTACCATAAAAATGACACTGTAACGACCTACCTTCCTGATCATCGAAAGTTGACACTAAATACGACCATTGTACTTTAATGTCGAGCATCTAATCGTCGAAAACATAAATTGTTAGGGTTAGAAGAACGAAAAAGAAAAGAATGGTGGACAATAAGGAATATCGCAGCGGAAACAAAAACATAAATGATAATAACGACAAATGAACTGTCACTCCAAGATAAAACGTACATCAGAGTTAAAAACAAATCCTATCAGTTGGACAGTTATAACAATCTAACCTTACAAATGCTGATTGGTAAAATAAAATACACCGGAAATAAAATAAATGCGACATGCAAACTTCCAACTCTACTCCTTGAACTCCACACCCAACAGAAGACAACCTGAAAACAAGCTCGATCTGACCCGAGAATTATAATGAAATAATACATGGATCGGTCTGGAATACCAACATGAGGACTCAAGTAACCAGAAACACACAATAATTCTAAGGGACCACGTCGCTGGTCGCAAGATGAGTTTTTTTTACCTCATAAAAACAACATATGTTACTATGCATCAACATAAAACACAATCACCTAAACAACAAGGAATGTATGTCATATGTAAAATCTACCAATATAAAAGTAATATTACAACAATGCCCCATCTATAACAACCCGTCCGGAATTGGCCAAAATTTCGGCCTATGAAAAGTCCTATCAGAACTTAGAGTCATTCTAAATGGATCATTGGTCCTATAAGGAACACTAAAAACAGATGCCACAAAGTAGTCTAAACGAAAATCAGAATCTAACACAGCGAAAGCTATAAAATATAATATCATAAAAACAGATGTACCGTAAATAAGACCCTAATGTCAAATACAACGAGTCTCAACAGATAACGTGTACATCAATAATTATCCCAAGTACACAATGATAACAACAATAATAATACTGCTGCCAACAATAACTAAGTCTCCATCGAAAGGCTCCTCCTTCAAGCAATCACTAATCAACATCAATCAACAGTCCTCACCTACTAACATGTTATGTTAAGATGAGGGAGGTCAAAACAGAAAGTTCTGGTGAATCAAAAAAAAATAAGTTTAGGAATGGTTATTTCCTATATTTGGCAATGTAAATTCTTCATGCCATGTCTATGCAAATAAACATGCACAATTAAACATTTGAGGCGGACACTCTAACGACCACTTAAGGTCTATATCTATGTCTAAGGACGGATATGCTAACAGTCACTTAGTACCACACAAAGTAACTGTAACGACCTGCATTCTACGTATCGAAGGATCATAGAATATTTATTTCTTTCACATACGAAGTCGTATGGTCATGTAACTTTGGGGAACGACTATTAGGGTCATTTCCCATGTTCATGATTTTTGCCGATTTTTAAATGACTGTTCTACCCCTAGATGATCTTGTTTTGGCCTTAACTTTTGATTGGTAAGGAGTTTTGACCTGAAACCACTTCCACTAGATCGGATGATGGTTTACAATTCCGTAGAGTGGTCACATTAGCCTAACGGACTCACCGTTTGGGAGATATGGCTGAAACAAGATTTAGAAGGTGAAAAACAGCTTAATCGGGCCTAATTAGGGTGATTAGCAAGAGGGCCCATAACCCATTTCGGGATTAGGGTTATGGGGAGGCTGAGAACAGTAGGAAAACGAATTTTATTTCATTTTTCAGCCGCCTAAAACATTTCTCTAACCCTATCCATGGCCTCCACCTTCTAATTTCATCCCAAATCGCTCTCTAATCAAGTTTTACCTAATCTACATCAAATCAAGGCAAATTAGCATCAAATTGGGAATAGAGCTGCTGTGTTGCATAGAGATTCGACCCAAATCAGAGATAGTTTCAGATCTAAAGTTAATTTGTGGCTAAGGTGAGTGATTAACATTGTTTTTACACTAATTACAGTTAATTAGGGTGATTAGTGTTAATTAACGAAATTATGCATGTTAAAAATCTGGACAAAATGTTTAGAAATTCTTAAATATTATTTTAAGCCTCTGTTAGAAGTTTGGGTTAATTTGGTTAAGTTTTTCTAATTCTGTCATTAGATTTGCTTAAACATGCTTAAGGGGAAAATATGGGTTTTGGGTATGTTTGATCCGTTTTGACATATCAAATTGTTGTTTTGGTGTTTGTGGTCAATTCTATATGTTGCTATGACTATATGGTATGCTTTATGATTGATTAGAACAGTTAGAATGGTCGAAAACGCCGTCATTTGGCGTAAAACAGTCGCTGGAAAAGTTGCAGGAAATGTGCAGGGTTTCGGATCGGATCGGATAAGGGGCTCGAATCGGATAGGAGAACTGGGCAAGGGGAATATTCGATTTGGATCGGAACCTAGCACAAGAGGAAAAGCATGGCAACAAGGAAGGCCACATGAAATAAGATTGGATCGGATCGGGAAGTTGCGAATCGGATCAGAGACGGAGGAGAGAACCAGATTGAAACCTGCAGATGAGGGTACCCGACCCGGATGGAGTACCACGACCGATCCGACCCAGAGGGAGTTGACCGAACCGGATTGATGGCCAGGAGCTGAAGCTTGCCGAACCGAACCAAGCAGGGGTGACTGAATCGAACCAGAGGGCTATGACTACTGAACCGAGCAAGGGTGACTGAACCGAACCAATGAGGACTGGAGAACTACACGTATCCGAACTGATCCGGATGAAGACCAAAATCCAAGATGCAAAGGTAGTCCAAATGGGAAGTAGAACTCATGATCCAGTTGGGAACCAACGAGTTAACTTCATGATTGGACTTTGCTGCGGGACGTGTGCTAAGGAGTTGTCGACGTCTATAGCTTTGATTCACCACCAAGACGGATGTTAGGCTACGTATCAATGCAGTGGGGTAGTTATTACTCCATGGGATAGAGTGATCGTAGCATGGCTATGAGCCAGTGCAGTGGAGTCATCATGACTTCATGGGGGTAGAGTGGACATAGCAAGGACTAGTAGCTATGGATCAGTGCAGTGGAGTCGTCATGACTGCATGGGGCAGAGTGATCATAGCAAGGATTTGGGTGGTCAAAGCAGTGGATATCGTATGCTTTACGCACTGAGTGAGAGATGTAAGGATGGTTGCTATGTTTGATTGTTTGACATCATTATGACATGCACACCCCCACTGTTGAGATTTGTGATACGCAAATCACAAAATTGTAGGCAACAAATTTTCTATGTGGATCCATTTTTGGTGGAGATATTTGTTGCTACTTTTGTGGGATATTTGAAAATGAAGGCAAGGATTATTTGGTGCTTATCCAAATAGATATATTTGAGATATATGAGGATATATTTGAGATATATGAGGATAATTTGGGTGACAAGTTACTCTATAAAAGGCCTACATGATATCTTCATTATGTGGTGGAAAAATTTGCCATTGTTCTTCATTATCTTTCTCCTCAAATTGTTTAGCCATTAGATATTCTCTACCTATTTCTCAATAAGGTTATTGATTCAAGTTGTGTTTGTTTAACGATAGTTGAGATCGGTTGTAAACAATATTTTGGTGAATCAATAAAGAGGGTGGTTGGGTGGAATATCGTGTGTTCATATTTCCGATATATTTTTTGTGTTGTCGTTTGTTATTCAATCACATTCATCTTCAACTGATTGGGTGAAAAAGATTCATTTTGTTTTTTTGGGTGTTTTGTCAAAACTTCCGCTGCGCACAAAACCCCAACAATTGGTATCGGAGCTCAGATCACCGCATAGCTTGGAGTGTTTGTTGGATTGAAAAAAAATTGATTTTTTGTTTGAAAAAATTGATTTTTTTGATGTCGGAGATGATGACGTTGTCGAAGATGGCTATTTTGAATGGGAGGAATTGGGGTATATGGAAGCCGAAGATGGAGGACGTTCTATATCTCAATGATTTGCATGATCCCATTGATGGAAATGGGGAGAAGCCCTCGAATATGGATGAGGGAAAGTGGAAGAAAATGGACAAAAAGGCGATTGCGTTGATTCGCCAATATTTGGATGATTCTGTGTTCCACCATGTGGCTAGTTGTGAATCCGCAAAGGCGTTGTGGGACAAATTAGTATCGCTGTATGAGTCAAAGAATGCTACAAGCAAGGCTTTTCTGGTTCGAAAGTTGGTGCAACTTCGATTGGATGAGGAGAAGTCTGTTGTAGAGCATTTGAACGAGTTTCAAGATGTCATCAATCAATTGGCAAACATGAAGGTCAATTTTGATGATGAGTTGCAGGCTCTTTTGTTGATGAGTTCTCTTTCGGAAAGCTGGGAGACTTTGGTTGTTTCATTGAGTAATTCCAATGCTAATGGAACTATCTCTTTGGAAACGGTTTGAAGCAGTCTTTTGAATGAGGAGCTAAGGAGAAAAGGGTCGGAGTTGAAATCGGTTCAAACTGAGGCGATGGTAGCAAGGGACTCAGGTAAAGATACAAGGAAGAAGAAAGGTGCTATCTTTTGTCATTATTGTGGTAAGAAAGGCCACAAGCGCAATGATTGCTATTCATATATACGAGATATGAAGAAGAAGAAGGCGCAAGGTGATAAAAATAGTGATGAGGCACAGGCAGGCTTTGCTGAAGGTACCAAAGGCGATTCTTCATGTGATGTCCTATTTAGTGTTGTGGAGCCTTGGAAGATGGATTCAGGAGCCAGTTTTCACATATGTCGAGATGTGAAAAGTTTTTCTTCGTATGAGAAGAGTGTTGGCATGATAAAGACGGCCAATGGAGTAGATCTACCAATTTGTGGAGTTGGAGCTGTTAGGTTTCGGATGCATGATGGAGTGGAGAGAGAAGTTGCCGGTGTGAGGCACATACCCACTTGTTCGCATAAACTCATATCTCTCGGTCAGTTAGATCGCCGCGGTTGCACTTATGAGACTCGAGGTGGAGTTTTGAGAGTGAAGAAGGGTGGTCGTGTGATGATGCGAGGAGTTTTGGAGGAGGGAAACCTATATAGTTTGGTCGGTTCAGTGGTCAACAGTGGAAGGCGGGTGACAGTTGAAGAACCTAGTCCATAGCAAGGTGGAGAGGTTAATATGGTCACTGCTGATGGTCCTAAGGTGGAGGATCATGGTATCGACAAGGGTCTAGATGTTTATGATGCTCGAGGGATCCCGGAGATGAAGAGATCATGTCAAGCGGAAGACGGATGTCGAGTTGTGAAATCCACAAAGACAAGATGGAGGTCTTTGTGGTATTACAAACGCTTTTGAAGATCGCTATTGGCGTGGTGCACAATGAGGGAGATGCACCATTTGTGGGCGATGGTGGAGATTTGTAATGATGTTAATTGAGAAAAGAAGGTTGAAAGTGAGAGCTAAGTTGGCTAGTGTTGAGTGGAGGAGATGTTGTGATTTGGTATCAAGGTGGAGTGTTGAGATTTGTGATACGCAAATCACAAAATTGTAGGCAACAAATTTTCTATGTGGATCCATTTTTGGTGGAGATATTTGTTGCTACTTTTGTGGGATATTTGAAAATGAAGGCAAGGATTATTTGGTGCTTATCCAAATAGATATATTTGAGATATATGAGGATATATTTGAGATATATGAGGATAATTTGGGTGACAAGTTACTCTATAAAAGGCCTACATGATATCTTCATTATGTGGTGGAAAAAATTGCCACTGTTCTTCATTATCTTTCTCCTCAAATTGTTTAGCCATTAGATATTCTCTACCTATTTCTCAATAAGGTTATTGATTCAAGTTGTGTTTGTTTAACGATAGTTGAGATCGGTTGTAAACAATATTTTGGTGAATCAATAAAGAGGGTGGTTGGATGGAATATCGTGTGTTCATATTTCCGATATTTTTTTGTGTTGTTGTTTGTTATTCAATCACATTCATCTTCAAGTGATTGGGTGAAAAAGATTCATTTTGTTTTTTGGGTGTTTTGTCAAAACTTCCGTTGCGCACAAAACCCCAACACCCACCCCGTATCTTTACACCATATGTTAGTGTCACCTTAGAGCAATGTACATCTTGTTGGGCTAACTCTTTGGTTGCAGGTCCATGTTCAGGTATGGTTTAGTATACCTGTTATTGTTCTGTTTTGCTGCTTATCGCTTATACCAGACTTTTGTCTGACCCGGAGTTTTATGTCTCTTCTTATTACTCTAGGTGCTCTTAAACGGGCAGACTAGAGACAGGTTAGGTGGTATGCACGAGTAGCTGTACCAGAGACGAGCAGGAGGCTTCCACGTATGATATATATAGATATTCTCCCTGTGTTGTTGCTGGTCACTACTTTGGGCATTAGTAGTGCACCTTTTTCTTTTGCTTTAGAGACAGTATTTTAAGAGTTGTAATAATGATCGTTATCGATCATAAGCTGTATTTTGGATTTCCGCTGCTATGATGGTTTAGTTCTTAGCTTATGCACTGTCTCGCCTGTTTTAGTCAAAGATATGTTTTTATTATATTTCATTTCCATGCGCTGTCAGACATTCTACAGGTTCCTTGTTAGTTCAAATTCCTTCCCTTTTCTTTCTTTGGCAACCGTCCCGTGCTAGTCAGGCATTGGCACAGCGCACTTTCATTGGAAATGTCAGCTGGTGTGGGGCGTGCCGTCACATTTGGTATCAGAGCTCTAGGTTGCGTAGTTAACCTAGGGAAAGACACCAGGGAGAGATAATACGTATATGAGAGTGCGTATTTGTGATTATTTTGGTTTTCAAAAGTTATATATATACTATTAGTATATTTAAGGATGAAGTCGTATTGCACTGGCACCACTGAAGAGATGGTTAGTCGTTTTCTCCTTACAGATTGAACGATGAGCCGATACACGAGGAATACTGGTAGAGGAAACAATAATGGAAATACTCCTGATATGAGGACGATGTTCACCAACTTCATGAGAGGGATGCTTAGAGATGTTCAGAGGGCAGTTCCTAATGCTGCAAATGGTGGTGGTGCAGCGGTGCAAGCGCCTAGGGCCGATTTCGCCAAGCTCTATAAGGACTACACTAGTCTTGGTGGAAAGCCGTTCCACGGAACTGAGTCGGCTACAGATGTTCGGGATTGGTTGGATAGCTGCGAGTGTATCTTCGAAGATTTGGGTATCGAGGATGCGATGAGGAGAAAGCTAGCATCCCGTCAGCTGCAAGGACGGGCGATGAATTGATGGAATGTTATTAAGGCAGCTACCCTAGAGGATCAAGTTACATGGGATCAGTTTAAGGTCCGATTCAGTGAAAAGTTTATCCCAGCTGCTCAGAAATCAGAGTTGTTTAGGAAGTTCCTGGAGCTTAAACAGAATGAAAGTCAGTCTCGGAGTATATTGCTGAGTTCGATACTATATCGAAGTATGGATTATCCCTCATTGACACTTCCGAGAAGAAGAATGAGAAGTTCATAACTGGTTTGGATGGATACTTGGGGGAAAGGCTTATTAACCACATCGATGAGACGTTTGAATCGATTGTAGGGAAAGCTTTGAGATCAGAGAGTCTATACCCTAAGTCGAAGACCGAGGTTGCATCTGCAGAAGAGCCAAAGTCGCAAGCAAGCGGTGGAGGCAAGAATGGTCCTCAGAATAAGAGAAAGCAGAACCAGACCAAGGATGGCCAGAAGAAGAAGATTAAGAAATATGTTGAGTGCTTTAGCTGTGGCAAGAAGGGCCATTTTGCTAAAGAATGTCGAGCAAAGCCAGCGGACAGGAAGTGCTTCAACTGCGGCCAAGTGGGACATCACAAGGATAAGTGTCCGCAACCCCCTAAAGAAAAGCAGATTGTGAAAGCATATGCTATTAATGTTGTTCCTTCTTCATCGAATGCCCCAACTGTGGCGGAGAAGGGAAAGAATATCGTCATTCAAGGTATGCTTTCTGTTTATGATGTTCCTGTTCGAGTATTGTTTGATACCGGAGTTTTCCGTTCCTTCATATCTAGTGACCTGGTAGATAGGTTGGGATTGAAACCCAAGATAGTCGATAGACCTTTAGCGGTGACGAACCCGATTGGTGGTTCGACTAGCCTTAGCATGATTTGTCGTAATGTGGTCTTATCGAGTCATGGATGCATGTCTGCTTGTGATTTCTTTGTTTTGGGCTTTACTGCGTTTGGCATTATATTGGGAGTCGACTGACTCCAAAGATATGGGGTGGTGGTAGACTGTGAGGGCTTTTTGGTGATAGTTAGAGCGGATGATGGGTGGAGGGTAGTGTTTGGTGGTCTACCTAGTGATGGGGTAATGGCTAGTTTTCTAAATTTCCTCGACGTCCCGCATGATGAGTTGTCAGATGTGCCCGTGGCTGGCCAGTATCCGGACGTCTTCGAGGAAGTGACCGGACTTCCACCACACCAAGAGATTGAGTTCCGTATTGATTTAGTGAAAGATGCCTGACCTATAGTGATGCCACTTCATCGTATGGCACCAAGGGAGCAGCGAGAGCTCGGGGTGCAAGTAAGCGATCTATTGAAGAAGGGATTTATCAGAAGAAGTGTTTCTGAATGGGGATCACCAGTTGTGTTTGCTACCAAGGCAGATGGTTCCCTTCGATTGTGTGTGGACTACCGCGAGTTGAATAAAGTGACGAGGAAGAATAAATATCCTCTACCGCGGATAGATGATTTGTTTGATAAGTTGAGTAGCGCGAGAGGGTTCTCCCTATTAGGTCTCGTGACAGGTTTTCATCAGCTTAGAGTGGAAGCTGAGAGTATAGCTAAAACGGCATTTCGGACGCCGTCTGGATTTTATGAGTGGTTGGTCATGCCATTCGGGTTGACCACTGCACCAGCATATTTTGTGGACCTTATGAATAGGGTATTCAGAGATCAGTTGAATAAGTTTGTTCTTGTGTTCGTGGATGATATACTTGTTTATTCAAGGACAGAGGAAGAACACAAGGAACACTTGAGGATAGTGATGGAGGTGTTGAAAAAACACCAATTGAAAGCAAAGTTTTTTAAGTGTCACTTCTAGAGGAGGGAAGTGAGATTCTTGGGTCATGTTGTTTCAGAGAATGGTATTTCCGTGGACCCTGCGAAGGTGGCTACGGTACAAGATTGGTCTACGCCCATGAATGCAACAGACGTAAGAAGTTTCTTGGGATTAGCTGGATATTATCGTAAGTTTATCCAAGACTTCTCCAAGATAGCGGCACCGTTGACTCAGTTGACCAAGAAGAATCAAGCTTTCGTCTGGGACGAAAAGTGCGAGAATGCATTCAAGAGTCTAAAGGAAAAGTTGACATATGCACCAGTGTTAGTCATTCCTAAGGGGAATGAAGAGATGACAGTATATACAAATGCATGTGGTACCGAGCTTGGTGCTGTATTGATGCAAGGAGGTAGGGTTGTAGCTTATGCAAGTCGGCAACTGAAACTGCACGGGAAAAGATATCCTACCCATGATTTGGAATTGGCAGCGATCGTATTCGCGTTGAAGATGTGGAGACATTAACTCTTGGGAGAAAGATTCGAGTTATTTACTGATCATAAATCGTTAAAGTATCTTTTCTCCCAAAAGGATCTAAATCTCCGACGGCAAAGATGGTTAGAATTCTTGGCTTCCTACGATTTCGATATCGCATATACACCAGGAAAGGGCAATGCGGTAGCTGATGCATTGAGTAGAAGACATGCCAGTTTAGGGGCTATGTTTCTAGAATGGAAGCAACTGGAGTACATCGCTGGGTATGATTTCAGACCAAAGTGCGAATTGGATCCAGAAATGTTAGCAAGTTTGACGATCAGACCCACTTTGATTGTGTGGATTGGTTCCAGTCAGAGGGATGATCCTAACCTATTGGAAATCATCTCAAAGTTAGAGACGGGAATCGACGAAGAGATGAACAAGTATGGGCGTGATCGAGACGGATGGCTTAGAAAGAATGGAAGACTAGTTGTGCCCAATGTCAAGGGATTGAGAGATAAAGTGCTTAGAGAATGTCATCACTCAAAACTGACTATACATCCCGGTGGTAACAAAATGTATCGAGACATGAAGCAGACCTACTACTGGGAAGGGATGAAAAGAGACGTTGGGAAGTTTATATCCAAATACATGAATTGCCAGCTAGTTAAAGTTGAGCAAAAGAAGCCTAGTGGTTTGTTTCAACCATTAGAAATTCCAAAATGGAAATGGGTACAAGTCTCAATGGATTTCATTGATGGTTTACCAAGAACTAGGTCGGGCCATGATAGCATTTGGGTGATTGTGGACCGATTGACTAAGAGTGCAAGGTTTATAACCGTCAAGTCGAATAGAACAGCAGCTAAGTTAGCGGAACTATATGTAAAGTGGGTAGTGAGATTTCATGGAATACCCAAAGGCATTGTGAGTAACCGAGATCCGTTGTTCACTAGTGGATTTTGGAAGAGCTTACAAGAGGCGTTAGGATCAGAATTATATCTCAGTACCGCGTATCATCCTCAAACCGACGGTCAGACAGAGAGGGTTAATCGAGTATTAGAAGATCTCTTGAGAGCTTGCATATTAGATTTTGGTGGATCATGGGATGACCATTTACATCTAGTGGAGTTCGCATATTATAATAGTTATCTATCCATTATTGGTATGGCTCCATTTGAAGCTTTGTACAGAAGACCGTGCAACTCACTATCATGTTGGCTGGAAACCGGTGAGAAATTTGTGCTTGAGCCAGATGTAATAAGAGAAACCTCAGATAAGATCAAGATTATCCGACAGCGATTGAAGTCTGCCCAAGATAGGCAGAAGAGTTATGCTGATAAGAGGAGAAGAGAATTAAAATTCTCCGTTGGAGACTTGGTGTTTGTCAAGATTTCTCCGCTAAAAAGCGTGATTCGATTTGGCAGGAGAGGCAAGTTAACACCAAGATTTGTTGGTCCATTCCCAGTTCTTGAGCAAATTGGGAATTTGGCATATAAAGTTGAATTGTCAGATAAAATGGCAGGAGTTCATAACGTATTTCATGTTTCCCAGTTAAGGAAATTCGTGCACGACCCCGATGTGACTATTTCACTTGATCAGTTGGATGATGTCGAAGTAGAACCCGAGGCGGTTGGGAACCGCAAGCCGATTCATATTGTCGAGCACAATACGAAGCAACTTCGAAGGAAAGCGGTGGATATAGTCAAAGTTCAGTGGGGCGAGAATGAGAATGACTGTACCTGGGAGACAGAGGAGAACATTAGGAAGATATATCCAGAACTCTTTGCCTGGTAAGATTCAAATTGCGATTTAGTTTTCCGCATGCTAGGATAAACTTGTTTGTTTGTTTTTGTATGTTTGATTGTTGTGAATGGTTGATAGTCATGCGGGATCCTTTGGTTGTTTCTTAGTTAAGGAATTTCGGGGGCGAAATTTCTTAAAGGGGTGGGGGGGGGGGGAGAATGTAACGACCCGCATTCTACGCATCCAAGGATCATAGAATATTTATTTATTTTACATATGAAGTCGTATGGTCATGTAACTTTGGGGAACGACTATTAGAGTCATTTCCCATGTTCATGATTTTTGCCGATTTTTAAATGACTGTTCTACCCCTAGATGATCTTGTTTTGCCATAACTTTTGATTGGTAAGGATTTTTGACTTGAAACTACTTCCATTAGATTCGGATGATGGTTTACAATTCCGTAGAGTGGTCACATTAGCCAAACGGACTCACCGTTTGGGAGATATGGCTGAAACAAGGTTTAGAAGTTGAAAAACAGCTTAACCGGGCCTAATTAGGGTGATTAGCAAGAGGGCCCATAACCCATTTCGGGATTAGGGTTATGGGGAGGCTGAGAACAGTAGGAAAACGAATTTCATTTCATTTTTCAGCCGCCTAAAACATTTCTCTAACCCTATCCATGGCCTCCACCTTCTAATTTCATCCCAAATCGCTCTCTAATCAAGTTTTACCTAAACAACAAGGAATGTATGTCATATGTAAAATCTACCAATATAAAAGTAATATTACAACAATGCCCCATCTATAACAACCCGTCCGGAATTGGCCAAAATTTCGGCCTATGAAAAGTCCTATCAGAACTTAGAGTCATTCTAAATGGATCATTGGTCCTATAAGGAACACTAAAAACAGATGCCACAAAGTAGTCTAAACGAAAATCAGAATCTAACACAGCGAAAGCTATAAAATATAATATCATAAAAACAGATGTACCGTAAATAAGACCATAATGTCAAATACAACGAGTCTCAACAGATAACGTGTACATCAATAATTATCCCAAGTACACAATGATAACAACAATAATAATACTGCTGCCAACAATAACTAAGTCTCCATCGAAAGGCTCCTCCTTCAAGCAATCACTAATCAACATCAATCAACAGTCCTCACCTACTAACATGTTATGTTAAGATGAGGGAGGTCAAAACAGAAAGTTCTGGTGAATCAAAAAAATATAAGTTTAGGAATGGTTATTTCCTATATTTGGCAATGTAAATTCTTCATGTCATGTCTATGCAAATAAACATGCACAATTAAACATTTGAGGCGGACACTCTAACGACCACTTAAGGTCTATATCTATGTCTAAGGACGGATATGCTAACAGTCACTTAGTACCACACAAAGTAACTGTAACGACCTGCATTCTACGTATCGAAGGATCATAGAATATTTATTTCTTTCACATACGAAGTCGTATGGTCATGTAACTTTGGGGAACGACTATTAGGGTCATTTCCCATGTTCATGATTTTTGCCGATTTTTAAATGACTGTTCTGCCCCTAGATGATCTTGTTTTGGCCTTAACTTTTGATTGGTAAGGAGTTTTGACCTGAAACCACTTCCATTAGATCGGATGATGGTTTACAATTCCGTAGAGTGGTCACATTAGCCTAACGGACTCACCGTTTGGGAGATATGGCTGAAACAAGATTTAGAAGGTGAAAAACAGCTTAATCGGGCCTAATTAGGGTGATTAGCAAGAGGGCCCATAACCCATTTCGGGATTAGGGTTATGGGGAGGCTGAGAACAGTAGGAAAACGAATTTTATTTCATTTTTCAGCCACTTGAAATATTTCTCTAACCCTAGCCATGGCCTCCACCTTCTAATTTCATCCCAAATCGCTCTATAATCAAGTTTTAGCCTAATCTACATCAAATCAAGACAAATAGCATCAAATTGGGAATAGAGCTGCTGTGTTGCATAGAGATTCGACCCAAATCAGAGATAGTTCCAGATCTAAAGTTAATTTGTGGCTAAGGTGAGTGATTAGCATTGTTTTTACACTAATTACAGTTAATTAGGGTGATTAGTGCTAATTAACGAAATTATGCATGTTAAAAATCTCGAAAAAATATTTAGAAATTCTTAAATATTATTTTAAGCCTCTGTTAGAAGTTTGGGTTAATTTGGTTAAGTTTTGCTAATCCTATCGTTAGATTTGCTTAAACATGCTTAAGGGAAAAATATGGGTTTTGGGTATGTTTGATCCATTTTGACATATCAAATTGTTGTTTGTGGTCAATTCTAAATGTTGCTATGACTATATGGTATGCTTTGTGATTGATTAGAACAGTTAGAATGGTCGAAAACGTCGTCGTGTGGTGTAAAACAGTCGCTGGAAAAGTTGCAGGAAATGTGCAGGGTTTCGGATCGGATCGGATAAGGGGCTCGGATCGGATAGGAGAACTGGGCAAGGGGATTCGATTTGGATCGGAACCTAGCACTAGAGGAAAAACATGGCAACAAGGAAGGCCACATGAACTAAGACTGGATCGGATCGGGAAGCTGCGGATCGGATCGGAGACGGAGGAGGGAACCAGATTGAAACCTGCAGATGAGGGTACTCGACCCGGATGGAGTACCACGACCGAACTGACCCAGAGGGAGTTGACCGAACCGGATTGATGGCTAGGAGCTGAAGCTTACCGAACTAAGCAGGGGTGACTGAACCGAACCAGAGGGCTATGACTACCGAACCGAGCCGAGCAAGGGTGACTGACCAATGAGGACTGGAGCACTACACATATCCGAACCGATCCGGATGAAAACCAAAACTCGAGATGCAAAGGTAGTTCAAATGGGAAGTAGAACTCAGGATCTAGTTGGGAACCAACGAGTTAACTTCATGATTGGACTTTATTGCGGGATGTGTGCTAAGGAGTTGTCGACGTCTATAGCTTTGATTCACCACCAAGACGGATGTTAGGCTACATATCAGTGCAGTGGGGTAGTTATTACTCCATAGGGCAGAGTGATCGTAGCATGGCTATGAGCCAGTGCAGTGGAGTCGTCATGACTTCATGAGGCAGAGTGGACATAGCAAGGACTAGTGGCTATGGATCAGTGCAGTGGAGTCGTCATGACTCCATGGGGCAGAGTGATCATAGCAAGGATTTGGGTGGTCAAAGCAGTGGATATCGTATGCTTTACGCACTGAGTGAGAGATGTAAGGATGGTTGCTATGTTTGATTGTTTGACATCACTAAGACATGCACCCCCACCCCGTATCTTTACACCATATGTTAGTCTCACCTTAGAGCATTGTACATCCTGTTGTGCTAACTCTTTGGTTGCAGGTCCAGGTCAGGTATGGTTTAGTATACATGTTATTGTTCTGTTTTGCTGCTTATCGCTCATACCAAACTTTTGTCTAACCCAGAGTTTTATGTCTCTTCTTATTACTCTTGGTGCTCTTTAACGGGCAGACTAGAGATTGGTTAGGTGGTATGCACGAGTAGCTGTACCGATACGAGCAGGAGGCTTCCACGTATGATATATATATATAGATATTCTCCCTGTGTCGTTGCTGGTCACTACTTTGGGCATTAGTAGTGCACCTTTTTATTTTGCGTTATAGACAGTATTTTAAGCGTTGTAATAATGATGGTTATGGATCATAAGCTGTATTTTGGATTTCCGCTGCTATGATGGTTTAGTTCTCAGCTTATGTACTGTCTCGCCTGTTTTATGTCAAAGATATGTTTTTATTATATTTCATTTCCATGCGCTGTGAGACATTTTATAGGTTCCTTGTTAGTTCAAATTCCTTCCCTTTTCTTTCTTTGGCGACCGTCCCGTGCTAGTCAGGCATTGGCGCAACGCACTTTCATTGGAAATGTCGGCTGGTGCGGGGCGGGCCGTCACAATAACCTAAGGGAGGACATTCTTATAGTCACTTAATACCCCATGATGCTAGCTATACCTAGTCACTTTAGGCCATTCGCTAATTTATTAAGGGTGGAAATCCCTACATTCACTTATTACCCTCTGGCGGATCCCTAGCCACTTAAGACCTCGTCTCTAGCGTCAATGTCATAAAAGGTAAAACTATCATTATAGGTCGAGAAATGGTAACAACCGCTTATTAACAGGTTTAGGTTAGGAACACAACTTCATTAAGAAAACCCTCCCGGCGGACACTCTTATTACTATAAAGTTATCCCTACGGATGAACTCTAAGTCACTTAATACTTCCCTTATACGGTGGTTACTTAGTGTAACACCCCAAACTTTTCTAAGCCAAAATTTCAACAAAAAGAATTAAAACTTGAACATATCCAAGCATGGAGCGTGTAAATCTAGTACCTGCAAATAAATGAGCATGAGCATAATCAAAGTATGATAAAGATGACTCATAGCGGAAACAAAATAAAATAGATTAGTATTAACTTAAGTAACTACCTTTTTAAAGTAAGTCACTTTGCCATTACCGAGCATGAGAGATAACGAGAACTGAAAGCCAAACCTAAACACCTATGAGAACCCGACCTTCTCTAGAAAACCTCGGTGGTTGTAATGAGGAGGGGGTCAGAATAAAAATATTCTGGTGGATAGGAAATGCACAACACATATTATAATACACAAATGTATCCCGTTTGGTTCAAGCTAAGATGTATGCCTACAAAGGTTAGTGATTCAAGCCTAATCATGTAAATATGATTACGCACGACTATGACTACCCTACCTAAGGTAATATATCCAAAATGTGATACCAAGATAGAACATCTACGTATAAAGCCTTTATACCAGAACATGGCTGGTTATTTAATTGATAGCGGACCCCTAATTACGTAGTTTCTTTATATATAAATATTTTCACTCGCTCATCCTTTATTATTTAACGCCTCAATATTAAATGATAGCTGGGGTGGATTTCTCCCGATCACTTAGAACCCTAGGCGGACCTGCTGGTCACTTAATATTCTTCAATGATTTATTCAAGGTTAACGTAAACTAAGGGACACTAGCTACGGGGCCCTACCAGTTAAGGCTTTCATCATTCACGCATACCCACACCCCGTGTAAGGTGAGAGAGGGTGTTTCGCTTTACCATATAGCTGACCTTATTTGATAATCTCCTTAGTCGCTTACTACTTCCTGTAGGATAGGTAGCCATATCTGACATTTTTAAATTTCCAGGTTTGGGAAGGCCTCACACAAACCATACAAGACCCCTAAACTGAAAGACCTACTCTCAGGTGGACTCCTCGATCCAAGCTACTTAAGACCCAAGGAAGCGGAATATACACGAAGATTTTTAAGTTTGTATCTCATTGGCCTTTAATGCTCTTCCCGATTGGGATAAAGTAGGATACGTTATTAAGTTGTTCCCATGTAGTTTTCTTTCATGGGAATGTTATACGCACACAGTTAGTTATCGTCCTGGATTCCTATGGTTAATAATGTTTCACACCATTAACCCACCAAGTCGAAATCTTTTAATTATAAGTTCTTTATTAACTTGTACAAATAAGGAAAGTTATATCCTCCATATCCTAGGAAAATTGACTAATTATTTTAACTTTTCGGACTTAGTAATTTAATTTAAACGACATCAATACCCATTAATCCCCTTTTTATTCCATTTATTTATGTTCATATGTTTATTGCTGTTTATAACCATAACAGTCATATTTTCCTAAGGCAACCATCAAATTTATAATTTCCTTTTTATTACCATTGATTACGATTAATGCCATTTACGAGCCTAACAGCTATAATTTTCCTAGGGCATTAGTTAATAATGGATATCCTTATCTTATCAGTCCCGAATATATCTATTTGCAGTGCCCAAACAAAAACTACTAATTTTATATATTTATTTATTGTTTGTGTGTGTATATAGATATATATTTGTGCACCAGACCTCTCACATTTAGCTGACCACTTGTGGATGCTAGATTTGTCGGTCGGTTCCGGGCAGACTTCTACCACAAGTTGAGTCTAACCTCGTGTCTAGATGTGATTTTAAATTAGATTCCCTAACGGGGTTACAACATCAATCCTAATAAATCTTAGGAATTATAATCATTTGAATCAACTTTCTTATTAAGTTTACTTTTCCTCAAATCAATATTGCTTACAATGGTTATTTATTTATTTATGGTCCTATTTATAGCAACCAATCATATTAATTGCTACAATGGTCACTACAAATATATTAATTTAATATGGATTACATTTACATGTATAATTCCATAATTAAATACTATGTAAACATTCAATATAATGTATATTTCGTCGGTTACATAGATTAGGACGGATGATATATATATATATATATATGTATGTATATGTATATATATGTATATATGCGTGGTTAACGTAGTTATTTTCTTTTATTAATGTTATTGTTAATTTAATAATTTGGTTTAACCAATATCCAAATATTCCTTTTTACATACAATCTTACCATATGGTTCCAAATCTTACAAAAAACTGTTAGTCATAGTGATTGTAAATTATGTCTGATTAAATAGACATATTTCAAACCACAAGAAATATATGTTTATGTATATTTTGGATTAGTTGATGCAAACTACGCAAAAATATGTATATTTATATTTATGCGTACGTTTACACAACTTCTCCTTTTTAAATCTTTTTGTCATATCTCTTGTGAGTTCAAAACATTGTCTTTTAGTTCAAGAAAATGACATGTTTACAACAACTAAGCCAAAACCCCCAACAAGATTGAACACAAATAGGCATATTTCTTTTAAAATTAAAATAGTGTAATTCATAAATTAACATGAAACTAGAGATCTGGAATATGACTATGTCTAAACGGTGTTTAATGAGACTGATTTCTAGATCTATAGTGTTTTAACCACAATATATTTTCCAACATAATTGTAGGCAATGTGTATAAACAATTTAAGTAAGCCTACAAATAATATTATTCCTAACCACAATAATTCCAAGTTTTGACAATATTTATAAGCAGATCTACTGGGTGTCATTTCAAATTGAACAATATTTCAAACATATCTGATTATATTAGCCATATATTTTGGGATCTAATTCAAACGAGATAAACATGCTATTATAACTTTGTATGTAAATTTCCCACTCACCTGAAAACATGCAAATATGAAATCTGAATAATCTTTTAAGTTTACAATCCCCGAATTCTTACAGATCTACAATTATTATGAAAAGGGAATACTTTCAGATCTGTAGATTTAGAGAATAAGAAAAGAGGGGAAATGCTGATGTAGAACAGCTTAGGCAACAATTCATAGTCTTTTCCGTTTAGATATAATAATCCCTTTCAAATCTATTTGATTTATATTTGATTGATTATATATGAATATAATTTTGATTAAGAAATTGATTTGAAGAGAAAAGGAAATGGCAGAGCTTCACTATAGCTTACAGATTGGTGCGGAAAAGAGTGAGGCCTTAACCCTTTATTTATAGGAGTGGAATTGGCCATGAACCGTTAGATTTATTTAGATAAACATCTGTCTGTTTATATTATATAATATAACGAAAATATCCTTCAAAACCTAGTCGTTACTGGGCACTTCAGGTCCGAAGCGGTCGACGGCACCCCTAGGGGCGGTCGACCGCCCTTTGGCCGATTTTCCCAGTGAGGGCTGGTTATATATGAGAATATATATATTACATTTATTTATTTTTGTCCGTTTTTCATCCGTAACTATTTCATACTGACTCCGTTCGCGAAACTCCGAACATAAAAGTTGATCAGAATTCCGAGACGAACGCATTGGTTAAAGTTTCAAGGTCAAATTCCATCATTTGCAGAAATTCCTATTTTTGAGATTCTAATAATTTCTATTGTCAAAATTCCGGGTTATTACACTTAGGCCATGCATATATATATATATATATATATATATGCATGTATGCATGTATGTATGTATAACTCTCTGCAATGTAGAGAGGAAAGGCGATCCTCAATGAAAACGAAACCACTTTGTGTTGATACTAATATTTTTGTTTGATGATAACAAATAGATTTTTGTTACTGGAGTGTTTGATTGTGGAATATCTAGTATTATTGGAAAATAAAATAACACAGTATTTACACAGAATATAGAAAAATCAAATAAATTTTATTTCCAATAATATTATTTATTTTACAATTCATTTACACACAAGACTTTACAAATCACTTTACAAATAATTTCAGTACATACAATTTTTTTTACAAGCACTTCATTTTTTTTCTTTTCTTCTCATTTCTTGCTGGATTATTCTTGTTAAGAACACCTTAGCTGTCCAAAGCATCATCCTGTAACCTGTCACAAAAGAAAGAAAAATACACAGTACACTGGAACTAAAACAAATACTTTTGACAAAAATGATTCTCTGTGTGATTGATTCAATTTTTTTTGTCTCAGCCTTCTGTGTGTTTTTCTCATCATATTTTAGACTTGAACAACCACATCAAAACCATACTGGTTTGCTGATCAGAACCAACTGATTCTGACCAGCCTCAACACAGTACAGTTTGACTGCTATTTTTTTTGTTAATGTTTCAGGGTCACAAGACAAAATCAAAGTCAAAAGAAAATGAGCAAGAAATTGAAATCATGGTTCAAGTACAAAGTCAAAGTACAAGCCAAAACAGCAAAAACAAGGGTGATAAAGGCTAAATGGTCAAGCCGTGTACATGAACAAGTTTAGCACACATATGCAACAAAAACAAGTGAAGACAACCATCACAAGTATGACAGAACACAATAACATGGTGCAAGTGTATTCAGTCAAGCTCAACAGCATAGTCGAGCTAGTGTAAACATAAACATGGTAAGACAAGGTGAAAATTTGATGATTCAGCAAATTACAAATGCATGAACTTGAGACAAGTCAGCAAAACAAAAGTGTGCTCATGCAACATGGAACAACTCAAATGGCAAATACAGTTCAAGTTTTCATGGAACAAAGGCACAGGTACAAAATACATGGTCGAGCCAGATTCAAACAAAGCAAGTGATGGCAGGTAACAAAAACGACCAGTAAGCAATAACTTGGCTCAAAACAGCAAATGGTGAATTCATGGAGCAGTTCAGGGATGTATGAAACAAACTAGCAAAACAGTATGACCAAGGCTAGTAAGCATTTGTTTCAAGACAGTGTGTGTAGGAGCAATGATGAATGAGTGCAACAGTAAGCCTAACATGGATGAAGCAAGCATCAACAACATGGTTAAGGAGAAAACATACAAGTATGGGACTGTCAGCGTAATGTATTCAGAAAATCAACATGATGGCTCATAAACAATGGTCAAAGAAATCAGTTTTGTCATGTATGTCATAAAATGTTTTCTGTGAAACAAATGGTTCTTGTTTTCAGTTTTTCAATAAATATATATTTGGCAAGAAAATAATTTTGTCATGCAAGAATATTCGGATTTAATGATGATGGCAAGAGTATATTGGAAATGCAGAAATTCAGTGTTCATACTTTTGGCAAGTAATAATCAGTCATCAAGTTTTGAAAAACAAATTGGGACAAGGAAAGTTTTATTCCAGAAATCATAGCGAAATGTTTGGCAAGAAAAATCTGAATCGTTATATGGGGCAAGCATTTCAGGCAAGAATTTTTTTTTAAAAAACTGCAAGTTTTTTTTTTGTATTAAATCACAATGACCCATAGCAAAGCATCGATCAAGCAAGTGAATCAATGGAGTTATTAACAGATTCATCTTAGGCCAAATGCAAATCTAAATTCATCTTATTTCCAGTTTTGAATCAATCATGTTTGGTTACCCAAGGCAGATTTTAAATTGTTTCAAGTATGGCATCATTTCGGATCTACAACAAATCTTTCAAGGGAATTTAATTCGATCAAAAGCAACCGTATTCAGGTCTTCAATCAATCAAGACAAACAAGACAATTTTTAATTCTCAAAGCAAAAATTCAAAAGGGATTTCCACAAAACTCTCAAGGGCCGATTCAATCAAGGCCATACAGACAGCAAATCAAATTCAAGGAATTCCAAAATTCAAATCGAGCAAGTCATCAACGAAATCAGAGCACCAGGGTGTAGAAACCCTTATAAAAGCACACAATTCATCATCGACATTTTCATCAATACACACAAAAAAGAAATCCGAAACCCTAAATTGCAAGAGTTGATAAAACTTACTCAGATTGATCGCAAGGACGAAGGAGATACACTGGAGAAGCAAAACAAGCTTCCAGAGATCCATTACACACATCACCGAGATTGATTTAGGGAAAAATCACTGAAACCCTAATCGCAGCCGCCATTCTTTTGTTTCAGAGAATAAGGGAGGATCGGGCTAAAGAAAACACAAGGGAGCACCGCAAAATTAAAGTGGCCCGACCACTTTGGACTAGTGCAAAGGAAAAGGGGATGACCCCCACTTTTAACTCCTCACCTTATTTCCTTTAAAGTTTTTTTTGTCATTGAATTTTTTTGAAATTTCTTTTCTAGTTTTATTGTAAAACTAGGGAGCACAGAATATTGAAGTGTAATCTGAGAAAATCTAGTCTAGGGTATACAGACTAGTCTAGGATTTTGAGCTTAGGGATAAACAGGAGCAGGAGTTGCGAGTTTACATAGGATTGTAAGCGGGATCTGTTTGTATCTCCTAGTAAAAATCTTAGAAAGGCAGCAGTAGGCACAGTTTGCCGAAGCTGGGTATATCTGCGTGTGATTTTATTTTTACTGCATTTCTTTATTACCGTGTTTAGTTTAAATTTTGTGTTAAAACCCTATTCACCCCCCCTCTAGGGTTATTATCGATCCTACAATTGGTATCAGAGCAGGTGTTTGAACCCTAGAATCATGACTTCAATAAACAATGCTTTTTCTGAAGGTCAATCTATTGCTAGACCACCCATGTTCAATGGTAGTGATTACGCGTATTGGAAAGCTAGGATGAAAATTTATCTAGTGTCTGTTGATTATGATGTCTGGGATATCATTGAAACTGGATATACACCTCCGACTGAAACTGTTAATGGTATTGTAACACCTAAACCAAAAAGTAGGTGGGATGCAAATGATAAGAAATTATACTCTATAGATTCTAAAGCTATGAATGCTCTGATTTGTGCTCTTGATAAAACAGAATATAACAGAATTTCTCATTGTAATACAGCCCAGGAAATTTGGCATACTCTGGAAGTCACACACGAAGGAACTTCTCAGGTTAAAGAATCCCGTCTTGCCATGTTCAGTAATGAATATGAAAACTTCAACATGCAGAAGGACGAGAGCATCAAGGACATGTATGGACGCTTCTCCGTACTAGTCTACAATGCCAGAGCCCTTGGAAAGGTCTATACAGAAGTGGAGCTTGTGAGGAAGATTCTGCGTGTTCTGCCCATGAACTTTGAAGCAAAAGTCACAGCCATTCAAGAATCCAAAGATCTGAGCAAGCTGAGCATGGAAGAGCTTATCGGGAATCTGATGACATATGAAATGGAGCTGAAAGCAAGAGAAGATCGCAACAACTCAGATCTGAAAAAGAAGTCAATAGCTTTGTCCAACACTGTCACCAGCGATAGTGAAGATCCTATTGAACAGCTTGCCATGGCAGTCAGACAACTCACGAAGTGGAGAAAATTCAAACCTCGAAGAAATAAACCAAAGACCAACAATTCAGAAGACGAACCACTCTGCTACAACTATCAAAAGCCTGGACACATAAAACCAAATTGTCCACTTCTCCAAAGAAACAAGAAGAAAAAGAAAGCTTTTACTGTAACTTGGGATGACGAGGAAGGAGAAGAAGATTCAGACAGCAGTGAGGAGGAAAGCAATTTGTGCTTCATGGCAAAATCAGACCTAGAAGATACTGACGAGGAAACCACCGAGGTATACAGTTATGACGATCTAGTTTTAATGTGTAAACATCTTTCTGAAATTATTGACACGTTAGAATCAGATGCAGAGAAACTGAAAGCAGAAAACTTCAACCTTGTTCACAATAATAAGAAGTTGGAATCTGATATTAAAATTGCTTCAAAAACCAATAATCTAGATTGTGAAATGTGTAAAGATGTGAATCTAGAAATTTTAACACTCAAGAGCACCATTGAGAATCTTGAAAAAGAAAACTTGACTCTAAAAGTTGAAGATGACACTAAAAGAAAGAACTACATTAAACGATGCACTTCACTTGTGAATGAGAACACAATCTTAAAAACAAGAGTCCAAGATCTAGAAGTCACATTGAATAAATTCTCAATCGGTCAAACATCTTTTAAAATGTTACTTGGAAACCAATTGGTTGGGAATAATAGAAAAGGACTGGGTTTTGGGAAGATACAAGAAATAACTGGAAGTGACAATGCTAAAGGTAAAAGTATTTTTCCCAAATGTGTAAAATGTGGGGTGATTGGTCACAGTCATGAAAATTGCAAGATTAGCAGTAAAATTCAGAAGTTCAAAAAGGTATGGGTCCCTAAACACTTGGCACACAATTATCACAAAGATTGGAACACAAATAAGAAGAAAAATCAAATTTGGATTCCAAAAGAATCTTATGACTATCATTCTTCTACTACTGATATGATTAGGCCTAGAAGTTTCTCTAGGTCATCTCCTTCTCTGTTTGTGTAGGTATGTTGGCGGGCTAAGGAGCAACAAAAATGGTACTTGGATTCAGGTTGCTCCAGACATATGACAGGTGATAAAAGACTGTTCCTTAGCCTGGAAAAACATAAAGGTGGGAATGTGACGTTAGGTGACAACAGCAAATGTAAAATTATTGGTAAAGGAAAAGTAGGTAACAGTATCTTTGCCTTAACTGATGTTTTATATGTTGATAATCTCTTTCACAATCTTATCTCCATCAGTCAGCTTTGTGATAAAGGAATGAATGTTGTGTTTGATAGTAATAGTTGCAAAATCATTGAGATCTCCTCTGGAAAAGTTGTGTTTACAGGGAAAAGAAAAGGAAATGTCTATACTCTCTCTTTCGATGATGTAACAGTATCTAGGTGCTTGGTAGCAACAGAAGAGGATGCAATCTTATGGCACAGAAGGTTGGCACATGCAAGTATGGGTCTTCTTGAAAGACTGAAAGCAAATGAACTTGTCAGGGGTTTACCACATCAGAATTACAAAAATAACAAAGTATGTAAAGCTTGTACCATGGGAAAACTTAGTCGTTCATCTTTCCGTCCAAAAAATGTTGTTAGCACTTCACGAGTGCTTGAATTGATTCATATGGACTTGTTTGGACCTACTGATACTGCTAGTTTAAATGGTAAACGTTATTGTTATGTATTGGTTGATGATTACTCTAGGTTTACATGGGTTTACTTTCTAGCCAAAAAGTCTGAAGCTTTTGATTATTTTTTAAAGTTTTCAAAACTTGTCCAAAATGAAAAAGGGGTTTCAATTAAAACTTTAAGAAGTGATCATGGAGGTGAATTTGAAAACTTAGACTTTGAAAATCTTTGTGAAGAAAATGGTTTCAAACATGAATTTTCCGCTCCTCGAACACCTCAACAGAATGGGGTGGTTGAAAGGAAAAATCGTACATTACAAGAAATGGCTAGATCTATGTTATGTGAATATCAATTGCCTCAAACTTTCTGGGCTGAGGCAGTCAATACTTCATGCTATGTAATGAACAGAGTTATGATTAGACCAATACTTAATAAAACGTCATATGAACTGTGGTCTAACAAAAAGCCTAACATCTCATATTTTAGAGTGTTTGGATGTCCTTGTTACATTTTGAACACAGGTGACCAGCTTGGGAAATTTGAGTCAAAAACGGTTGATGGAATCTTCATGGGTTATTCCTCAAGAAGTAAGGCTTACAGAATCTTCAATAAACAGTCAAGAACAATCGTGGAAACCGTCAACGTCAAGTTCAATGAATCAGATATGGATACGATACCTGAAGATGATAAAGATGATGCTGGTGCACAAGAAATTGAACAAGAAAACAATGATGTTGAGACAAAAAATGAAAAAGCCACTGAAGCAGCAACAGATATCGAAAGACTAAAATTCAAGCCAAGTCATCCTCCAGATTTGGTAATTGGAAGTCCAACTGCTGGTGTTCGTACACGATCCTCTCTCAATAGGGAAGTTTGTACTCTTTGTATTCAAAATGCCTTTGTATCTGAAATAGAACCAAGTTCTTATGATGTTGCTCTTAATGATGAATTTTGGTTGTTAGCTATGCAGGAGGAACTTAACCAGTTTGAGAGAAACAGAGTCTGGAACTTGGTACCCAGACCAAAAGACTACCCAGTTGTTGGAACAAAATGGGTATTCAAAAATAAGCTTGACGAATCTGGAAACGTAACAAGAAACAAAGCTAGGTTGGTCGCTAAGGGATACAATCAAATCAAAGGTGTTGACTTTGATGAAACTTTTGCCCCAGTTGCTAGGCTTGAAGCAATCAGAATTTTGTTAAGTTTTGCGTGCTTTAAGGGGTTCAAATTAAAGCAAATGGATGTGAAGAGTGCTTTTCTGAATGGAGAACTAAAAGAAGAAGTGTATGTTGAACAACCCCCTGGTTTTGAGAGTCACGATTATCCAAATCATGTATACAAACTGGAAAAAGCATTGTATGGCCTTAAGCAAGCTCCTCGAGCTTGGTATGACTGTCTGTGTACATATCTCTTGGAAAACGGTTTTAAAAAGGGAAGTGCTGACACAACCTTGTTTTTATCTCATGATGGTGATGATTTTTTAATTGTCCAAATTTATGTTGATGATATCATATACGGTGCTACTAATAATGTCTTGTGTGAAAAATTTGAAAAAGTTATGCAGGGCAAATTTGAGATGAGTTTGGTTGGAGAGCTGAAATTCTTCCTTGGTTTCCAAATCAAACAAAGTAGCAAAGGGATCTTTATCTCCCAAACGAAGTATGTGATGGAGTTGTTAAAGAGATTTGGAGTTCAAGATGCAAAGCCAATGAAAACACCGATGAGTCCAACAACCAAACTTGACAAAGATGAAAAAGGTGTTGCTGTGGATCAAAAGAAATATCGCGGTATTATCGGTTCACTTCTTTATCTTTCTGCTTCTAGACCCGATATTATGTTTTCTGTTTGTTTGTGTGCTCGTTTTCAATCAAATCCTAAAGAATCTCATCTAAAAGCCACAAAACGGATTCTAAGATATTTGTTACACACACCAAATTTGGGCTTATGGTATCCTTCTTGTGATAACTTTAATTTAGTTGGGTTTACTGATGCTGATTATGCTGGTTCACTCACTGATAGAAAAAGTACTAGTGGAACGTGTTTCATGCTAGGTCATTCACTTGTGTCGTGGTCAAGTAGAAAACAAAACTGTGTTGCTTTATCCACCACTGAGGCTGAATATATTGCTTTAGGAAGTTGTTGTGCACAGATTTTATGGATGATGCAGACTTTATCTGATTTTGGACTTTGTTATAAACGAGTTCCTTTAAAATGTGACAGTAAGAGTGCAATTGACTTATCAAATAATCCAGTACATCACTCACGCACGAAACACATTGATGTAAGACACCACTTTCTTAGAGATCATATTGCTTGTGAAGATATTTGTATAGAATTTATTCCAACCAAATCTCAACTTGCTGATATTTTTACAAAACCCCTTCCTGAAGACAGATTTTGCAGATTACGTTTGGATTTGGGAATTATAGAAATAAATTAATCTTTTAGCATTTTTGGATAAATTTTCTCTTAAGATGTTCTGTTGGCAATTATCTTTCTGACAAATAATCCATGCTTCAAATCATCAAGAAAAGACCAGTTTGTTTTTGGACATTTATGATAAATTTGTAACTGTGTAAGTTTTCAGAATATGAGATGTTTGAAAATTTGTAGCTCTGATACGATCAAATATGCTTTATAATATGAGTAATTGAGGAACTTTTGTTCACTTTCATCTTCTGTCTCTATCACCCTTCTATCAATCATTATTATTTTATATATATCAAGGGGATTTAAGTATACACAAATAAAAATAAAAATAATAATAATAAGTATTTCTCTAATCTCATTTAAAAATCCAAGCTCTGGTCATGCATGGTTATGAGAATACTTATTTTTCATGCTATCACTGATTCCATTTAAAAATCCAAGATCTGGTTATGCGTGGTCAGTATAGTATTGAATTTTTTTTTTCATGTTGCAGCTAATTCCATTTAAAAATCCAAACTCTGGTCATGCTTGGTTAGTTTGCTATTGAAATATATTTAAAAAAACAAAAAAAAAATCCCTGATATATATTAAATATTCCATCGTTCCACTTTCTGTCTTGTGAAATGTGTTCTTCTTTTACAGATTATTCTAATCTTTTTGTTTGATTATTCGGAGTGTTTGAATCTGATACTGTCAAATGACTTGATTACTAATTACAGTCCATACTCTTTACAAATGTCCAGAATTGTTATTCTTTTGATGATTACAAAGGGGGAGAAGAAGTTAAGATTTTGTGTTGTTTACAGATGTCTATAGATTTTATTTTTCCATTAATGCTAAGTGTTTAATTTTTTTGTTATTTTCAAATTCTTTACTCATGTCTGTTTACAACTGATAGGGGGAGCTCAAATGTAGGGGGAGCCCTTGTTCAAACACATCTCGTTATTCACAAAAATCTTAAGTCTGTTTGTCATCATCAAAAGGGGGAGTTTGTTGATACTAATATTTTTGTTTGATGATAACAAATAGATTTTTGTTACTGGAGTGTTTGATTGTGGAATATCTAGTATTATTGGAAAATAAAATAACACAGAATTTACACAGAATATAGAAAAATCAAATAAATTTTATTTCCAATAATATTATTTATTTTACAATTCATTTACACACAAGACTTTACAAATCACTTTACAAATAATTTCAGTACATACAATTTTTTTTACAAGCACTTCATTTTTTTTTCTTTTCTTCTCATTTCTTGCTGGATTATTCTTGTTAAGAACACCTTAGCTGTCCAAAGCATCATCCTGTAACCTGTCACAAAAGAAAGAAAAATACACAGTACACTGGAACTAAAACAAATACTTTTGACAAAAATGATTCTCTGTGTGATTGATTCAATTTTTTTTGTCTCAGCCTTCTGTGTGTTTTTCTCATCATATTTCAGACTTGAACAGCCACATCAAAACCATACTGGTTTGCTGATCAGAACCAACTGATTCTGACCAGCCTCAACACAGTACAGTTTGACTGCTATTTTTTTTGTTAATGTTTCAGGGTCACAAGACAAAATCAAAGTCAAAAGAAAATGAGCAAGAAATTGAAATCATGGTTCAAGTACAAAGTCAAAGTACAAGCCAAAACAGCAAAAACAAGGGTGATAAAGGCTAAATGGTCAAGCCGTGTACATGAACAAGTTTAGCACACATATGCAACAAAAACAAGTGAAGACAACCATCACAAGTATGACAGAACACAATAACATGGTGCAAGTGTATTCAGTCAAGCTCAACAGCATAGTCGAGCTAGTGTAAACATAAACATGGTAAGACAAGGTGAAAATTTGATGATTCAGCAAATTACAAATGCATGAACTTGAGACAAGTCAGCAAAACAAAAGTGTGCTCATGCAACATGGAACAACTCAAATGGCAAATACAGTTCAAGTTTTCATGGAACAAAGGCACAGGTACAAAATACATGGTCGAGCCAGATTCAAACAAAGCAAGTGATGGCAGGTAACAAAAACGACCAGTAAGCAATAACTTGGCTCAAAACAGCAAATGGTGAATTCATGGAGCAGTTCAGGGATGTATGAAACAAACTAGCAAAACAGTATGACCAAGGCTAGTAAGCATTTGTTTCAAGACAGTGTGTGTAGGAGCAATGATGAATGAGTGCAACAGTAAGCCTAACATGGATGAAGCAAGCATCAACAACATGGTTAAGGAGAAAACATACAAGTATGGGACTGTCAGCGTAATGTATTCAGAAAATCAACATGATGGCTCATAAACAATGGTCAAAGAAATCAGTTTTGTCATGTATGTCATAAAATGTTTTCTGTGAAACAAATGGTTCTTGTTTTCAGTTTTTCAATAAATATATATTTGGCAAGAAAATAATTTTGTCATGCAAGAATATTCGGATTTAATGATGATGGCAAGAGTATATTGGAAATGCAGAAATTCAGTGTTCATACTTTTGGCAAGTAATAATCAGTCATCAAGTTTTGAAAAACAAATTGGGACAAGGAAAGTTTTATTCCAGAAATCATAGAGAAATGTTTGGCAAGAAAAATCTGAATGGTTATATGGGGCAAGCATTTCAGGCAAGAATTTTTTTTTTAAAAAACTGCAAGTTTTTTTTTGTATTAAATCACAATGACCCATAGCAAAGCATCGATCAAGCAAGTGAATCAATGGAGTTATTAACAGATTCATCTTAGGCCAAATGCAAATCTAAATTCATCTTATTTCCAGTTTTGAATCAATCATGTTTGGTTACCCAAGGCAGATTTTAAATTGTTTCAAGTATGGCATCATTTCGGATCTACAGCAAATCTTTCAAGGGAATTTAATTCGATCAAAAGCAACCGTATTCAGGTCTTCAATCAATCAAGACAAACAAGACAATTTTTAATGCTCAAAGCAAAAATTCAAAAGGGATTTCCACAAAATTCTCAAGGGCCGATTCAATCAAGGCCGTACAGACAGCAAATCAAATTCAAGGAATTCCAAAATTCAAATCGAGCAAGTCATCAACGAAATCAGAGCACCAGGGTGTAGAAACCCTTATAAAAGCACACAATTCATCATCGACATTTTCATCAATACACACAAAAAAGAAATCCGAAACCCTAAATTGCAAGAGTTGATAAAACTTACTCAGATTGATCGCAAGGACGAAGGAGATACACTGGAGAAGCAAAACAAGCTTCCAGAGATCCATTACACACATCACCGAGATTGATTTAGGGAAAAATCACTGAAACCCTAATCGCAGCCGCCATTCTTTTGTTTCAGAGAATAAGGGAGGATCGGGCTAAAGAAAACACAAGGGAGCACCGCAAAATTAAAGTGGCCCGACCACTTTGGACTAGTGCAAAGGAAAAGGGGATGACCCCCACTTTTAACTCCTCACCTTATTTCCTTTAAAGTTTTTTTTGTCATTGAATTTTTTTGAAATTTCTTTTCTAGTTTTATTGTAAAACTAGGGAGCACAGAATATTGAAGTGTAATCTGAGAAAATCTAGTCTAGGGTATACAGACTAGTCTAGGATTTTGAGCTTAGGGATAAACAGGAGCAGGAGTTGCGAGTTTACATAGGATTGTAAGCGGGATCTGTTTGTATCTCCTAGTAAAAATCTTAGAAAGGCAGCAGTAGGCACAGTTTGCCGAAGCTGGGTATATCTGCGTGTGATTTTATTTTTACTGCATTTCTTTATTACCGTGTTTAGTTTAAATTTTGTGTTAAAACCCTATTCACCCCCCTCTAGGGTTATTATCGATCCTACACTTTGCAGTTTCAAGCCATCCTTGTTAAACTTCAACAAAATTTTCATTCATTGATAAGCCTCAAATTATCTCCAATCTATCAGTGCGTTTAGCTCTAAACTTCATTGCCACTTCAGCTCCAGCATCTACCATGGGTTTGACTCCCATCAGATTTTTGAACTAACAGTGACATGGATTCCATTTCATCAGCGAAAATTCGACAATGCAGCCCCAATCTAACTTCATCCAAAGATATCGTGGTTCCCTCTCCCTGCGTAGATTGGATTTGATAGATCCTTTGAATCCATCGATACTCAGAGAAAGAGTGATTCAGCGAAAATTGAGCCTATTTTATAACAAGTTATGCTGAAGATCCTAATTCTCATAACCGTATCCTCTGGTTTGATCTTAAATTCTGTTACTATCTTCGACTTACAAAGGTTAAGGTTTGTATCTCTGGTCTCTATTTTGGCATGATTATTTAATTGATGGCCTGTTGGATTTCATCATCAATTTTGGGCTTGTTCATACAGTTTCAAAACTGCTAGTGGGTTCAAAATCTTAGCTTTGGTTTATTATTCCAACAGCAAAATCAAATTTTGTTGTTAAATTTCATGATGATTATTCACAATTTGATATTATACTCGAGCAATTCATGGAATTTGCAAGTGTAATTATTTATAAGGAGATACAAAAGGGTGTTATACGATCTGATTCTGAATGAAGTTTCAAGGGATTGGAAACTGTTACTGTATATTTCAGTGGATATTTTGGCAGTTTTCGCGACTGAGTTTCAAAAGGTTTTCATTTGTTAAAAAAAGGAACTTTATGTGCTAATTTTTCCAACTTGATTCTTAATGATAACTTTTTATAGCATCGGTTCTTCAGTTTGATCCACATGACTCAATACTACTATCTCAGACAATTTCCTGCTACTGATCAAATCATGTGAACCAATTTTATGATTTGAGAATCAGGAATTGGGTGATGTCCAGGGATGGTTGCCTGGGGTTCCACTGTATTGCGAATAAAAAATTTATTCGACAAAAGCTAATTGCATGCGGCAGAAGTACGGGTTCCACGGTTTTAGTTAGAAGACAGGGAACATGCTATGGAGAATGCAGATTCACCGGTAGTACTGAGAACGTGATTTCCATGGTGCTAAAAAAGGTGGATGAAGTAGCAGATGATGTTGTAATTTAGCACATGAAGTGGAAGGACGTGGTAAAGTTTGTGGAGTGTGCAGGGATGAACCACACATATTGAAGTTGGGGTCCAATACCTGCTTTTGTTTTACCTAGTATTAGCCTTTTGTTTTGTATTTTGCTTTTTACCGTATGTTTGTTTTGCATTTGTGCTCAAGTTCTACCCATGTACTTTTATTTCATAAATTAATAAAAGCGTATCAAATTTCAATATATATATATATAATCCGTCCTAGGTCATCCCTCATTAGCCCCTAGATAAGAAGCAGACATTACATCGAGAACTTTCCTACTCACGTTATCGTCTATTAAGACCATTTAATACCCTACATAAGAAAGCCAGACCCAAAAGACCACTTTAAACCTCGAAGGGCGGGTCTCATGACTTTAGCCCTGAACCAAGGAGTGAACCTTAGGAACGGGACCCAGTCCTAACCACTTAATACCCAACAAGTGGTAGGTCATCCACTTAATACATTTTTCCCAAGGCAGGCCTACTTCACATACAAATTATATATATATATATATATATATATATATATATATAACCGCTTTCTTCCTCTCCCCAATGGAGAGAGGAAAAGACGATTCTTTAAAAATAGAAACCTTCGGTTTCAACCCATATCGGAAACGTAGCGGTAACCTTTGTTATTGTTGTTAAGCCACAATTAAATCGAACCCGCCACGGCTTCAAGCCACAAATTTTCTTAATTCCCAAGTCCGATCATATTAAATCAAGATCAGAATTAATTTCCATCTAGGGATTTCATGATTCTTCAATCTTTACAAACATCGTTTGCAGACTTCCCGAAATATTCCCAAATCAAAGAAATATTTCCAAATCGAACTTAAGTTTCAAATCGCCAATCTCCTATGGACCGATTTGGAAAGAGTCGCCTTTGTTTAAACATGGAGGATCAAGCCATCAGGGGTCTTGGGTTTCGGCATGCTCCGACGTGAGTGATTTAAGTTTCACTTCCAATTCTCACAACCGATCCTTTAAATTGTTTGACACAGTAGTATTTCTCCTTCGTGACTACTGGTGATTTAGGTGAGTTTACAACATTTTAGGTTTGGACGTGATACAAGAGGATTTAACTACGTTTGTTGATGTATTTACTATCTGAAGTTGGAGATCCGGCTTTAATGGTTGTTTGTTTTACTGCGTTTTGAGATGTTTTTCGTAGTTTTAAACAACCATTTGAATTCTATTTGGATATATTACATAATATAAAATGACTCGAACACCTCTTCATTGATGGGCGTAAATTGAAGCCTCTCACTATAGATTATTAGCACCTCCTAATAACCTTCCTCCGATTTGAGAAGATTTAATGTAGAAACCCAGTGTTTATTTTCCTAACAACTTCAAAATCAGTTCTCTAAGCTCATGCATACCTTTTTGCGGGCTTGGGAGACAAAACGTGAAATTTCTTGATGGTGGTGAACTAATGGCTTGTTCTGTATAGAAGGATTTAACGGGATGGTTTAGCAGGTGATTTTTTGGACGACACATAACGTGTTACAGGTTCTAAGCTGTTTTTTTAACCGTTTATGAATTTGGGAATTAAGATGTAGTATATATTTTCTACTAATTGAGTTTCTGGCCTTAACTCTGATAATCAATGAGTTTATGCATGGCTATTAAATCGGTTTCATGAAGAAAGTTTTGTAATTTCTTCAGTTATGTAGTTCATTGGGAATAATATCCACGAAGGGATTAGCCTGTGCAGTCTCATATAATGTTATCTGGTAGTTCCTCTTAGAATGTTAACTGGGTTCCCAGTTCAATATTTCAAAAAAAATCATTTGTAATATGAAATCAAATTCATTAATTTGATAGTGTAATCCAAGCCGAAATATAGATAATAGATTCAAGACGTGGGATAATTGTCTATCTTTGCAACTGCCTTTGCACTTGATAAAACATGGGTGTGAGTCTTGTGGACCAGCAAGACGTTGTCTCATGGATCGTGCACACATAGTGGAGCTGTGCTTTTTTATGTGGGGGCGAACCCTAACTTCAATAGTAGTTTGGAAGCAACTTGCACAAGATGTGCAACAAGCGGGATGATCTCCAGTCTGGAGAGATGACCTCATCATGGGTCATATTTAGATTAATTTTTATGTTATGCTTGTATTTTTTTGTTTTTCGCATGTATGTTTATTTATGCTTGTACTGTTATTTCGTTAGACAATAAAAGCATACCAATTTCCAATACACACACATATATATATATATATATATATATATATATATATATATATATATATATATACACACACACACTAGACATCTCACATTAGGCCGACCACATGTAGATGCTGGATTTGTCGGGCGGTTCCGGACAGGATTATACTACAAGTTGGGCCTAACCTCGTATTGTAGTGTAATAATTATAATGACCCATGACACTTAGCCTCTCACATTAACTCGTCTTATTTGTAGATGTTGGATATGACAATCGTTTCTGGGCAGGCTTCTACTACAAGTAATGGTTAACCTCGTGTCTATGAGTCATTAATTATTTTTAAAGCCATCAACTCACATACATACAAATTCCTATGGTGGATTCAAATTCTATTTCTTAATTTAAACGTATTTATTACGCACTTAATACACATTAGTATTACGTTTAATTACGCTATATATATATATATATATATATATATATATATATATATATATATATATATGTGTGTGTGTGTGTGTGTGTGTGTGTGTGTGTGTGTGTACCGGTACGGAGGCACGTCCGTTGGACGTGTGCATAGATAAACCTCACCAAAGATGCTTGAAAGAAAATATGCAATAATGTTTTAAGTTTAGTAATCAAGCAGCAGTTTTAAGTTGCAGTTACAATATATAAGATACAAATTGTTGCTCAAGTGCAGCTGTCTACATACCAAATAATAATTCATACAATATCTCACAAAAACATGCGTAGTCAAAGCCAATACATATAAGTTAAAACATTTAACCAATACATAATGCATATATTTACAAACCTAACATTGAATTGACGGTTAGTTTCAAATGGATCTAATAGCATCATAACGATGCCTCAGTACAAAAAGAAACACAGTTCAAACTAACAAAGATTAAAATGCAAAGGACGACTCATTAAAATACTGCCAGTTGAAGCATACAACATATTCAATAGTACGCTTCTGAATGGTTTTTGCTCTAAAACTTTTATGTGCGGTAATCGGCTGAAGCTTCCGCTGGTGGAAAACATCCTGAACAAACAATGCAGAAAAAAAAGCAAGTGAACATTCCAAAAAAAAAAAAAAAAAACAGTAATGTGAATCACTGAGTTAGTAGAAAATTTATGAATAACTTTTAATTGAAAGTTGCATGTCATGTTAATAAATTAGTTTCACAATTACTTCATAACTGATTAAAATCAGAAGTAACCACCTAAAAACAATTTTAATACAATATAGGCATTACCTTGTTCAGGCCAAAAATTATTCTTATTCCTGATCAAGTTGGAATTCAACCATTTTTGGCTAGGGCTGCACACAACCCATATCCAACCCGACCCAACCCACCAATCCGACCCAACCCACATAAAACCGACCCAACCCAAAGTAGTTCGGATTGGATACGGGTTTCAATTTTTAACCCATACTATATATGGGTTGGGTTTAATTTTTCAATCAACCCAACCCTATATTAACCCAACCTCACTTTGAAAAAATAAAAAACCTTTCACACTTCTGCTTTGATATCTGCACCAAATTAATGAAAATTTATTCATTCCAGGCAGCCGCTTTTCGATCTAGCTTGGCCTTGGTTTTCATACATTATTAACTTGCTTATATTTAGTTGGATATGCATAGGATATTTAGTTATATTGTGTGTTGAGTCTCTTGCGTGGTGTACTAGTGTGAGAAATTGGTTGGTTTTTCCATGAGGTATGTTTTGCATGTCTTAAAACATAAATTATTAAATCAAATTTTTTGTTATGGATTAATCATCCATACAACCCAACCCGACCCTATTTAACCCGACCCAACTCATACTTCAACCCAACCCTATATGAGGTTGGGTGCGGGTTCAATTTTCATCAACCCAAACCAATACGGATCGGATGAAGTATTTGGCTTGACCCGACCCAACCCAAACTTTGTGCAGCCCTATTTTTGGCTATGCACTGCAAATCATGGGTCTCTTATTGGATCATAAACGCCTAAAAATCAAAAATAGTAGTGGCTCACATTACAATTTATTAGCAAAAATTACACAAATATAAACTGAGCCGTTGTTGGTATATATGCATTTTTGTAGGGCAATATGATATAAAAGCAACAGTAAAACAACATGTAAATAGTCATGTTCCAGGTAATTGTACCTTTTTAATTGCATCATTAGTCATTTCTGCTACAACCTTTTTCATCTTCTCTAGTAATTTCATAAACAGATATGCTCACATATCCAGGAATTATTTTAGCTGGAATAACATTAATAAGAATTACTATTCACATAACTGGTTGTTTTGGTAAATCATACACAAACCTTGCAGAAGAAAACGGATTTAATTCCAACCAAACTTTTCAGTGTATATGAAATATATGAAACTTTTATATATAATGCTACAATATTTTTGAAGCATTTTTGTTGAATGTTTTCCTTTTCCAAAAATAATTTTTCGTAGTTTTTGAGAATTGTTTCTTCAGCATGAACTATAATAAGCATAAAATGGTTGCATTCATTTTAAAGTTTGTGACTGGAAAAAGTTTACATGTTTAGAGATTTGATAAAGCATTTGGTAGAGGGTAAAGGGTGATGGTGATTCTTAACAACTATTCTAAGAGATATACTTTTATTACTACATTATTGTAAAAAAAAAAAAAACAATTACATATGTAACTGAATGCATTGCATCTTTTCAGCAATTACAACATTAGTAGATGAAAACGAACATTGTCCAACACGAATCTTATATAATCTTCTATATGAACTTATCTTGATCGTCTATACGAACCTGACCTTGATATTTTTATTACACTTCGATCTAATATTCGAAACTCTTCTACGACGAATACCATGCATTGTTCTTCAACGAATGAATAGCACTCAAAAAATATACAGAGAAACATAACAATAAACCATTTATCGTCTTTATCAGCATGCTTGTGTATAAAGCTGCTATGAATTTGATAATGCAAAGTGTTTTCATGTGGGAATCAGAAGCTGACATTACCTATTCAGTTTTATGAAACATAACAAAAATTGCTGCATAACATGTTTTATAGAATATTAAATCTTTGGTCATACCAACAACATCTTGGGAAGGAAGTTTTCCATCATTCAATGTTTTAACAATTTTCTTCACCTCCTCAGTTGTCTCGTAACATTTCCTGTTGCAACCAACAAAGAACTTTCTGCCCATGATCGAATATGGAAGATGAAAATAACAGAGATCCAGATGTAATCCAAAATTTATGAGTTGAGTATCTGCTGGTGATTACTGAATTATTGTGGAAATATTACTAATTATGATAATATATTAATTCACTATGCTTTGGTTGCTAAATTGTTGGTAATACGACAACCAAACTACTGCTAATCAGGCGACCAAATAAATTATCCTCTCAACAAATGCCCATTGCATAAAACCCGTAAATCGATGAATTTTACTGCAGCTTACCTCCAATAATCTGAGCATTGGAAACTGTTGTTTTATTTTGACTTGTACTGGAATAATGGTTGCAACTGATCTCCACGTGCAAATTGATGCCTTAAATGACCTTATAACATCTAGCATTACGATAGGATATGATACATGTTGCATAAACAAAACAGACACAGATATTATAAGTATATGTCTAGGATATTAACCACAAACTCTAAATCTATTAATTATGAGATTTGTACTCGTTCCTCGGTACCATATATAAACAAAGCTACAATTTTGATAGCTGAAGTAGTTGTAGATGTTGATTTTTTTTTTTTTGGGCAATACAACAACCGGAAGAACAACTTTCTCTATACTGCTAATACTTTGTAAAGCAGTGGTGGCGCTCAGGCCGAAGGCCATTTCCAGCTTTGGTTCTGGAGTTAAAACATGACAGGAATTCAAAGAAACAAAGAACAAATAATCTTCCGGCTCAATTTCAGGAATACAGCTATTTTAACCAACAATGAATGGATAATCTTCCTGGTCAATTTCAAAAGCTAATTTTTTTCCCCTTAAACAGTTTATATATCCCATCCAATACAATAATCAAGTTTAGTTTTAACTGCTAATTATCATGTCTGTTAGTATGTGTAGTTACCAAATTCGAATCTAGAAAGCAAAATATTAAGTAAAAGAAACGTTTCCTTTAACTCCATCTTTCAATTTCGAATTCAATAATCTATAGAGCTGAGTGTAGAAAATCTCGAAACTGAAAATGGTTACCTAACATAGCCATAAAGAAATCAAATATTTTGTTCGCAATCAGGAAACTAAGCTTTAAATACATTTAATAATTGCCAAACCTTATCAAAATAGATCAGATAGTCTCCTTCGTGGTTCAAAGTAGTAACAGTCAAGGGTCATTAGATATGTTGCAATCAATTTAATAAATCCACTGTAAAAAATATAAGAAAAAAAAACAAAATTAAACTTCAATTAGAGTAAACTTGTAAATAGCAGTAGAATTGACATGCTTAAAGTACCGTGTTCGAGATCTAAGAAGCTACTTGTTGAGAGCTGGAAGTCGAGCTTCAAATTTTATGGTCGTTGTTCTGGAGTTCCGATAGCAAGAAGGTAAACGAAAATTGAAGTGGAGCAGTTACGTAAGATGTGAGATCAAGGGGATGTTGAAAGTGGAAACAGGGGGGAAACCTGAAGAACGCAGTGAGGAACATAAGTAAATGAGAAAGTGGGAGACGGGTTGGAAAACTGAGTCGTAGGATTCAGAAAGTGCTATAGCGAAAAAACGTTTTTGCCCTCTAACCATTTTTTCTGCGCATTGCATTGTTAAGGGGATGATGGGTTTTTTTGGAACTCCTAAAAAGCTTCACCATCCCTTAAGTATTCCTATTATTATAAAGATGTATGTGTGTGTGTAAATAGGCGTGAATTATCCGAACGAGAATAACGACCTGACCACGTTTGAAATGTCAATCCTATTAATTACAAATAAAGTGTATAAGTCAATTTCCCTTATTAATTAACATGTCTAACAGGTATATTTACAATTTATGATATAAAGGGAACAACAACATATATGAATAAACTTGCAACCTAGGCTTGAATAGTTATTTAAATAATAGAAATACATGCAATATGTAGTATATCTAATTACATATAAAACCTTTGCTTTTGACACTGCTTCACTTTTTATTTATACTGTGTACAAAATTTAAGATAATATACTGCAAATAATACGTTTAAACGAATCTATTTAGAATGAATGCCTAAACCTATGAATTTACAATATACAAATCTCATGTTTTTAACACATAAACACATATAGTCATAAAATAGAATTCAAGTGAATCAAAATCGAAAACCTAAGGATTTCACAACATCCTAAACCTAAATCTCCATTATTCAAACCATAAAAACAAAATACAACATTTTTGATTGACCCTTTCAACGATAAATAAAATATAGGATTTGGGAGTTTTAACGTTATATTATTGTTTAATCAAAGGGTCCGTTTGTCACACGTCCCTATTAAGTTTCAAAATTAGGCTCACATTCGGTCCTAAACTTATTGTAAATTAGGTCCCTATTTTTCAAAAACATATAAAAAAATCATGAAAATTAAGTATTAAATAAAACACATACACGCCAAAAAAATCAGGTGTTAAAACAATCAAAAACCACATCAAAACCCAAAATAACACAAAATTAACGAAACAGCAGGTTTTTGCATCAAAATATGCACCTATTCATAAATAGTTGCATACATTCATGCTTATATTTCAGTTTTGCGTCCAACTGCAGTATACATGCATACATATATGCAGCTAAACATCATTATACGCATCCTTTTATGCATATATTCAAATCTGTGCTGTTTTTTCAAGCATATAGCATTTTCAGACATTGTTGCACACATTTATGCTCTTTTACAAAATACATGCATGCATCCATGTGCATATTCAGAAGCCGTCGTCCCTTTTAAATTTGTTGCACACATGCATGCATATATACAGAATAGTTGCATTCATGTATGCAACTTTTCGTAACACATGAGTCTCAGTTCAACTTGGTATGCATACATGTATGTAGTTATTTTTGTAATAGTTGCATACATGTATGGGTATATTGGTCCAGATTTTCAACAGAAATACACTATATAGATATATGCATGTATGTATGCTACTTTTCAGACATTGTTGCACAGAAGCATGCATTTTTTTTTATTTTTTTTTTGCGAATGTTTCTGGGAATATTTCCTTTTCTTTTTTTTTAGTGTTTGGCGCATTTTTTTTTGTTTTAAAAGGGGAAAAGACAAAAGGGGAATGGCATGATGCAGAAGGGGGAATAAAATTTGTGCGGCAGCTTCATTTTAGGGACCAGATATGTATGTAAACTTTGGGGGGGATGTGGCGTTAATTTTAAACTTAAATAGGCACCCTACCCTAATTTTCACTTAATTAAATCCCATACAGGCATAGTTATTCGAAATCCAAACTACAAAATATAAGAAATAGAAACTTAGATGATTTCCACTCACGATGCTTTGAGGATGAATAACAACAGATTTTGAGTAGAATTAGATTTAGATCCAGCTCCAATCCTTTTATTAATATATATATATATATATATATATATATATATATAATCAATGAATCAAAATCTTATATATATACAAACTAAGTTTGTAAATTCCAGAATTCTCAAACCAGTATAAATCTTAGAATAGAGAGGATAAAATTGAGGTTAGAGAAGGAGAAGATAAATCCAACCTTATATTCTGGATCTAGCAATAGCAGAAGGATAGTGGAGGCACACGATTGAAATAAGGAATAGAGTTTGGGAGAGGCTAAGAGGGTAGTATATATAGTTGTAAGTGTTAATAAAGATCGTAGGATATTAGATTAAACTCAGACAGTCTGTGTATACAAATTTATATAAAAACCCTCACAAAAACAAGCTCTCACCACCCTTCAACACCCAGAGTGGTCGACCCCTTTGCTAGGAATGGTCGGCCCCTTGGGTCGTGATTTATCCAAGAAATTAATTTTCCAAGTTAGTGGCCAAATTTAGTAAATATTTATTTATTACCTTGATTTCTTTCCTTTGTTTGTTTATCATTGTTCCCAAATATATATAAATATGTACACACAAATTCGAATTCTTGGAATATTCTTTTCATGCTAATCCTTAATTAATATATTTGAGATTTATATATTTATTTATTTGAAATACAAAACTTGTGTGTTATTATTTACGCATAACTTGTTTTATTAATATATTTTGCATACACTCCGTTTTCAGTAAATAAAATATGAAAACGGATCAGAATCCTGACACGGATGAAACAATGATACGTTCGTGGCCCAATTCCAACTTATTCAAAATTCTTATATTTAGCCCATTAGTATTTTATTAATTTATTATTATTTATATTCAATTTAATTATCTATGTCTATTTAGAGTATATTTTACAGGATGTTTCATTCTTCCCTCCTTAGAAGCGATTTTGTCCTGAATTCTTTCTTAGGGAGCAAAAACACAACTCGCTCTAACAAACATGTTATATGTAACAACCCGCATTCTACGCATCGGAGGATCGTAGAATATTTATTTCTTTATCATACGAAGTCGTATGGTCATGTGGTTTTGGGAACGACTATTGGGGTCATTTCCCATGTTCATGATTTTTGTCGATTTTTAAATGACCGTTTTGCCCCTAGCTGATCTTGTTTTGGCTATAACTTTTGATTGGAAAGAAGTTTTGACCTGAAACCACTTCCATTGGCTTCGGATGATTGTTTACCTTTCCGTAGAGTGGTCACATGCGAAAAACGGACTTACCGTTTGGGAGATATGGCTGAAATAAGGTTTGGAAGGTGAAAAACTGCTTAACTGGACCAAATATGGTGATTAGTGAATGGGCCCATAACCCATTTCGGGATTAGGGTTATGAGGAGGTTGAAATGAGTTAGGTTTTCATTCTATTTCTGTTTTCTAGCCGCCACTTACCTCTTGGAAACCCTAAAAATGACCTCCAACCTCTAAAACACCTCCAAATCACTTTCTACTTGAAGATTGGGCTTAGCAACATCAAATCAAGGGAGACCTTCACCAAATCAAGATTAGAGTTGCTGTTTAGCATTGGTATTCGTGCCATATCATAGATTTATTTCATATCTAAGGTTTATTTGTGGCTAAGGTGAGTGATTTGCATAGTTCCTCACTAATTATGGTTAATTAAGGGTAATTAGTGTTGATTAGCGAATTTATACATTAATAAATTCTGGAAAAATGTTTATAAATTCTTAAATAATGTTTTAGACCTCTGATATGAATTTGGGTTAATTTGGTTAAGTTTTGCTAACCCTATCATTAATTATGCTTAAATGTGCTTAAGGGAAAATAGGGGGTTTTGGCTATGTTTGATCCATTTTAACCTATCATATTTATGTTTTGGTGTTTGAGGTCACTTCTACTTGTTGCTATGACTGTATGGTATGTTTTGTGATTATTTAGAATAGTTAGAATGGTCGAAAACGCCGTCGAGTGGCGTAAACAACTCGTTGGACAGAATGCAGGAAATGGACAGGGACCGGATCGGATCGGATGGGGAGGTCCGAACCGAATCGTTCGTGTGGCCCATCCACGATCCGCCCCTTGCATCCGAACCAAGCCTGCATGCCACGAGCTGACTTGAAACCTGGAGGAGACTACGATCCGATCCGCCAGAGTACCCCGACCCGAACCGGTGATGACGATTTGATTTGGAGGCTACGACCCGATCCGCCCATGGATGGTGACCACGAACTGTTGTACTTGGCCAGGAGGAGTGTTCTCTCCGATCCGAACCGCCAGAAGGACCCCGACCCGAACCCATAGATGGGGATGGACTTGGAGACCCCGATCAGACCCGCTGGGGGTGTTGACGATCCGAACCGCCACCAGGTGGATGCCACGAGCCAAATCGTGTTGACGATGGAGAGCTGAAGGCCGAACCGTACTGACGCTTAAGAGAGGGATCCGAACCGATCCAGTGATGACCAAAAACCTGAGATGCAAAGGTAGTCCAAATTGGGAGTTAGAGCTCAGGATCCAGTTGGGAACCAATGAGTTCACTTCATGATTGGGCTTTGCTGCGGGACGTGTGCTAAGGAGTTGTCGACGTTCATGACTTCGATTCACCACTGAAAAAGAATGATAGGCTACGTATCAGTGCAGTAGAGTCATCACGACTTGAGGGGCAAAGTGATCGTGGCAGGACTACGTATCAGTGCAGTAGAGTCATTATGACTTGAGGGGTAAGTGATCGTAGTAGGACTATGAACCAGTGCAGTGGAGCCCTTGTGACTCCATGGGGCAGAGTGGACATAGTAAAGGATTAGTAAGGCTATAAGCCAGTGCAGTGGGGTGTGTACGACTCCATGGGGCAAAGTGGACATAGCGAAGGATTAGTGGCTATGTATCAGTGCAATGAAGCCGTTGTGACTTCATGGAGCAAAGTGATCATAGCAAAGTATTGGGTGATCGAAGTGGTGAATATCGTATACTTTACGCACTGAGTGAGAGATGTGAGGATGGTTGCTATGCTTGATTGTTTACCATCACTATGACATGCACACCCCCACCCCCGTATGCTTGTACACCACATGTTGTTGGTACCTTGGAGTGTTGTACAGTATGTAGTGCTAACTCTTTGGTTGCAGGTCCAGGTTCAGGTATGGTTTAGTATACCTGTTATTGTTCTGTTTAGCTGCTTATCGCTCATACCAAACTTTTGTCTAACCTAGAGTTTTATATCTCTTCTTATTACTCTGGGTGCTCCTAAACGAGCAGACTAGAGACAGGTTAGCTGGTGATGCATGAGTAGCTGATCTGGAGACGAGCAAGAGGCTTCCACGTATGATATATATATATATATAGATATTCTCCCTGTGTCGTTGGTGGTCACTACTTGGGCATTAGTAGTGTACCTTTCTTGCTTAGCTTTTTGAGACAGTTTTAAAAGTTGTAATAATGTTGGCTTTGGATTATAAGCTGTATTTGGATTTTCCGCTGCTATGATAGTTTGTTTTCAGCTTATGCCACTACAACAAAAAGACCTTTTTATGACGTTTAGAAACCGTCATAAAAACTTTCTATGACGATTCTATAAACGTCATATATCAACATGTTATTAAAAGTCTGGTAGATATTATGACATGTAATTCTTGCAATAGAAAACATACTTTTATTGTCATCTTAAACATGCCATATTGGTGCAACTGTTTTTCTATAGCTTGTGAAGCATGCTATGAAAAGTTTTTATGACGCATCCAAACGTTATGGAAATGTCATTTAAATGATGTAATATGTTGACATTCCTTGTTGTTATAGCATATGAACAAGTCATTGAAAGTTCTTATGAAGCATCGTTACGCTATGGAAAATTCACTACTATTTACTACAACATTGTTTTGTTGCTATAAAAACATTCTATTACAACATTTTGCTGCCAAAACATTCAGAGTTTACAATTTCTAATTCTAATAATATATTATAACAGTTCAAAAAATAAAAAACCATATTTCTCACGTTAATCTAAGTACATAAATGAAGTCATAAGCCAAATCACAAAATATATATACCCATGGTATTTCATACATGATAAATTCAAACATAAATATCAACAATACATACGACTATAGCGATACATACTAAAATATTCACGAACGTCGACAGCTAATATCACAAGCATAGTCTAACACCAATCCCTTTGCTCCACGTGACTGGCCATCCCCATGCAATCCCCTGCTACTTCACCACCAACCTCCTCCAGACCATCAGCAGCACACCCTCCTGCATTCAACCACAGGAATCAGGAATTTAGTTTCAAGTCCATATCTGCATTTTGCTTGTTTGAAATTCATAACAAAGAAGAATTCAGAGTTCCTGCTACAACAATACTATTAAATGGACGAGCATCACATGCTGCTACACCGTCTGATACCTCGCAATATCTGTTTTGGGCAGTTTCATTCTCAATGTGATCAACATGACGTGCAGACATTCTGAAAGGGAAAAAAAATCCAAAAAGTAAATTCCTCTACCTGACGGAGCATTAGCCACATATCTTGAACTTGATGGAAGCCAAGCAGGTCTTCTCGAGCCTGAACAAATATTACTTGGATGATTTAATGTGCCAACATGCCAAACAAGAGAAGGGCAGTGCATGTGCGTCAAAGTTAGTGTGTTAAGGTTAAAAACACCAGACCAGCCACATCCAAGATTATAACACTATTTAAACCACATCATAAACTAACAGTCAAATATACACACCAGACAGCTTAACTTGTAGTTTTAAAAAAATCAAAAGGGTTAGAAGTTTTGAAGTTATCTGGAGCTTTTTCTACTTGTTCTACATGGTATAAGCAGTGCATCTACAAAAAAATAGTAAAATCCAAAACATGTAGATAAAGAAAACTAACAAAGGAAATTCAAAGGAATTATATGGTGGGGATCTGGATACGTTCTCGTGTAATACATATACATTTAACATACCAAATACTGACCTGTGGACTTTTAGAAAGATAGTTGACCATTAGAAAATAAAGTTGCTTCTTATTTCATGATGAAAAGATGCAATACTGAGGTGTATATATATGCAATGGGAAATGAGAAATTTATGCCACAAAAGCATGCAGATTATAAGTATACTGATAATATCATGCAATTAACACAAGAAAGCTCTTACATTATATATGATTGAAATGCAATGTACCACAAACCTCTAAATATTTCGGTTTCATGTCACGCCCTTAAAAACTCTTTTAGGGCACTTCCTTGCTATGTCTTCGGAAACAAGGCCAGACGGCTACTCACTTGTAAGGTCATCAATATCTGATAAGGATTCCAAAATTCCCCCCTGCATAGTAAAATGATGTCAGACGGCTGGATAATAAAAAGTGAAATCAAATAATAAAATATCATGGGAAAAACTATTTTAGATATCAAAATGTGCTATTTCAAAAAAAATGGGAAAAAATAGCATCCATCTCACAAGTTAAGCGCCACAGAAGATTGAGAATTGGCATGCAGAAAAAAATTTATCACATAATTTTTAAGTGTAATCAAGATGATTAACTAAAATAGACAACTGCAAGTGGAATTGTGACATAGTGGCAACACCCTTTAAGACCAACTATCTAACAAATAATATACAGTTAAACCTTAACACACAAGCAGCTTCCATACGTCAAAAGAAGTTGATATTTTTGCTTTACAGCAGCTTATATACCCTTGATTTTTGCTTATTAAGAAGGAAAATGAAGATTGCCAACAAACCAAAATATAGATAATTGTGTACCTGGAGAGTGTACTTGATTGCAGTCATGATAACCTATAGTGTAATGCAGATTTACATGGTCAGGCAACTTATTATCAAATGTTGCAAGACATTGCGAACTCTAAAATTTTATAAGCTAAAAAGATCTGACATGCACATACACGAAGAATTACACTAGTCTACACTAAATAGAGACATAGAAAATTAAGTATACTGATAATAGCATGATGAAAAGATGCAATACTGAGGTGTATATGCAATGGGAAATGAGAAATTTATGCCACAAAAGCATGCAGATTATAAGTATACTGATAATATCATGCAATTAACACAAGAAAGCTCTTACATTATATATGATTGAAATGCAATGTACCACAAACCTCTAAATATTTCGGTTTCATGTCACGTCCTTTAAAAACTCTTTTAGGGCACTTCCTTGCTATGTCTTTGGAAACAAGGCCAGACGTCTGCTCGCTTGTAAAGTCATCAATATCTGATAAGGATTCCAAAATTCCCCCTGCATAGTAAAATGATGTCAGACAGTTGGATAATAAAAATGACACGCAGTACAGCATTATATAAAATGACACACAGTACAGCATGTGCGCACACACACCGATGAATGTATAAAAATGGTAGATTTAACTACCCCAACTCAAGGATCGGCTATTATTGTCAAACTACTAAATGGCTGTGAGAAGCATACTGATCAATCTTATAAGCAAGTGGACAAATGTAAGGTTGTGGCTGTTCATAAGAAATAATATCATAAATCGGTAGCCAATAGCAATTGAACACATAGATGGCTGCTCACTGCAAGATGATGAGCCGACTTCTCACGAACACTTTACTCATGTTACATTTACATATTATAGTATAGGTAGCATATATAAATGTGTATACACACACACCCAAAGACTGACAGCATATTAACAAGGCATATGGATGTAAAGTCAAATGTCAGCACCAAAAATGTATTACTAAATAGAAAATGAAAAAAGAAATAAAGTAGCAATATTCAGGTAATTATGATCTAACTCCAAAAGCCTGTTTTACAAAAAAGGGACTTCAACAATCATGAGTGTATACATATGATACACATTGAGTTCCATCAACTAATCGCATAATCCATGTTATATGTGATTATTCAAATAATCCAGCACCAATGGTACTTGAATAAAATTGTAGGAAGGATTACAGTAGTTACATACAAAATCGTAAAAACTCAGAACAACTAACACTATGAAATGATCTCCATCCGCAAATTATAAGTCAAAAAAGAAATAAGCAGGTGTTAACATGTTCAACTTTATTGCATATCATGTTCAGAAGGCTACCTCCTCTATTTCTTCGTTGTTGGGAAAAGAAGTAGGATATTCCATATCATCTAATCATTGAACTGGATCAGTAAGAAAAAGGGGACTAAGAATAAAGTGGTCCAGCGTCATTTTCACGTCTTTTATCCTGAGTCCTGACATAAAATTTCATCATTTCCATTTCGTATTGCCCCTTTTGTAAAAATAATGCATCCCCTTTTCGCGAACTTGCCCTTCCTCGGCCCTTTACATTCGTCTTTTTCATTTTCCCATTTCGATTCAAAAAATACGCATCCTAAATCGTTGTGAAAATTCTAGTGGGGATCATGATCTGTATGTGAGTAGAAGTAACGACTGACTGGAAGAGGAAATAAGGAAGAAAGAAATTAGAAAAGACTGAAAGTAATAAGTCAGATCCCTGCCATGAACCCACTTTATATTAGTGGAAAAAAATGGACGGACTTGTACTTAACTGAGAAAAGAATAGACTAACAATTTTGCAACTTTACTTTGTTTTTAGCAACGATCACTTGTTATTCATATGGTAAATGTCCATTTATTATTTTTTATTATTATTATTCGGGACAGAACTGTACTTAACTGGTGTATGTGTCAAAGAGAGGATGATCTTCATAGCAAATATGGTTGGATGGATGAAGTGAAATGAGGTAATGGTAATTTAAGTGGGTCAAATATCATTCTTGAATCGTTTGTCATTATACTTTTGGTTGTTTAGTCCGTAACTTACAGCAAATCCTAGTTAAAAAAAATATCAAGAGTTGTCTGCAAACAAAGAAATAACCTACTGAGTGACAGAACAAAGATGTTCTCAACCAATTTGACTCACAAAGGTAACCATCTACAATCACTTTGACGATATAAATGACATGTTGGTTGGATTGAAACTCATTAGAAAAGGCGCAACGAATAGCATCCGGTTGTTAAAAAACAACATTGATTTATCTCTTTCATAAGCATTTGAGGTAGAAAAATATTTAGAAGCATAAATCAATGATGCATGATGGTACTGATGGACACCAGACAAACACCATTTGCAACATTAATAGAGGCATTAAAAAAGATGGGAGCCAATGATTAAGCACAATATTATCAGTAAATAAAAGAGTAAAGTGTGAGTAAGAAAGCCAATAGTAACCATAGTGAACTTCAACTTTTCTGTTGATTCTTAATACTCTACATACAGGTAACTTCAACCAGATTATGCGCTCAACAATAGAAACTACTCCGTGATCGGAAAAGTGTATGTGGTATCAATGGATCAGAATATAGCAAGAAGAACAATATTCCAGTTTGGATGAAAGATAATCTTTACATATTTTTCGAACTTCGGATGAACAACGGTGGAATATGAAAACATATACTGTGATAAATTAACCAAGTATTAGACAGTTAAACAACAAAAAATATATGACATGGTTTCAGTAAGAGCAAAATGGAGGAAAATGGAAAATACGATGTGAAACAAAAAAGTACGTGCATGAACTAAAATTAGAACAAAATAGTCTGATGTTAACCGGTAGTTTTAAAACCTATAGCTACGTCCTCGGATAAGAGAACTATGAACATCTAGCATTCGACTTGGTTAGCAAAATGATGATGGTGTAGAATAAATTCACACAGTAGAAAACAGATGTGAGTGATACAAAACGGAAAATAAAAAAGGTGAATAAAATATAAATAACAGTGAATAAAAGGGTCAACTGAACTTAGTAATATCTAGAATAAATGAATATTTACATTTCATAGATTATAGTTATGTATTTTGAACAATCTTTTAAAGATGATTATGGAGTGCTCCTATGAACCATGGTGTACTACATGTGTAATCAATCATAATGCAAGCATGCAAACCTCACAAACATATTTCCAGCACAGATCCATTGAGTCATGGTCGCGAAGTCAGATATCATTGAATTTAGTTGTAACATCTAAAATGTCACTTGATGAGAAATTGCTTGCAGCGGCAACACAAGGCTCCATAAAAGATGTGCATGACATGTTTTTTTGTTGTTTCTGGGCAAACATGTAGATTATTTGAAAACTATACATAATAATAAAATCTTTTAACATTAAGTAAATAAACTGAATATGCAAGCCATACCAACAAAAACTTTTGTTGTATTGATTTTACACAGGTGTAACCCAGAAAATGTCTTCAAACTACCCAATCTTATTTTAGCTGAGAACGATGATCACTGGTTAAACCTTAAATGTAATCTCCGAAATTTTTTAGCAGTTTAAACTATTAAAATTTAAAATTTCAACTAACTCAAACTAACTAACAAATGTAGATTTTAAAGCAATAAAATTTCACTGGTTAAAACCATTAGCAAATAATTGAGTTCTAAGAGGATACAAGTTTGTATAACTAAATTTTCAAAATATTAACTTGGGAGCTTGCTGATATATACAGTAGATCCTATTTTTATATTAACCTTTACACCCCCACCGCTTTGACTTTTATATGCAAAAATATAAGCTGACCACATGTTTGAATTTTTTAGGTAGGACATTTTAGTTGGTGATGATTAAAAAACTCGTAAGTTTCGAACTCAAATTGCTTGTCTGATTCCCAGGTCATATTCTACATTCGGTTGGTATTTTCATATATTCATTCAGCAAACCATCTTTGATCATGCAGTCTACTGTTTGATCAGCATGTTTATCAAGAATAGGAATAGAAATATCCATCCACAGGAAATAACAGCTACATCTGAAACTATCATCTGACCTTAGTTCCTTTCTCTACTGCTTAGAATGGTAGACCGCAACACTCCTTATAATAATCATCTATTTTAACACCTTAATAATTTTTTACTTTCTACTTTCTACTATTATCTAGTGTGAATTTAAAATTTTGTATGTGATATTATACCAACCAAATTTATATTCACCAAAGTTGGTATCATTTTCAGATTATAATGAGTTCAAAACGTTAAATTAATTTCACATATCGAATTTTACCGCTGACTTGAAATATATATTTAAAACGTTAGTATGGCCCAAATACACCAGAATTTGTTGAACACGATATTGAAAGTTGTAAAAATAGATTAAGAGTAACATTTGACTTTGGCCTCCTTGTGTTATAGTTTTCCCCACGCGATATTTCAATCGTGCAATTTCTATAATCCAATGGCTATTAATTTAAACAAAATTTTGATTAAAGGACATCACAAGTAACTTTTTATACTTTTGGTTGCCTTTAAGAAAAGCAACCCCAGTTAGGATTCGGGAGGAGGGGGCAGTTAGGGTATATATGTACAAAGTAGCAGAGAAGATGGGAGAACAGAGGAGAGGATATGAAATGATGGATTAGTTGCACGTGAATATAATGGCAACGACACATCATACATACAGTCGGAGGCACCACCCATGCATTGAATATACAAGTTCATTCACTACTATGTGCACATGACATTGTGTGTCGGCGATATAATAATCAGGTGAACAAAGGAAAAAAAACAGTTGTCCAAAATTAAGTTTAGCAAAGGTGTGTATTAGTAACTGAAAATGTCTTGCAGAACTTATCTTTAAAGGCAACATTCAAAACCCAAGCATTTCTTTGATTCTCGTTTGCTATAAACTTCTATAAAACGTTAACATTGTTTTTTGATGTTAAAAACTATCACATACCATTCTTTCCTTCTGTCTTCTCTTTTTTAAGCTTTGACAAATATTTCAAATGATCGCCCCTGGACGACATCATGTTCGGTCTTCTTTCTCCAAATGAAGCTGTACACAGTAATTAAGGTGTCAAGCTTTGAAGAAGTAAACAATCATGTAATATTTCCACAAGCGTTAGTTCTTATACCATTATAGTCAGGCAAAAGTATAATCAAGTCTATATAATAAAAATCATCTTAAAACATATATTATGTGATGAAATTTAGTTCTCATTTCGTAGAAGTTAACCCAAAAAATCAATTGAAAGATTCGCTCAAGCAAACATTTTCTTGATTTAAATTCTGACGTTCCTAAAGAGAATCACCATCAAGGGGCATTTTCCACTCTTTTCTAGTTGGCAAATGGAATTTAATTTCTAGCCCAGTAGTGGATAAGAAAGTGCTGAAAAAAATAGTACCCTTAAAACAGAAAATACACATCAAACGTGCAGGATTCTAACTATTATAACATCTGATTGTTGCAGAGCCGTACAAATTTAAAACATCACAAAATGACAAAGATAATGACTTATCTGAACATTTGAACCTTAGACAAGTGGTACATGAATTCTAAATTTAGTTACTCAATAGCAAAAAATTGGGGTCTTTCCTCGCTTGCTGCCCTTATTGGGATGCTTTAATAGGTGGATATCGTTTTATAGGTAAATTGTGTTGAAGCCAAATTATATTGTCGGCAATTGTTAGAATAGAATGTTGTTTCTCCTTGTAGTCGATGATTACAGAAATAATATATTTTGAGAATGTTATTGCTGAATGTCATATAGTATAGCTATTTTACTCTGTAGAGTAAAATAGCAAGTTTTCACTCTTGATACCACATAAGGATATGCATGTAAACATGATGTTTTGTTTGGATACATCTTTATAAATATTTGAAACCAATGCAGCAAATATTGGTTAGGCTTAAAGAGACATTTCAGTTTCAGGAAAAAATGGTTCCATGACTAATGATATATACATTAATACCTTATATAGTTCAAATGAAATTAAAGTTCTAACTTTTCACCCAAAGTTAGAATCACCAAATTGGTTGGAATCATTTGAATTCCTGGATTCTGCTTGTGCTTTTAGCTTCTTCGCAACCTTAACTGCATGCGAATACATTCAAACAATCAACAAAAATTCATGAAAGTCTAATACCGAAACAACTTTTTGTTAAGAAAAAAAGGGAAAACCTTTTTTGGAAATTTTTGGTCATATACGTCACCATCTGTTGTTCAGTGATTGCCCTGGATTTTTTTTCATCTTTCTCCTAGTATCAGGTACTGATGCTTCTGAATCTGAATTTTTTTTATTTCTACTTCTGATCTGTTTCCTTCACGGTACGAATCATCAGAGTCAGAGTCCAATTCATCTTAGCCTTTTCTGATTTTGCACCTCCTTCTGTGGTAGGAAGCATTATAACCTCTTCTGCTCTTTCTTTTCCTTCTATGATATGAATCATCATAACCTCTTCTGCTTTCGCTCTTCTATCTGTGATGTGAATCGTCAGAATCCCAATTGGAATCTGAATCAACATAACCTCTTCTACTTTGTTCTTCTTCCTTTTTCCCATGTTTTCTTCAAAAGGTCCTATGAATTTGCAATCAAAACATCAGAAAAAAAGAACATAAATTATAGTGAGCAATATACATCATTATTTTTAATTATAACGGTTTCAGCCAAATATTTCATAGTTTAGAAGAAAAGTATATTGATTAGTAAAGTCAATTGTTAAGAAACCATTGTTTATCTTAAAATCCTGTCTAGAAAGATCCATTGTTCATACTTTGTTAAGAAAAGTAAACTGAACCCAAATTCTACTCTGCCTTGATCCATATATGCATACATAACATGTACATTAACATTATATTTGTTGGACACAGAATCTTGGATAATCATTAGGGGAAAAGAAGAGGCCAAGCATGATATGCAGATTCATTTACTTTTCCAACAGGCATGGCATACTCCGTATCGTGTTTTGGTTTGCTTCATTATCAATAATAACATGGAAATAGTAAAACCATAAAAAAGCACAACCAAAAGGGTAGTACTGGTACACCAAAAAAATGTTTTCACATTAATGGCACATTTACTTAACAATGCAGTGTTCACGTTGTAATTATGGCCCTTGTAGTAAACAAATTATATAATGTCATCACTATTAGGTGCTAGGATCTGCAATTCATATGCACTTAAATAACCATTATTCATAAAATGAATCACTTAGACTTGAGAACCTAGAGTCAAACAATATATCGGACTTACATTTTCAGTTTTTAGCCCTTCTTAGAGTTCTTTCAGCTTTGCGATTTCAGACTGTGACGTAGACAACTCTTTAGATGTACTTGTCAGCTCTTGAATTTCTCTGATTGAAGAATAATCTGAAAATTATTGAACTCGTGACCTATTAAGATGTAAACCTAAAACTTAACCAGCATAAACCCCTATATATAAGTGCTCCAACGGATAAACCCTAATTTGAATCGACTTTAATGTAAATAGGACAATATACAACGATTCGCATGAAATCGAAAAAATACATCATCTAAAATGAAATCGAACAGCAAATAGAAGAATTACCAGATGTAAATTGATGACAGTCGAAATCAAACGAAGTTGCCAAGAGGATCGAGAGAAAACTGATACGGACTCTGACGACAAACAACGTGACATTGATTGGCAAGTAGAACAAGCAATTAGAGGTAAAGAATGATTAGAAGGAGAAAAGGAAGAACGATTAGGGAAGGAGAAGGTTGCGATGGAGCCAGAATAAAGAGGATTCGTCTTAATTGGGAATGAAGGAAGAAAAGGGGTAAAGTGATTTAGAGCGGCAACGAAAAAAAGGATGGAGGGAAATGCAAAAAAAAATTGCGTTAGTGGTAATGGCGTGAATGGTAATAATTAAGGCATCTGTACACGTCATCCTCCATCCTTGTTAGCCACTAACCACTTAACTATGGCAAGACAAACTCTCTTGTCATCCTTACTTGCTATTAATATAGCTTTTTCTTGTAGTGTGCACTGTCTCACCCGTTTTGTGTCAAGTATATGTTATGATTATATTTTATTCCATGCGCTGTGAGACATGTTATAGGTTCTTTGTTGATTCTTCGTCTTCTTTCTTTTCTTCTGATGACCGTCCCGTGCTAACTGGACATGTGTATAGCGCACTTTTGGGTTAAATGTCGGTTGGTGCGGGGCGGGCCATCACATTTGGTATCAGAGCTCTAGGTTGCGTAGTTAACATAGGGAAGTCATCAGGGAGAGATAGTATACATATATGAGAGCGCGTATTTGTGATTACTTTGGTTTTCAAAAGCTATATATATATACTATTAGTATAGCTAAGGATGAAGTCGTACTGCACTGGCACCACTATGGAGATGGTTAATCGTTTTCTCTTTACAGATTTGACGATGAGCCGAGACACGAGGGGTGCTGGTAGAGGGGCCAATAATGGGAATGCTCCTGACATGAGGACGATGTTCACTAACTTCATGAGAGAGATGCTTAGGGATGTTCAGGGAGCAGTTCCCAATGCCGGTAATGGTGGTGGTCCAGTAGTGCAGGTGCCTAGGGTCGATTTCGCCAAGCTATGCAAGGATTACACTAACCTTGGTGGGAAGCCGTTCCACGGAACAGAGTCGGCCACGGATGTTCAGGATTGGTTGGATAGCTGTGATCGTATCTTCGACGACTTGGGTATCGAGGATGCGATGAAGAGAAGGCTAGCGTCTCGTCAGCTGCAAGGGCGAGCGACGAATTGGTGGAATGCTATTAAGACAGCCACTCCCGAGGATCAAGTTACTTGGGATCAGTTTAAGGCTCGCTTTAGCGACAAGTTTATCCCAGCTGCTCAGAAGTCAGAATTGTTTAGGAAGTTATTGGAGCTTAAGCAGAATGGTAGGGCAGTCTCGGACTATATTGCTGAGTTCGACACTTTGTCGAAGTATGGATTATCCCTTATCGATACTCCTGAGAAGAAGAATGAGAAGTTCATTACTGGTTTGGATGGATACTTAGGGGAAAGGCTTATTAACCACATCGATGAGGCTTTTGAATCGATTGTTGGGAAAGCTTTGAGATCATAGAGTCTTTACCCTAAGTCAAAGACCGAAGTTGCATCTGCAGAAGGGCCAAAGCCGCAAGCAGGCGGTGGAGGCAAGAATAACTCTTAGAACAAGAGGAAGCAGAACTAAGCTAAGGATGGCCAGAAAAGAGCAAGAAAGATGTTGAGTGCTTCAGCTGTGGTAAGAAGGGCCATTATGCCAAAGAATGTCGGGCCAAGCCAGCGGATAGGAAGTGCTACAACTGTGGCCAAGTGGGACATCATAAGGATAAATGTCCACAACCTATTAAAGAGAAGCAGATTGTGAAAGCATATGCTATCAATGCTGCCCCTTCTTCATCGAATGCCCCAACTGCGGCGGAGAATGGAAAGAATGTTGTCATTCAAGGTATGCTTTCTATTCTTGATGTACCTGTTCGAGTTTTGTTTGATACTGAGGCTTCCCGTTCTTTCATATCTAATGACCTGGTAGATAGGTTGGGACTGGAACCCGAGATAGTCGATAGACCTTTAGTAGTGACAAACCCGATTGGTGGTTCAACTATGATACTTTCGTGGCCCAATTCCAGCTTTTCAAAATTCTTATTTTCAACCCATTAATATTTTATTAATTTATTATTGTTTATATTTAATTGGATTATCTATGTCTATTTAGGTATATTTTACGGGGTGTTACACCATCGAGAAGAGTGCACGACACTTCTCGATGGAAACGAAGTAAACTAATCTTTAAAATTTGGATTGAACGAGGAAAAAGTTATTTTTCCTGAAATAATTGGACCACACGACTTATTGCGGACTAGGCCCTTTACACCAACATCCAATCTCACCATATGGATTAAATTAATTAAACATTGCGAAGGGTTAATATCTCCTTGTTGCAGGTCAAAATAGGAAAACTTATAAATTCAGAATCAAAGGAATAAAATGAGAAAATTTCCAATAAATAATGACTAGAAAAGTGTACTTCTCTGACCGAAAGTATATCTGTAGAATATACTGAGAACTCCGGTGACTCTCAGAAACGTTCAAGTCAGACTCCATACAAAATCCGAATATCCTCACATCTGCGTGCGAACACAACCGAATTCAATCTAGAATAGATGTGATAATACCCTAATGGGAGCAACTCCACATATTTTGACTTCCACTTGCTTTTTGGTTCAGTTATTACCAACAAAAGATACAATGTTCAAAGAGTAACAAATCGTATGATTTGGCGCTACAACTCAAAAAAGTTGAACCAATAGTTGTTAAATCAACTATCTGGAGTATTCAAAATGATCGTATTTGGAAATTAAATCACATTTTCTTACCATTATTCGTCAATCCCAAACTAATTTCAAGCACAACATAAAAAAGGAGTCTCCAGCAAGTAGGGCTGTTATTAGATACACAAGAAAAATCCAATATTCATGTGCATTCGTTTCCAAAAAGCAAATAAATAAATATTCGAAAAAATTGTGAATGTGAATACAAAAATATCCGCATTCGAAAATTATTCGTTCGGTTTTTTTCAAGATTACGGTTTAAATTATATGTATTTTAGTTGAATGAAAAATATTTATTTATTGTTTTATTAAGTTAGAAGTTTATATTACATGCACTAAACATATGTTAACTGTTAAAAATCATCATATTTGTTTATTTTCAGTACTTTAATGATAAATACTACTAAGCAACATTTATGTTATATGATTTATCCATAGTTGATGAACAGAATAATTATCCGATATTTATTTATATTTCAGAATGTTAATATTTGATATGCAAAAATAATAATATCTTTAATAATAGTTGGAATAGGTTTGGTGTCACACTTTTTTGGTGTACACGCAAACTACCGAAAATGCCCCTTAAAATATTTGGAAAAAAATCATACTGACTTCGTAATATATTGCATCAGCGACATAATAGGTCAATTTAACATAATATTGCATCGGCAATAATTACTCCATCTTATTCAAGAATACCATATCCAGCATACTAGAATTTGTTTCCTTTATGCACTATTACCAGACTTTAAATCCTTTACGCATTTAACATAATATTAACATTATCAATATTATTCACTGCCATCTATTACCTTCTAATTAAAATTATTTTAAAAAAATATGTGTTTATAAATAAGTGTTTAACGTTTATAAATAGGCAATTAATAAATAGCCAATTAATATAAATTTTTCATTGAATGTTTCACTGCTTATTCTGTTAGCCATAAATATAAAACCTTGACGTTTTATATTAACATTACCAATATTATTCACTGCCATCTATTACCCTCTAATTAAAATTATTTTAAAAAAATATGCATTTATAAATAAGTGTTGTAACGTTTACGAATAGGAAATTAATAAATAGGCAATTAATATAAATTTTGCATTAAATGTTTCACTGCTTATTCTATTAGCTATAAGTATAAAACCTTGAATTTTTATATTAACATTACCAGTATTATTCACTGCCACCTATTACTCTCTAATTGAAATTATTTGAAAAAAAAACATGTGTTTATAAAATAAATGTTGTAACGTTTATAAATAGGTAATTAATATAATTAGATTACTCTTTCCATATCCAACGATAATTTGAATAGTCATTTAAATTTGAATAACGACATTTATTATTGCGTATTACGATATAAATTAGAAATTAATAAATAGTTGAACGTGCTAAAGTCAAATAAATAAAATCTTAATGATTTTTATTCAAATCTGACATCAGTGTAGGTGCATTTGAAAGGTCAGTCTCTCCTGCAAATGCGCTATTCTGGAAACAGCCATTCACCTTCAAATATGGCACACCATCCAATTAATTTTCACGCTTCTTTCCTCATTTCCTCTACGCTTTGCTTGAAATTCTCTCCTCTTTCATACCTATCTTTCCAATACTCACTGCCTCATAAAATTGAATACACTGCACAACAAATTTACTTTTTATTTATTGGGTTTAAATTTTTGAAGCTTCACCTCATTCAAAAGGTGATTTTTTTTCCAGGTAAACGCATAAATAAGATTACACCACATTTAAGTTTAACCAGCGTTCTTTGCCCTCAACCTATGTACTTTGTTTCTAAGGATTTTCTTCGTGATTTGTATGAAAAATAATGTTTTATGTTCCTTTTAAATAGTAAAGTAAATGGGAGCATTGTCCCCTGTTGCTTGCGTGAGACCATGAACGTGAGAAGTGAATGTCTCAGTATATGTTCAAATAAAAGTGAATGTCTTAGTATATGTGCAAATAAAAGTGAATGTTGTCTGAAAGAAGTTAGGAAGGTAAAGGAAATAAGAATATGTTTTGTCCTCAATAGATAAAGCACGTTTAATGAGAATAATAAACCAAATATTAATACAAATATTTTTTTGCATATGTAAAATACGCAGTACTTAAGGAACAATAATCCTTACGCGAAGTGTGTGCCATGATCACGCGCGAAGCGCGTGCCGTGACGCTCGTAAGATAGAATGCTGATGCAAAAATGGTACTTCTCCATCGAAGTGTTCATATAAGCCCAAGGAGGCCAATTCTTCTGTACCCATCTCATGTGTGCCCCGTGTGTCCATCCAATCACAGCCTTCTAATTTTCACTTTTTGCAATTAACTTATCGAAACAATTGAGAGACTTAAATGCAAAAGGTGGAAATCAGGAGAGGCTGTGGTTGGTTGGGCACACGGGACACATAGGGGATGGGGACAGAAGAATTCATCCCAAGCCCAAGTGTTCATACCTTACCATCACACTGGAAAAAATGCGCGGCTCCAAACATGACTACACAGCGGAGCATATCGCGTATGACAATGCTCGTTATATTTGGGAATTTCCAATTAGGCAACAAACTTTCCTTATTCTATTGTTCTTGTAAATGATTATTGCCGTTCACTTCGATTTTGTTCCATTCAAATCCACTACTCTTGATTTCTTGCCTTGCCTGTCAGTCCGATTACTTTATATATTTTAATGGCGGTGTCCAGAAGCAGAGACAATTCTTCTTCGGATCTGAAATCACCCCTCCTTCCGAAAATTACAAATAACAATATTAACAGGACAAACGGAGAAGAAGATGTAGTCATCGACGTCGCTCAAAGTAATGGTGACTTGAACACCGTCGTTGACAGGAGCAACCCGTTCGACTTCCTGGGGTTAGGATCGGAATTCTCGTTACCGAAGCTGTCGTCGATCGATCCGTTCAGAAATCATACTCCAGATGTAGATGGATTATACGAGTGGGTCAAAATAATTATTATTCTACCTGTTGCTCTAATCAGATTAGCAATTTTTGGATTGTCGCTTGCTTTCGGTTATATAGCTACTAAATTAGCTGTACATGGATGGAAAGATAAGCAGAGCCCTATGCCTAAGTGGCGGTCTCGGATCATGTGGATTACTAGGATATGCACTAGATGCATTTTATTTTCTTTTGGGTACGAGTGTCATAGCTTTGTTATTGATTTGATACATGAGGAAGTCTAAGATGATAGTAGGAATGTTTTGAAAATTGTTTTAAGTTGGTTTGTGCTGCATTTAGGTACCATTGGATAAGAAGAATTGGAAAGCCGGAGAAGAGGGAAACTGCGCCAATAGTTGTTTCAAATCATATTTCCTATGTGGAGCCGATTTTCTTTTTTTACGAGTTGTTTCCAACCATTGTTGCCTCGGAGTCACATGATTCATTGCCGTTTGTTGGAACTATTATTAGAGCAATGCAGGTGTGGATTATTTGTTTTTATGGAAGGAGTATAGAGGAAGTTGATTTGACTTTAATTTATGATTGTTTACAGGTTATATATGTTGATAGGTTCTCCCCAGCATCTAGGAAGCAAGCTGTGAATGAAATAAAGGTATAAGAATTCTTTTGTTTCAGTCAATGATGAATATTGTTGTTATACACCATGGATGGTTGACACGCATGATATGCATATAGATGCAGGTGATGTAGGGATTCTATAGAAATACAAAAAGTCAAAAGGTGTTTTAAGTAACTTTGTCTGCTGTTGAAACGGTGCTCCACCGTACACCAGTGAATCTTGTACAACTCATTCCTTTATCAGCAGTGGAGATCAGCCATATTAAGTTAAATCACAGTAAAATATGCAGATTTATCTCGTTGCTTCACATTATCATATGTGATCAGTAGATATTTGCTATAAAGGTCAATATTTAGGTACACCATATTGAACAAGAGAAAGTGGGGGGTTGATTTAAATTTGTAATTCTTCACAAGCACTCTTTTTCTTCCCATAATTTGGACTCTGTAGCATTTTCAGTTACTAGTATAAGTAGGAAACTGCTGTTTCAACGGAAATATTAAATTTTTGTACATTTTATATATGCCTTCTTGACATTGTTTATTAGAACATATGTATGATAGCAATTTTTCAAAACTTGATTAGTTGGCTATTTGATATAAAATCATACTTTTAAGGATGTCAATTCAGAGAAAGGCTTCGTGCGACAGCTATCCGCGTGTCTTGTTGTTTCCTGAGGGTACTACAACAAATGGAAAATCCCTTCTCACTTTTCAACTTGGTGCATTTATTCCTGGCTTTCCCGTTCAACCCGTTGTTGTGCGTTATCCACATGTTCATTTTGATCAATCATGGTTAGAATACAACTTGATTTATTTGTGGTTTAGATGTCTTTTTAGTTATCTAACATATTTGGTTGGGCTCTTACTTAGGGGTAACATTTCGTTGGGAAAGCTCATGTTCAGAATGTTCACGCAGTTCCACAATTTCATGGAGGTACAAATAAGTACCATAATTTATTTTAGCACAAACATATTCTCTACAAAAATCATGCACCATAAGTTTTGGTTGTTCCGAGACTGATTTCTTTACATAGTTTCATTATGGGACACCCATTTCCTACAATGGTAACCATTTGAACTAAATGTATTGATCATTTCTCCTTTGCTAAAAAACTGATCATAATGATAGAAGCTTTGTTTCGGAAATAATACAAACCAAATCTTGTATCATTTGTTCTGAACCTCCTGGCATAGCTTTAGTATTCAAACTGAGTTGAGATTCAAGTTGGAGTGGAAATTTTTTATATGAAGACTAAGAGCTTTGATTGGTGATTTTCTTCATTGACATCATTGTTCTAGTAGCACAATCTTATATCTCAAGTTTACTCTAGATTCTTGTATAAACATGTACAGCTTCCCTTTAAATTTGTCTACAAAATTTTTCAGTCATGTACACCGTTTTTCGGGCCAGTGTTCCTTATGCAACTCTTTTACACCAATTGACTGTTGTACTTTTTTTTTTGGGGTTGTACTATTTGATAGGTTGAGTACCTGCCCATCATTGTGCCTCTAGAGAGTAAACAAGAGACTGCCGTTCAATTATCCGAGCGGGTGAGAAAGGGCCTTCTTTAGTTATAACATTTATTTACCATTTAGTCATGATTTATCTTGGTGCATTCTATATATCATTAGGTAGGAATATAGTTCTGTTTTTGATGCATGCTGTAATTTATGATCCCATCTAAAAGTACTTTTATATTGTAAGCCATACCCATGTATTTATTTCAATAGTTATAATATCTTTGTTATAGCACCTTTTTGGTAGTGGAGAATTCTGTATCTCAGTCCTAACATTGTTATTATCTGTAAAACATACATGCGTTTTGAGCATATCAGCTGTTCTGTGCAGTATGTTAAATTTATTCTTGTATAATTGCATCATAACCATTGTTGTATTAATCAATATCGATGCAGCTATCATCTTCATGTGTCTTTAATTTTTTTTTTCTTGGTCATATTTTCATCTACAGACAAGTTATGCTATGGCTCATGCACTTAATGTAGTTCAGACACGCTACTCCTACGGCGATCTGATGCTACTCACAAAAGCGGCACAACTTATTGGAGTAAGAGTGCACCATGCTGTATTTCTGTTTTCATATTCCAAAAGCCCCAGCAAATATTTCATTCATTTTTTGTGTAGTATTACATGATGTGTTTTATATTTCATTGTAATTTTGTTTTGTTACATAATTGTTTTGCAGGAAAATTGTACGAATTATTTGGTAGAGATGGCATCTGCTGAAAGTGTGAGTCCAGTTTATTTTTGAAGAATCCTTTGATTTGATTAATTTGTCAATATAGTTACTGTATGTTGTTTTTTCACGTATACCGTTGGATATTCTTAAATGTCTCAACAGTGAGTCAATTATGATAAGGCATCCATCAACACAGAATCCCATAGTAAAATTTAGGCCTCCCACTTACTGGAGCATCGAGTCTGAAATCATATTCAGTAGTACATGTACAACCTATCTTATTTTTTATTTTTTTAAAACAAACAACAACCATTTTTTGAGTGCATATGGCAACACCTTCGTAAATGATTTTTCAAACAATTTTGTTGTACGATACTGACAAATTAATGAAGTTTACTTATGTGTTTTACTGCAGACATTCAACATAAGCACAACTGAATCCATGTATATTTTGGAAGAATTTTGTGAGATGAACCCAGACTCAAGGTAATTTTCAACCATTCAATTTCTATTTTATCATAGAATATGACATGCAGGATGTGCACACACATGCATGCAGTGTATAAATGCTATAGAATATAATATTTTGAGAAGTATGCATGTAACTTGGGCGTCTGTTGAAATGGAAAAATTTGGTAAATCCTATATGATATATTCTCCCATATTAGTAGTAGTATATATTTGTAGGTCTATGCATGCCAGTTTATGGAGCCGCTGATTTAGATCTGTGGTTACTTCGGGGATTATGTGTTCTACTAGGATTCGAGAGACTGGAGATATACTATTAAGTTGTTTGTTTTAAAAAATAAAATATATCATTTCAAATCTGATCAAGTTCAAAAGGTAATCATGGGTATCCAACATAAATTTTCTGTATGTGGTTGTGGATATAGTACTCTCTGGTTTCATCCGTAGGTGTTGACATGCCTACTATATTACTGATAATCAATAGTTTTCTGTGTTAGAAATGAATCCTAAAACATGTACTTAAATATGAAGTAGAATCCAAATCTATGATGATATGATCAGCGGTGGAGCCACAGACCTTGGTTGTACATGAGGTGGAAAAGTGTTCCCCTCGGGATTTTGGAGAAAAGAAAGGGTTTTGATTTTGGGAAAGAAGGCAAAAGGAAAAATGAGGTGGAGACCGTGAAAGAAATGTCTCTATGACTTTATCTAAAACCATAATTATTTTAAGATGGTTGGTGGGGGCTAGCCATCTGTTTTTTCGCTCTATTAAACATTAGTAATTTACATCTATGACTTGTTTTTATTCTGCATATTTTTTGCTGAACGCTTTATATTTATATGCCTATCTTGACAATTTGGAATTTTTTTTAATATAATTATCTGGTAAGATATTTGACTTGCAATAATAGTAATACATATTCAGTGTCACTAAGTAGTAATATGTTAGAATTGCATGCATGAAGAAACTATCTACCCTATTCATACTTATTAGTAGAACTATGGATAGAGAGACAGTTTTACGTAGAAATAAGAGACAACACAGTAAAACAAATCCACCTAGCAAGCTAGTTAATAGTCGTGAATAACTGAGTTATAATTATAACTATAGTTATCACTAATGACCTGCATCTCGTAGTCCTACTGAAAATAGCAATACGGTAAAGGGGCAAGTAATTCACTTGGTGGTGGCGCTGGCAACTCATAGCCAACCACTTCTTGTTAATTTTTGGTTCCAATAATATCATTATAATTGTTGCTCAAATTATAAACGCCGCTACTCCCCTCATTGTTGATGTTAGTAGCAACATAAGCATCGTAGTAACTAGTATCATAATAAAGTGTTTGTTCATCTTGTGGATTTGGCACCACCATAGCAGCATTAGCCGTTTGATGAAGCCAAATTTGCGACTTGAGAAACTTAAACGTAATTGATGGCTTCTTCAAGCAAGGAAACAAGTGTCCATTTTGCTTCCTCTAGGCACTAAGCTCTTCAGAATTTTGAACTTGTCGCTTATTCTGTGCCTTCTCTGGCGTGCAGCTACGCTTTGTGGGTTGGTTGAGAGTTTCGCTCCATTGTTTCTCCTTTTGTTTTCCTCGTGCTCTCCATTATTGTGTGAATCAACAATTTGGAATTTGGACGAACATCATTAGAAGAATAAACATGAATCATTAACCATTTGCTGTGTATTTCTTCCAGTGAATATTACATATATATCAAAAAAAAAAAAAAAAAAAAAAATCAAAATGTTGAAATCTGCATACATAATACCATGATCTTTTTGTTCGGCCTCATCATTGGATGTGACATTCCAAATTCCTTTTAATCTGAAGTAGTATTTGACATCAATGTTATTTACGGCGCTTGAAGCACAAATCCACAAAACCTTTCTAAAGCCTCGACGTAAGTAATAGTGGATGTGTCTTGTTTCATTTTGAATGACCAATGCATACATTAGAAATAATTATATTACACATGGCAAATTAATGAAACAGGAGTGATACATTTTTAATTTTTGTTATTTCATTTAGTTTTGTATTGCAAGTTTTTGTTATATTTGTTTTATAATTATCTATTATATTTTCAAACTTGAGAATACTATATATTGAATCTTATGATAGTTTGTCTGGATATAAACAAATTTGTAAATGAAGATGCTGCACCATCACATAAGTAATGGTGGATGTGTCTTGTTTCATTTCATCACATGAATAATCATATAAATTATTCAAACAACAATATATTTGTCTGTCTCATTTTAATAAATTTTAATAGTCATGCTTTCATTTATAGAAAAAAAATATGATTTGTTTGTTTAGACCTTTCACAATATACGGGAAATAACAAATCTCAAAATAATATAGGACAAAATTTTGAAATAGCCCTCTGGAAATAACTAATAGTAGAAACAGGCCTAGTTCATAACTAATTATGAAACTAGGCCTGTTTCTCCCAGGCTCAGGTAGGCATGCGCACTCTGTTTGTGCGCAGGAACAAAATTGTTCCTGCGCACAAACAGAGTGCGCAAATTTTTTTTTTTTAATTTTTTAGTGCCTGCGCACTTCATTTGTGCGCAGGAACAAATTTGTTCCTGCGCACAAATGAAGTGCGCAGGATCATTTTTGCCCACAAAAAAAACAGGAAGGAACAAATTTGTGAGCAAGATTAAAAATAAAATAAAAATAATGCGCACTCTGTTTGTGCGCAGGAACAAATTTGTTCCTGCGCACAAACAGAGTGCGCATGACAAACGTTGCCTAGCAAAAACAGGCCTAGTTTCATAATTAGTTATGAACCAGGCCTGTTTATACTATTAGTTGTTTCCAGAGGGCTATTTCAAAATTCTGTCCAATAATATAATATATTCCTATTACATGATAGAACAATAAAATACGTAGACTTGTTCTGAGAATATTGCTTAGGTTTTTTTTTTTTTTTTTTTTTAAAAAAAAACTTTTCAAAGTCTACCTACATCAGTTTTTATTTGTAGAATTTGGGAGCAATTTTGACTTGCTGCAATGTGGAAGAAAGAAAAACAATACAACAGACTTATTTAGTCAATATTAAGTTTTATGTATTTTAATATAATTAAAGAGGATCAAGAAAGAACAGATATTGGAAAAAATGTTCAACAATAAAAAAGAGGCATCGTTTTTGCATCGTGCCATGTGCGCCTTGTATGTCATTTTAACCATTTGGTCGCACTGCACGATAGGAGTGAATGGTCCTAATGTTGCACTATGAGTTGCGTCGTGGCATGCCTTTCAACGACACAATCTGAGTAAATTTTGTCATTTGAATTATAAATTATTACTTTTTTGAGCTATATTTAGGAAAATCCGGCAGACCGGTAAACTCTTGAGGGGAATTAAATTGTGTTTGTCCGCTTTAACTCATGCTATTTACAATTCCCAATACTATTTTTGTGAGAAATACGTGCACGACAGAGCTTGAACCTTGATCTATTACCAAACCTAATAATCGCTTTTTCGTCGCGCCACACCTACAGACGTAAATGATAAGATTTGGAATATTATACCAAATAGTACATAAGCTCATCTATAATATAATTCCGATTCACATATATAAAATTTTAAATTATAGATATATTAGAAAATTTGGTAATAACTTCTGTGGAAAATAATTGATTACCTTAAATAAATATAAACAATTGAAAAATCCATATAAACTTGAATAATAATAAGTGAAATGCAATTAACTTATTCTAATTTATATTATTGGATGTAATTAACATAGATAACAAAGAAGTGAGCAAGTTACGTCGTTTTTATTGCTTCAAAAAGACACTTTAATACCTATGGATTGAATTCTTTTTATTAATAAAGACAAAATTTTGAAATATGCCTCTCAAAAAAAGCCAATTTGATAATTAGTCTTTTTCAGAAAGTAATTATGAAAATAGGTATGTTTTTTTGCTCAGGCGACATATACATGCGCATCCTGTAAGTGCACATGAGTGTTTCTGTACATGTGCATTTACGTAATGCGCAAGAGACATTATTTTTAATGCAAAACATGTCTATGCACTCTGTAAATGTGCCAGTAGATATCAGACATTAAATCAAACAAGTTTGTTTTCTTTCCCATTTCACAACTTCACCAATTCTAACCAAAATTCCTAACTTTAAATCTCTAATTTCAAACCTCTGTTCCACTCAAACGTCAAACTTACATATCTTTTCATCTCTGAATTTTAAACCATTGTTGTCAAAAATCTTAAAATTTTATGATTTAGATTCCTAATTGGATTGGATCTCTCTCTTAGTGATTCGATTTACATTCCAATTCAAACTTAGTTAAAACCCCATTTAAAAAAAAACACTCGACTCATAATAGCATATTTAGTATACTTAATTTAAATCCACTATTCTAATTATAATGTTTTCAAAACAAAATAAAAATGGGATAAGAGAAAAAAAATTAAATTTTATGTTTAACTGTGAAAGTTCAAATGGCTAAGTTTATTTTCATACAACGTGTAAAACTTAAAATACGAATCTTTTGATTCTATGATTTATGATTTGATTCTCATTTCAATATAAAGTTTGAACTTTACAATTTATGATTTAATTCCCCATTTTGGAAACATTGCTCTAAATATTAATCAAATTTGCAACATCATCTTCGAATCAGTTGAAGTTATTAAAGGTACGTTTTTTGGTTTTGTTTTCAGCAAATGATCGATGTTTCAAATTATTTGTATTTTAGTTAATTATTTTCTTGGTTGTAATGCAATCTCATACTTTATTGTTGTTTTCATTGATGAAAGGTGGTTTTGTCTGAAAATTTTGTAGACAAATGTCTGTGGTTCCTATGACATATTACTATGATGGACAATTGGTGATTAAAGATAACAACAATCGCAAATATGCTAGTGGAAAAAGAAAATGATCTAACATTAAGAAATATTGGAAGTTTGAGGAGCTTAAGAAAAACATGTTTGATGTGATAAAAAATAAATCCTTGTGAGTTCGATATAAAGCCAGTAGTAAAATGGATAAAGAGGCGATGATACGTCGACTATTGATGTAGAGAATGATGAAATTGTTTGTCCCATTTATCACATACGTCAACTGAGAAAATTCAATTTTAGAAAAAATTCAATCGAAATCCAATTTCCCCCTTTTTAAATTGGCTTTAATGTGTCTAATACAGTAACACTGATGATGCTGAACATGCCAACATTCAATTGACGCACAAAGAACCGTACGATCGAAAATAAATGTAATACATATAGTATGCAAGGAGGAAATATGTTTTCATATAGAACTAATAGCCACTTCCACGTCTTCAGTGACTTAGGTGGCATAATAGTAAATGCTAGTGCATAAAGGTCTTGATTTGGATCAACACCATGTTAATAAGTGCTGTCAATAAAAAGTAATGGATGAAAATATGCAAAATCTTTTATTGAAGGTCCAAATGCCCAATGAGTAGCATCGAAAACATCTTGAGTGCGAATGACGTCAAATATTGCTCCAATATCGTCGTTTTGCACTGTTCATATGCTTTGTTAATTCTGCATATGATGTATCACAGTCTGCATATATTGTTCCTAAAGCCTTTATTAGCTCTTGCCAAGCCTTTGAGTTAGTAACCTTAATATGACACATATTTGATATTGTTTCTTAAATTGTTTTCATAGTCAATTTTTTTAAGATTTAACTAGTGGAGGCGTCTTGCTACAAATAAATTTAGCTATCGTTTGGCGATGGTTTGAGCTGATGGTAGAATTTAGACAAGTGCGACTGCCTTCATATATGACTTGATTTTCCACCAGTTTCGAGATTTCTTCGTAAAAGGGTGAGCATATAACCTCCAAGGTCAATTTTCATTGGTATCACATCAAACCGTATGGCCTTGGTACGAAACTTGACTACTCAAAAAGAAATCAATCATTTAACTGTTCATTCACTTAATTGTTCAATGAGTTTTCTTTTGATTCAAAATCAACCCAATTCGAGGACCTTTGTGACCAACATTCTATCTAAAACCTCCATACCTAATTGAGCTCTCTCAATGATTTATATAGCCATCATTGTTGCAGAACATAAATCATCGACTAAAGGATCTTCCATGATTGCATTTTCATCATTATATGGCTCTTCTAGAAGTTAGATATCATCGTATACAAAGTGCTTCGTTATTAACTTTCATATAGTCAATTCACATTCTATCTTCTTCTACTGTACATGCGACTTGCATACTATCCAATTACTCTTCACCAATGTTTGCATTGTCAAAATTCATCAACATCTTCTGTATGATAATTTGAGGCTTCTCCAACTTTGTGCGTTGCATAGCTAAAATAATAATAATAATAATGATTTGATCAATATGCAAACAATGTACTTAAAGGTAATACTCGTAATTTTAATACTAGCTTAGTGGCTGTTTGAGGATGAATTGGAATGCTACCATTCAAATAACTCAAAGTAGGATCCACGTTTTGTCTCAATTAAGTGATCATGCATCATTGTTCTATATCTATTCAATAGATTAGTAAACTCTTAAACGCGACTAACCCACATAAGAAAGCGGTAAGCGAACATTGTATCTTTTGATTTTTTTTTTTTTTTTTAAATGGATACTGAGCCTACCATTGGATATTATGACTCTTCGACACTAACAATTTTTTATTTTTGACATGAAGTTTTATCACTTTCATTCCAACGAAAAACATCGAATCCGTAATTTGATCATCCTCTACATTAATAGCCGATGAATCATCATCTTTTACCTATTTTGTTACTGGTTTTATATCAAAATCACAAGGATTTATTTTAGGATTTATTTTTGTTGCTAGCTTTATATCTAACTTACAAGAATTTATTTTTGTCGCATCATGTACTTTTTTAAGCTTCTGAAACTTTCAGTGTTTCTTAATTTTTGATCCTTTTCTTTTATGTCATCTTCAATCACTAATTCTTGATTGTAGTTAGTGTTTTAATGTCCGGAATCCACTTGTAATTTTTCATAGTACCCAAGTAGGTTTCATATTAAAAATGGGTCTCTTGTGCATTTTGCAATTGCCTGTGTACATAAATACACATGCACGTTTATGGAATGCACATGTATATGTTGTCTGAACAAAAAACAGACCCATTTTCACAATTAATTTCTAAAGAAGCTATTTATCAAATAAATCTTTTCGAGAGGCGCATTTCACCAAAAAAAAAAAACACCTATTAATTGCAGTATGCTCTTCCCAGCTCTTTACGTTTTTCACACTAAAACTCATCGATAGTTTTTGTTTTCACTTTTCTTCTTGTAATGTAAAAATAATCTGCATTTTAAATAATTTTTTATTTATATTCTTTTATATGTTTAAAAAAAATCATTTTCTAAAATTGAACTGGAAGGAAAATCTTCTTAATAAAGTATAAATATCTTTTATCTACGACGATGTGGTATTCTAAATTTCTCGCATGTTAAATTTATTTATGCTTTCCTAAATTTTTAAGTTTTTTGTGTAGAGCTTCTCGGCAGACTTAATTTGAAATCTCCTTCTAGTAAGTTTCTTTCAATATTCTTTCCTTTATTTCATGAAGGAGTCAATTTTTCATTTATATTCATAAAAAGGTATTATTTTAATCAATTTTGTTATTGTATAAGATTGACAAAAATAAATAACAGCAGTTTTCTAGTTGACTTACTTTTGTAATATAAAATTTAATATAATCTAATTATTATTTTCAGAATTTTGTTAACATAGAATTGAAATAAAAAATGGTTATTGAACTATAGTGGTATAGAATTTGATATGACCGAGTCAGAATTTGTTTTTCCTAATTTGGAAAGTGGAAATTTGATACACATCTCTTATTTCGAGCATTAATCCTTAAGACATCTCTTCAATTAATTTATATTGTTTCAAGTTTCTGTTATAAACATTATCAACTCTAACTTTGGTCAATTTTTAATTGTCTTTCTCCGCATCCACGATCATATGCATCTGCTCCAACCACCATCAGTTGGCCCTTCGTCCATCGTTTGTACTTTGTAGCTGAACAAAATTTGACCATTTTCATATTTGCTAATTTCTACCACCATATACACTGTTACATCATGGAACCACTATCACTTGCCTTAATGTTCAGAGGCACCAAACAGAAGCATTCGTACGCCAAAAGCGTCAGTTGAAGACTATTCGATTATGGTTGGAGTTTGCAATTTCAAGATGGAGGGCGGATATTGCCTACTATTTGCTGATCAAATAATTGTCTTGCAATTTTTTTTGGAAATATGAACGTTGCTGCATAACACTTAAATTTTACGGTTTAAACATTTTACGTTTGTCTGCAGTACATGAATGTTGATGGTGCAAATCTTTGCAATGCAATTGTAAATGACCGTACTGTACTTTTTGTGTATATAGTAAATAACAAGAATTGTTCTGCATGACATCACAACTGTTACATGTGGAGATATTTTTAGTGCAAACTGATATGATTTTTCGACATGTAAGCAGCGATATTTTTTGGACACTCCAAATGTGTTATCTGTGAAAAACATTTTATTACATTTGATAATGATTGATCAAAAATTTATAAAAGAAAATTTCAACATCATTTTGAACAAGTAATGGATTTTTTTTTTTTTTTTTTTTTTTTTTTTTTTTGATTTGCGCTAGTTTGAAAACTTATTATAAAAACAGACCAGTTTCCAAACTAATTAAAAAAATAAACCACTTTTAGCCACGTAGGATACTGGCTGCATCTCGAATGCTGCCAGTATATATTTTTTATTTTATTTCAGTGGGCGGTATCCGAAATGCCGCCTGTTGGCAGCATTGGAGGCATTTGAAATTCCGTCCATTGGCGGCATTTCGGATGCCTCTCATAGTGTTTTTCTTCTTGAAGGCATCTGAGATGCTGCCAACTGAGAAAAGAAAAGAAAAATTATATTGGCGGCATCCGATATGCCGTCAGTATCATACATGGCTAAAAGTGATCTATTTTTGTAATTAGTTTGAAAATTGGTATGTTTTTGTTTTCAGTTATCAGAACTGGCTCAAATCCAATTTTTTTCCTTATTTTATACATGCAAAATGCAAGATTTGGTTTTTGCTGTTTTCATTGGAGGGGTGCCAGGGTTTTCATTGTTTTTATACATACACAATGTTGGAAACTATATTTCTATTAGGCTTTGCAGTGTTTGATCACTAAATTTTGGTTGCAGCGGACGTGTTGATATCCATGGCTTCTTGTCTTATTATGGTATAGGGAATTTCCATCTTTCTGAGAAGGTCAGTTATTGTCGTAAATAGTTTGTTCCGTCTCTTCAGCATTTTCACAATTTTGTGTGTTATATACGAGTACTGTTTGCAAACCTGGTAAGGCATTTGTGCAACGCTCTGCTGCTTTCTCGTTTTATTTGTTAATAAATAAATGATCAATGAAGCAAGCAAAAAAATAGAATCACACACAAGATTTAACGTGGGAAAACCCTTTGCGGGAAAAAACCACGGAAGAAAGACAAACTTTATTAATTAATTGCTGGAGTTTTACAAGCTGCTTGCTTACAAACAATAGCAAATAAATTTATCTTCTACTTTCATGCAGCCAAAGAAGGAGAGAGAGTAAAATAAGGATCTACATTATTCTTTAGATGAGGTGGCTGAAAATATCTAAATGTGAGAGTAAAACTAGGATCTAGATGAGATCCTTTAGATGGCTGAAAATATCTCAATGTGAGAGTAAAACTAGGATCTAGATCAGATCTTTTAGGTGGCATCAGCTGAACCAATTCTAATGAGAATTTCGGATCACAAATTAACATTATCTGACCTATAATGGGAAAAAGTAAAATAAAAAATTGGAGTCTTGTATTCTCTTTGTTAGTTCGTACCATTGAATTAATACCTGTGCTTTGTCTGGCTAACCACAACACCATTTAATGCTGCTTCTAGCAGATTTTTGGTTATTTGGATGTGGAAAAGAAGGGATCAATCACGTTTCGTCAGGTAATATTTTCAGTATGACCGTAGCAGCATCTATGCGTACATCTGCATAAAGCTGTAAATTTGTTGAGTTACTACTTTTTTTATTCTCTTCCATTCCTCTTATTGATGTAAGAATCATCCCTGGCAGTTCTTACTTGGATCAGCAAATGTGAGAAAGCAGCCATCATTTTGGAATGCCTGTGATACTGCTTTTAATAAATGCAGCGTTTCAGGCAACCATATCTCTTTCAATCAGGTATGCTTAGTGACCAAATTGTTAGGATTTTCCTTTGCTTTGCGGCTTCATCTACCCACATTTTTTTTCTGTGTGTGTTCAGTTTGCTGAGGCAGTTCGATTGAGTGTGCCATTTACATGCAATGAAACTGTAAGTCTGTTTCCCATAAGGTTTGCTTCTGATTTTCATTGATTATTTGCTGTGGTTAACAAATAAGTTCCTTTTGAAGGTGCAACGGTTATTCAGTTTCTTTGATGTCGATGATGATGGCCTAATCGGAAAAGATGAATTCTTGACGTGCCTTCGAAAACGCCCATTGCTTATTGCTATATTTGCTAGTCTAATCGAGTAAAGCCAAGTGCATACTGAGGACCTTCATTGGACTAAGAGTCACTAGCATTTCTACCTCAGTTGCATACAACATATTGGGGAAAAGAAAAAAAAGGAAGAAAGGCTTTTTTAAGGTTTTTATTTTTTATTTTACCAAAAAAAAAAACCTATTTTGTTCTTAATCGGGATATAGGTGCTGGGCTGTTTATTAATTGGCCTACAAGAAATAGGTGTTGGGTGGAAAGCTTTTTATCAAGTGCTGGAATAATACATGAACAGCGAATGGCCTTTATTACTCGCAACAATATTCTTGTAAAAACGGTGTTATCCTTTAATCGAAACTTATAGCGTATTATATTTTTACATCTTATGCTTTTAAAATAATAGTATAATACCTCTTTGGCATTCTTTAATCTTTCAACGAGTGGACCGGTTAATGAGGTCGGTTGTAATTCCTTTGGTCATTTATTCTTGCTGTTGCGCTCTTCATTGTGAAGTCTGTTCGGCTTCGAATTCGGTTCCTCAATTTCTGACCATTTTGAAATGATGCAACCCTTCTGCAACATTTCTACAACTAGTATTACCGCAAACGGTGGGAAAACCGACCGTTAAATACATAAATAAAATGGAAAAATATACTATGTTAGATTTTAATAAAAAAATCATAATATAGTTTAAAAAAAATGAAATACATGTAAACCAAATTTAAGACTAAGAATATAATATTTGGTGTATTGGTTTTATTTTTATTTTTAACAATGACATTACATATTACATATCTGTTAGCTGATGGAGATACAACGCCTGTTAGCTGATGGAGATACAACGCCACGATAGTCAAACTTCAGAACCCAACATATTGAGAATTGTACACATGTAATTTCATAAAACAGAGCTTATAATGAAACTGTTTATGCTTCACAGAATCTTTTCTGTTAGTAACACATGTGAACATATCCAAAGAAATATGTATAGCCTGAAAGTATAATACTATCAAACATGGTCTGTGTGTGTGAGAACATGCATTAACAAACATAAAAGAATCAAAGGGATTTCAAATATGCCTCTAAAAATGTAAATAGAGGCCAAAACTAATACTGATTTGCTTATAATCATGAGGCAAAATAAGATTGGGTACTAAAAGTTATGCCTCTACCAATAAATTGGGGCATTTAAATCAATTAATTTGCCTCCAATTGAATGCATTCCACGTAAGCAATACATCATATGATTCCAGTAGAAGCCGTTTTAATTGCCTCTAAAAGCTTGAGCAACAAATGCCTCTACTATAAATAACCATAAACAGAATTGAATAAATATGGAAAAAATGACAAACATAACACAAAATTACAAGTCTTCAAACTAAACTTTGAAAATATAAATGCAACAGCTCATATGAATTCTAAGATATATTTCAGTATAAGATGCATATGTGAACAAATTCAAATAAAAAACCCACAGAGAATACAAATTAGTTCACACAAAAATCTTAATTGACATAGTTCATCACAAAACATAATGTTTACAAGTACAGTGTACTCATTAGTTGTTCACAGTTATGATAAAAATCAAAAAGCTTTCCTTAGCAGCAATGTACATCAAATTAAATAGGATCAAACTACCCAAGAAAAAAAAATGCTGCAGCAACAAATATGCTTTCAGCCTATCAGAGTGACCTTGCCAAAGCCACCTCGCCGCAACTAGCTTCAGATAATTACTTTAACATAAGCACCTGCAGAATATTGTATCCATATTATAAATAAGTATTACAATGACCAATCATGGATCAAATAAAATTTGTTAGTTTTTAGTTTCAAAATAGCCGATTCACTTTTTGTTTGATAATTAATAAAAACTATGTACATTAGAACAAATGCTACTCAATTTGAACTTACATGATTTGAGAGAATTCGAACTAAGAAATTTCTATACGAAATTAACCTCAAACTTCAAAAATAACAAGTGAAAAGTGAAACTTTGACAATTCTATACATATAAATACTAATAATGCATATTCTTTAGGCAACAAATGACAGTCTAAACAATATTACGTATGACTGATTGATATGTAGTTTAAAATAAGAGCATCCAAATCTATGAAAACTAAGGCTTGCAAATTGAAAGTAACAAGCTAATACTACAAATCAACATTAACCAAAACATAATTCATGCTGCCTAAAGCAACCTAAAAACTCAGTGCTGAAGTTTATAATGACGGTCTATTTTTTCTTCTTTACCCATTTGCACGCATTTTCTTTTTTGTTGGTGTGTTGTTTTCAAATTGCAAGACTTCTTTGTCATCTCCTTGACCAAACATGTAGTCTAAATGATATGCTAGCATCTCTCCTACTTCTGGGCAACTCTTCTATAAAAACATGTTTATAAAGTACTCAGATGTCAGATCAGATTTTTGAAATAGCAGAATTCACATATTTTTAGTTATATAGGAGTATTGAAGAGGTATGATATACTGTTAATGTAAATGTTCAGGTTAGGTAAAGGTTTGGCTTAGAAGACCAGTACTACATAACATTAGCACCACAGCAAAGAGCGTAAAATTAAGTCATATAACTTGTGCTACTATATACTAAATTGAAGTCATGAGAGAGGGCTAAATGACCTGTGGGAATTGCTGTAGCATAAAATTAAAATGAAACTCCTTTTAGAAGAAGATCAGCAAGGAGTGTCGAAGGTTTGTCACAATACGCAATTGAAAAAAATATATTCACAATACGAAGTGGTGCTGTAGCTTTCTTAAATATCATCACAACTATGCCATTTCCCGCATCAATATTTTTGCCTAGCAGATCAATACAATGTAAATGATGAATAGGCAAATTATGTTCTGCAGAATGGTGGACATGTCTTATGAAGAACATGATAAACTGCATGTTGCTGGAAGTCAATTTATAACACAAACAATTGGTCAAAAGCATTTGAATCTTCCAATATCTTTAAAATCTATTAGAAATTTTAGTAGTGCACTACTAAAGCTTTTTTAGTCTAAAATTAACAAGCTAAGATAAACTAAGCAAAAACAGTTACACTACAAAAGGCAGCTAAAATAGCGACGGGGTAGGGCAACGGTTAGCGACGGCTAAAAAAGCGGCCGTCGCTAGCCGTCGCAAACCGTTGCTCGATTTGCAGAATAATAACTGCCGAACCATCTTCTTCCTCATTATATTTTTTCCCCAAAATCAATCCCAAACCCTACCCGTCGCCATTTCTTGCTGCTCCGATTCCAAGCCTCCAATTTCACTTCCAAGGTATTGATTTCGTTCTTCTATGTCTTCTAACTCTAGTTTATGCTTAATTAGGGTTAATTAGAGGCTTTGGTTGCTAATTTATATGAGTTTGCAAAATTGAATGTTTATGGATATAAAATTGGTTGTCTCGAGGGATGTTTATGATAACGGTTGTGTTGTGAGTTGATTTGGGAATAAGTGTAATTGATTAGGAGGGTAAAATCGATGAATATTACATATGTAATTGATTTAGGAAGTTGAAAACAATGATTATCACGTGTTTAATTAGACATACGATGATTGTGTTGTATGTAGAATGTGTGGTATGATGATTTGAAAATGAATGGAATTAATGTAATTGTTTAATGGTAGTAAATTGATTATTATTCAAATGGTGCAACGATGTCCCTAATGCATGCACTGTTATGTCCCCATCGGATGCAAGAATGGTCGGTCCAAAAGAATGCACTTGCAATTGAAAAAAAATTGTTTTGTTACTATAATATTTAGTAATCAAATGTTGATTAAAAATGTTAATTCAAAATAGTTCTTCATTTAGGTTTAGATCGGTAAGAATCTTGTTAAATGTGATGAAAATCATATTACTCAACTCTTTGAATTTTTTATGAATTGAAATAATTAACTTGAAAGCTTAGTTTATCTTTCAAAAATTTAAAGTAACTAAAATTAATTTTATAATTTATACATTAAACTAAAATGAATCAAAACTTACTAAAACTAATTGTCATGTTACTTTACAAATTGAAATTTTGAAGTTTAAGGCGCATCTTTTACTGAAGCGCAAAAAAAGCGCAAAAAGGTCCAAAGCGCAAAAGGCGTGCTTTTTCATTTGATGTGTGTGTTTCTTGTTTTAAACTTAGGTTGAATGTGTTTTGACTAATTATGTGAACCCCTTAGATAAATTTGGCCCCGTCCGACAAGTGTTGTATATGATCGTTATATGGATATTCGTTTTTCCATAAAACGGAAATCTATATTCATCCGACAAGAATCCTGGTTTACATCGCGGTGGCTCAAAATCATTCCAGCAGCATAGGAGAGAATTGGTAAAAATTTGAAATAGTTTTTAGCATATGTTCACGTAAAAATTGAGTGCATATCATTCATTTTTATTTTTAGTAATTTTATTACTGTATATATACTCAGATGACAAAGTATAGAAGGGAGCCTACGATGGCAGAGGTTTTCAGGCATACTCATGCGGTGGAGCATACTGATGACGAAGGGAACGTGACATATGATTGGGCGGATGACAAGGCTGCGGGCGTAATGGTAAATATACTTATTAATAATTAAAATATTTCATATTCGTTCATATCACATTATATTATTAAATTATATGACTATTGTAGGAGAGATATGATGCAGAGGCAGCTAGAGTGACGCAGTCCAGTGGACGAGATGAGCTTACAGTTGCAGAGTGCGATCGTATTTGGGATGCTATTATTAAGCCGCCTACTCGTAATAGGCGATACGGCTTCGGCAATCAGGAGGTATCTTTTTTAATTTAAGTTTACATTTAAAATGTATTCAATTAACATGCATTCTTTTACCTTCTTTTTATATTAACATGTTAAATTGACATTATAAATATAGAAGCTTCAAATTGACATGTGTATTGATCTTCAAAGTCCATGTATATATTACAAGTCCATTTATAAATGTGAAATTGAACTATTTCGCAGGCTATTGATTTTCAGCGAGGATATAGGAAGTCCGTGGAGCAGGAGACTATAGCTCAGTTGAAGGAGCAACTGGAAGAGATGAACGATTGGAGAAGAAGCCAGCTGGCTCAGGAGATAGACGAGCGCATTGCACGCTATTATGACGAGCATGGATCGATGCCAGACGAGGACGATGGCGGGGATGCTACAAGCGAAGAAGAAGAAGACGACGAGTAGTTTGTTTGTTCTTGTGCTTGGGTATGTATATACACTTACTTTTTTATTTGCTTTATGTACGTACGATAATATTTGATGACGGTAGTGTGTAGTTTGATGTATTTTGATGTTTTGTGATGATGGGACGATGATATACGGTGATGATATTGTTTTTTGGATGTATGACGATGGTATGTTATGGTATTGTGATGAATTTAGTAATGTTTTGGATATATTGATGGATTTGGAATGATATTGATGGATTTGGAATGATATTGATGGATTGGTAGTGGATTGAGTTTGATGTGGAGGTTTGTTGGAAAAGTATTGCTGTGTAGTGCAGAAAAAATGCTCCAGATTTGCGACGGCTAGTAACGGGTAGCGACGGAATGTTGGTCATTACTTTGCGACGGCTAGTAACGGATAGCGACGGCTAACAACAAAGAAAAGCGACGGATAGCGACGGCGTTTTGGACAAAAATGGTCATGGCTTTTGCAACGGCTTGCAACGGCTTCGCGGCAAAAAAAACCACTTGACTTCTGATGGTGCCACGTGGCAAGTATCCGTTGCAAGCCGTTGCTAATCGAGCGACGGAACCGTCGCTTTTTCCGTCACTTTTTCCTCTCGCGACGACATTAAAAGCGACGGCAAATAGCGACGGCGTGCGACGGTTAGCGACGGCCGCCAACGCCTATTTGCCGTCGCTATTCACTGTTCCTTTTGTAGTGTTAATATGTAAATTGCACTGAGTGGAGTTGAAGATTACAAATTTTTAAAATAAAAAACACTCCTAAATTTTTAGAATAAATTAAAAGGCTTTAGAACAAGGCTACTAAATTTTGTTTATTATTTATTTGCAATAAACTGAAAAGAGTGTAAGAATGATGGTAGAATTTGATTAAATTCCTGGAAACATAATGAACACATTATATACACGGAAAAGGTATTGAAGCTTCAACCAACATTAAAAATGTCATTTTTCAAATCATCTTGTGCTTGAAAGCCTTAAAGAATAAGCATAGTAATTAAATCCGTTTTTAATTGAGTGTTCAGTGCTTTATATAGTAAACAAAAAAGTGATACTATTCATACCAAGTTGTTTACTTGTATTTATCAAAAATCAGATCCACAATAAATTGCTGGTCTCCCTTCATTGCAGTCGGCAAGTTGTTACAGATTATAATGACGAAAAATCAATTTTTTTTTCATTACAGTCGACACAGAATACCTATAAGAGACAACCTTCCTTTTTTTTGGAGCTTAAATATGCTCAGTATATTCTTAGAGTCATGTATATACTGTACACCCAGATTGGATAAAGAGGGAACGAAAGATAGAGTAAAAAGGTGACTATAACACCCATTCAAACATAAAGTAGCAACTCTCTAAACTTAAATATGTTCTTAGATATTCATTATCAATGCTGGAACAGGTTTTAAATTTATATGGAATTCCATCAAGTCGTTTATCGATCCTTGAAAATAAGTAAAGCATACAACATCACTTTTTTTTTTTGGCTACAAGCCCATAAAAAAATAGGGTCCGTCTATTCATCCTCCGACATTTACTCTTCCCACTCCAGTAATTTAGAAAAATAAGTCATCCTCCTCCTTTTACTCATCCCACCCTGTTTATACCCGAATTGCCCCTTTCTTCTCCAATACAGCTCCTCTTCCTGCTTCCAAAACCCTAAATTTCAAAAAAAGAAAAGAAAAAAAAGCGATTCCAAGACAGAAAAGCCGATTTGCAAAATGATGGGAGAAGACAAACAAAAAGAGGGAGAAAAGAGATCCAAGAGTAAGAAAATAAGATCGTGAGTTGTGAAATCTGCGCTCTAGCATAAAATTGGAAGATGATGAAAATGATGCTTACGTTACGTGTGGATTTTAAGGAGACTGTATACTCCATGTGGCGTCTATCACTTTGCTTCCTAAGTGATGAATGTACAACACAATAAAGCACACAAATTAGTTTATTCGATCTTATTCTACGAAGTTGCAATATCAATTTCTAACTTTATTTTTGTTCGTAACATCTAAATTGCAAAGTGGAAGTTGCAAGTATCTGTTGCTTAAGCGATTTCCAACGTTTCCTGTACTCTAAAATAACCCGTAGATAATGATATAAAGGGCATAATTGATATTTAATTTTTAAAATTTTTAACGGGGTGTAAAGAGAAATTAGTTGGGTGGAAATAGACGGACCTAAGAAAATATAAGCATTCGGCATTTCAAACAAACGATACCTAAGCTATAAATTTTCATGTTCATGTTCATCTGTTAGCAAGCTTTGTGAAGAAATTGCGCTCTAAATAAGCTTTAATAAAAATATACTAAAACATGAAGATGGGCAAGGAAAAAATACAGAAATAAATTACCTCTAGATCCCTAATCAATATTCAGCCCTACACCAAGGTTTTTGATTTCTCCCCAAAGCAAGCCTAAGAATACCTATAGACGCCTACGTTTTGATGATAACACCATAGGTCGCTCACGCTTACTGTCATAATCAAGGAGGGGACCTATTTCTGGAGCGAAATAGGATGATACTGAAGGCGATTTGTTGAGCGATTCACGTTTACGGAGCGGAAATTGATGGATTACATGAGACTGAAAATATTTCTTTCAAGGTTGACATTAACTATGGTAATAATCATTGTATCAAAAAGTAAATTGATGGAGAAAACATCGGTTGAAGAAGGAGGCTATCAGATTTAATAAAAAGAGAGAGCGGATGAGTGAAATGTGAATTAGTCATAATAGAGGAGAAGAAAGAGGAGATATTTGATGAAAAATCAGATAACGCAGGAAAGAGGGAAGAATGAGAAATCCGAGGAGACGAGAAGAAAACGTTGTTGTGTCGGGAAACGCTGCTATATTTAATCCGATAATAATTGGCACGAACAATTTGGATTTGCCTTTCTTACAATAGGGAAACCTCCCTAACGGTCGGTTCGATAACCTGTTCAACTTTCAGGTAACACGCTTCTCTAACTCCTTATTTGTTGCGCTATGCCATTTGAGCTCTGGCCATTCATTCTAACATTATATTTGTGATCTGTTGGAAAACAATGGCTGAGTCGCGGACTAGGTCGCTTTCTTGAAGACGATTTGGCGATTTGGTCTGAGGTGCAAACCAATTCGTTCATTCGCCGCCGCCTCTAGGATAAAACAGCCTCTAAAATAGTAACTGATTTGCTTGCACAAACAAATCAATGCAGATTTGCACTGTCGGGAAAAATACTGCTCGAAATTTCGTAGAAGTTTTAATGGCGGCTGAGAAGAAGAGAATATAAAATTCGGTGGTCTTTCTCGTCTCAGATAAAATAGTATATATAGAACGAGAATTAGGTTTTGGGAGAAAATATCGGATCTGCTAAAATTTCGGGGGGGATTAATTATTTTACCGTTGCAAAACTTTTCCGTTGCAGAATAAATATCGGTGCGCAAAATAATTTTTCCATAAAAAAAAACGGTTCGAAAACAATTAAGTTTTATGGTCCAAAAATATAAGTGCCTACACCACAAAGCCCAAGCCCAAGCCCGAACCGAACCGGGCCGGGCCAGGTCGAGTCGAGTCGGTCGGTCGCGCGCGCGCGTGTGGTGGTCATGATGCATGGTCTCCCTCCTCACAACAATGCATGTATTGGGAGCCCAAGGCCCCAACATGACTTCTTAGAAACAAGTATAAATCCTTGCCTCTTCCCTATAATCCCATGATGTGGGACTACTCAAACATAGGAGCCATTCATACACTTATTCAATCATTTTTAATAATTCACATAATGTTTGTAAAACATTTCCAACAATCCCCCACTTGAATTTTTAAAAATATTTTCGAGCAGTTTCTTAAAAACATAAGATTGTGCATAAACAAAGGTGTCCAAGGACTTGAACCTTTGCATAGTGAGTAAGATTCAGTTTTTACTAGAGTGACACGTAGTCTTGAACTCTATTCCTGACATCAAACCACACACAACCTTTTCTATAGTGCAATCAGATAAGCCCGTGCATTTATGGCCCTGCACGTCTATCCCAGTTTAGTGAATGCTATAGAAGTTTTGCCCAAACTCCATAGGAAACGGCCACATTTCCACATTCACAAAGGTGAGTCTATCAAGAGCACTCCTGAAGGTAGGTACTCCACTCCAAATAGAGTATAGATCTCATTAAGAGTTTCTATTAACTCATCCTCTAATCACTTCAGGAATACATGCTTCTTGGTTTATTAAATAGCATGTTCAACTCATATCACTACACAACTTGTTATTACCCATTGAACCTAGTTCTTGGGATCTCCAGTCATTTAGGTCGGGTTACCATTGTGCGTGACTCAACAATCTAAGGGCAATAGTCCCATTCTTTTAGAAGAGTTATGGACTTTCTCTCTGGACAGTCCTTTCGTCAAAGGATCTGCCAAATTTTCCTCACTACGTACGTAATCCACTCTAACGGTATCTGTGGAAAGTAGTTCTCTAACAGTGCTGTGCTTACGACGTATTTGTCGTCTCTTACCGTTATAGTAACGGTTCTGAACTTTTGCAATAGCCGCAGTACTATCGCAATGTATCAACACTGCTGGTATCGGTTTTTCCCATAAGGGAATCTCAGCTAGCAGATTTCTCAAATATTCTGCCTCTTCACTAGCTGTAGCTAGTGCTATCATCTCAGACTCCATAGTAGACTGAGCCAAAATAGTCTGTTTCTTGGATTTCCAAGAAACAGCTCCTCCAGCGATGCTAAATATGTAGCCACTGGTCGCTTCAGAATCATCAGATAAGGTATTCCAGTCTGCATCAGAATATCCTTCAAGTACAGCTGGAAACCTTTCATAATGTAATCCAAGGTTCATGGTTCGTTTAAGGTATCTCATTACCCTTTCAATAGCTTGCCAGTGCTATATACTAGGTCTACTGGTAAACCTGCACAATAATCCCACGACATAGGCAATGTCGGGTCTAGTACAATCAGTGGCACACCGAAGGCTGCCAATGATGCTCGCATAATCAGACTGTCTTACACCTTCACCAGTGTTCTTAAATAACTTTACACTGTGATCATATGGTGTACTTGCAGGTTTACAGTCAAAGTAATTATATTTCTTTAGTATCTTCTCAATGTAATGAGATTGATCCAAAGAAATTCCCTTTTCTGACCTAGTAATCTTAATACCAAGGATTACACTCGCTTCACCTAGATCTTTCATATCAAAATTGACACTTAATAAGGATTTGACTGAGTTTATGGCATGAATATTTGACCCAAAAATGAGTAGGTCATCTACATAAAGGCATATAATAGTGCAAATGTTATTCTCAGATTTGTAATAAATGCATTTGTCACTTTCATTAACTTTAAAACCATTTGAAATGATTAAGTTATCAATTTTTTCATGCCATTGTTTAGGTGCTTGTTTTAAACCATATAATGATTTATCCAATTTACATACTTTATGTTCTTGACCATGTACTACAAATCCTTCAGGTTGGTCCATATAAATTTCTTCGTCTAATTCACCGTTCAAAAAGGCAGTTTTAACATCCATTTGGTGTATTAGTAAATTATGAATGGAAGCAAGTGAGATTAATACCCGAATGGATGTTATTCTAGTTACAGGCGAAAAAGTGTCAAAGAAGTCTATATTTTCCTTTTGTTTAAAACCTTTAGCTACTAGTCGTGCTTTATATTTATCTATAGTGCCATCAGGTTTTAATTTCTTTTTAAGTACCCATTTACAGCCTATAGACTTACAACCAGGGGGTAAATCTACCAAGTGCCAAGTCTTGTTGGATTCTAAAGAATCCATCTCATCGTTTATAGCCTCTTGCCAGAAATCGGCATCTAAAGAAGATAAGGCTTCTTGGAGGTTTATAGGATCCTCCTCAATAGTAAAAGCACAAAAATATGAACCAAAGTCTTTTATGGTTCTTGCTCTTTTACTTCTTCTAGGTTCGGCTTCAGAATTTTCATTAAGTTCTGTTCTAATAGGCATGTTTGAAGTGCCCCCACTATTCCTTAATTTGAAAGGAAATTTAGTTTCATAAAAGTCGGCATCATTTGATTCAATTATATTATGTGCATTAAGGTCATAAAATCTATATGCTTTGCTATTAATAGCATAGCCTATAAATGCACATTCATATGCTCTACTTGCCAATTTTATTCTCTTAGGGTCTGGAATGCGAACATATGCTAAACAACCCCAAGTTCTAAAGTATGAGACATTGGGTTTATGATTCTTTAAAATTTCATAAGGTGAAATTTTATTCTTAGATTTAGGGATTCTATTCAGAACGTAGCATACAGTCAATAAAATATCCCCCCACCAATGTTTTGCTGCACCAGAATTTAATAATATGGCAACTACTAGCTCGGTAAAGGTCCTATTTTTCCTTTCTGCTTTACCGTTCATTTCAGGTGAGTAGGGTGCAGTTCTCTCATGTACTATACCATGTTGTTTATAGAAATCCAGAATAGAATTAGATTCATATTCTGTTCCTCTATCACTACGAAGTCTCTTAATTTTTCTATTTGCTTGATTCTCAATCTCAGTTTTGAATGTTTTAAACATGTCAAAAGCATCACTTTTATTTTTCATAAGATATACATATGTGAAATCAGAGCAGTCATCAATAAAAGTGATAAAATAACGATGTCCCTGTCTAGTTAAAGTGCCATCAAGTTCACATATGTCAGAATGAATCAAGTCTAATGGTTCAGAAACTCTATCAACAGATTTGTGAGGTTTCTTTGTGATTTTAGCTTGTGTACAGAATTCACATTTATCAGATTCAGATTCTGTCATTTTAGGTATCATATCTAGGGTGCTCATGTTTTGAATTATTCGTTTATTAACATGACACAATCTAGAATGCCAAATATTAAAATCACAAAGCATATAAGCAGAAGAAGTCACTTTATTAGATTCAACATTCAGTTTAAACATACCCTCACAAGCATAACCCTTTCCCACAAAAGTTCCCTTATAAGTAAGAGTGTACAAATCAGCCCCAATAACTTGAGTGAAACCAGCCTTATTAAGGAGGAAGCCAGAGACCAGATTCTTTCTTATCTCTGGAGTGTGCATAACATCTTTCAGAATTACAGTTTTTCCAGAGGTGAACTTGAGTTCCACGTTTCCAATCCCCGCAACTGTAGTGGTGTGAGAGTCTCCCAACAGCACTTTCTGATTTTCAGCAGCCGTGTATGTAGAGAACATGCCACGATCATAGCAGACATGGCGAGAAGCACCAGTGTCTACCCACCAACCCTCTGATCCACCAACAAGGTGAATCTCAGTAACCATAGCCGTAAGAGGCTCCTCAGTCAGGTTAGCCTGCGGTGCAGAGCTTGGCCTGTTCCGGCACTTTCGTGCCATATGCCCTGGTTTTCCACAGTTGTAACAAAGAAACAACTGTCCAGAGTCATTCTTTTGGGCTGGTTTCTGTTGTCCTTTTGGGGTTCCTTGCGGATTCCCATTCTGTTTGTTGCGCCTGTTCTGATTCTTAAATGATTTCTGATTTGGTTTCAGAACAGCGGGAGTGGTCTTCTTAGTGCTGTTGTTATTGACAATCAACACCTCTTCTTTCTGGTCTTGCTTGCGTGCTTCCTCCTCAATACGGAGGCGTGTAATCAAGCTCTCTAAGGAAAATTCCTTAGTCTTATGTCGCAAAGTGTTCTTAAAATCTTTCCAGCTAGGGGGTAATTTGTCAATGATAACAGCAATTTGAAATTGTTCGTCCAAGACCATACCTTCGGAGATGATCTCATGAGCTATTTTCTGAAGCTCATGAGACTGCATCTCTACCGATCTATCATCAGTCATCTGATACTTTAGGTAGCGACTTACAGCGTATTTCTTTGCCCTTGCCTCCTCTGTGTCATATTTCTTCTTTAGTGCTTCCCAGATCTCCTTTGCCGTCTTTTCATCTGAGTTATAATAATCATACAGATCATCGCTCAGTCCATTCAGTATGAAATTCTTGCATAAGTAATCCTGTTCAGTCCAGGTCTGCAGTTGCTTTGACTGTTCAGTCCATGATGCCATCTTTGCTGCATCAGTCTCGTCAGGCTTGTCTGGTAGCTGCGGTTTTTCAGCAGTCAGAGCAGCCACCACCTTCCTGATCGTGAGGAAGAACTCCATCTTCTGACGCCAGCGCTTGAAATGCAAACCTTCGAACTTGAAAGGAGCAGCAGTCACCAGAGGGCCGTGAAAAGCAGGCGGAGGAGCAGAATCGTCCATCGTTGAGTTCGAGGCCATTGTTTCAGTTCGTCTTCAAATTGTTGGAAAACAATGGCTGAGTCGCGGACTAGGTCGCTTTCTTGAAGACGATTCGGCGATTTGGTCAGAGGTGCAAACCAATTCGTTCCTTCGCCGCCGCCTCTAGGATAAAACAGCCTCTAAAATAGTAACTGATTTGCTTGCACAAACAAATCAGTGCAGATTTGCACTGTCGGGAAAAATACTGCTCGAAATTTCGTAGAAGTTTTAATGGCGGCTGAGAAGAAGAGAATATAAAATTCGGTGGTCTTTCTCGTCTCAGATAAAATAGTATATATAGAACGAGAATTAGGTTTTGGGAGAAACTTTTCCGTTGCAGAATAAATATCGGTGCGCAAAATATTTTTTCCATAAAAAAAAACGGTTCGAAAACAACTAAGTTTTATGGTCCAAAAATATAAGTGCCTACACCACAAAGCCCAAGCCCAAGCCCGAACCGAACCGAACCGGGCCGGGCCGGGTCGAGTCGAGTCGGTCGGTCGCGCGCGCGTGTGTGGTGGTCATGATGCATGGTCTCCCTCCTCACAACAATGCATGTATTGGGAGCCCAAGGCCCCAACATGACTTCTTAGAAACAAGTATAAATCCTTGCCTCTTCCCTATAATCCCATGATGTGGGACTACTCAAACATAGGAGCCATTCATACACTTATTCAATCATTTTTAATAATTCACATAATGTTTGTAAAACATTTCCAACATGATCAAACAATTTCAACAAACGTACCTTCCACTCAATATCCGATCACCTAGCCTTCTAGTCTCCACACCTCCACTTAGTGTTTGTGATGATTATAGGAACATTGTGTAGAAGCGTTGGCCAAATCACTGTACGAAGACACTGCAGTCGAACGTTATATTTTACTTACCTTGTACGAAGACACTGCAAGTTGAAGCTTTTGATGAGGCCAACTATAAAAGCTAGTCCTAAAAAGTACTCATCTTGTTCGAGCTCCAATTATGTCCTTTATATGAAACTCTCAGCCAAGGTTTATGATGTTATACCTACAACATCGACTGCATCCGCACAACAGATAGCCTTATAAAAAGGGAACGAAGAAGCCGAAATGAAATTTGAAAAGGACAACAAACTTGTAAGAAGACGCATGTTATGTTAAATAAATCGTTTGATCTGTTTGTTAATCAGGATTCATCACATATCATTTGGAAAAGAAAGAGAAGAAGCATGGAGTAGAAGATGATGGTGGAGGAAAAAAGTACATGATTTGGCAGACAATTGCAACTAGAGATGAGCGTTTCGTTGGTTTGGTTTATCCGATTATGAAAATTGTCAAATCAAACTAAAACCGATAAAAATGAAAACCAAACCAAACCAAATTAAGATTTGTTGGTTCGGTTTGTTATCCAATTTAACCGAACTAAAAATATTTTAGACTTTATGTTCATAATGTTAGCTATAATTTGAAATAAATTATAATAATATAATTAAAATGTATTATTTATGATTCTTATGCTTTTCAAAAGTAATTCTGATACATATGTGATTATTAAAATTTACATCGATAACTAAATTAACCTATAATTTTTACCGTAATATCGATAATTTTGAAATATATTAAAAGTTCGGTTAATTTGGTTAAACCGATATCCAAACTAGATAATTTTTCGAATCGACTACAAACCAATCTAATTTCAAAACCAAACCAAACCAACAAATAAATTGGTTCGGTTGGTTTATTTGGTTTAACCAAATAATACTCACCTCTGGTGCAACTTCAAATGGTTGAAAATAAAGTCAAATAATGGACAAATTCATTAATATGAAAACTTGGTATGTAACATACTCAATAATGGAATTGAGATGTGTGAGATATTGCAAACCAGTGTATTGCTAGAGAAATTCCCATCATCGTGGAGCGATTACATAAACTATCTAAATAATAAAAGGAAAGATCTTTCTCTTTATGTGTTAATCAGTCACGTACAGATCGAAGAAGTAAATTGTTTGAAGGATAAATTATGTGTTATGAGTCTTGCCAATCTCGTTGGCACTGGAAACAAAATCAACGGAGATAAAGTCAAAAAGAAGGCTAATTCCGTAGCCCTCCATTTTATTAAAAAAATACGAGGACGAAAATACCCTTTTTTTAATTATATTTTTTTAGTTTTCTGCACACCCCGTAGTTTAGTGTACCTCGTAGTAGCCCTACGTGGTTTTTTAGTGTACCCCGTAGAGCAACCACGTGGTACTCTAAGGAATCACGTAGGGGTACTACGAGGTACGCACTAAAACCACACAGTCACCTTACGTGGAAGTATTTTTGACTTTTTTTTAAATTAGTGAGGGACTACTCAGCAAAATTGAGGGTATTTCGGGGTTTTCAACCTTTAGGGGGCTACTCAGCACATTGCTGGGTTGAAATAGAATTTATCCAAAAACAAAGGGAAATTAGCTTAGAATTTTGCTAACGAGAAGAGTGATAGTGCTTATATATAATCTAAAAGAAAAAGGGCTATCTGCTATGTTTATGGCAAACCAGGTCATAAGGCGCATCAGTGCTTCCAGTGCAAAGGAGGACACATTCAATAGAACACAATTAAAACAAGCTAATATTATTAAGGATGAAGATGTCATACATGCAGTCATTGTTGAGGCTAATTTGGTGGAAAACGGACCGAATGAACGCTGGACGCTGGAGCTTTCTAAACATTTATGTGTAAATAGAGAGGTTTTCATAAATGTCCTATATGTATTGATGTCAAATATGCTAAGAAGCCTTTCAAACTGGTCACTGGGAGAAATAATGAATTACTCGAAGTAATACATTCAGACTTGGTAGACCCTCGAACACAATCAGTAGATAAGGTAAACACTATTGTGTAACCTTCACTGATGACTATTCTAGATACACCAAGATCTACCTTTTTAGATTTAAGGATGAGGCTATAGAAATGATCATAAACTCTAAGTTTGAAGTCGAAAATAAAATAGATCGAAAAATCAGAAAGCTTAATTCTGATAGGAGTAGAAAGTATTGTATTGATTTTTTTTTTAAACTTTTGTGAGAAAGATAGAATTATCTTTGAACCAGTGCTCCTTTACAGCCCCCCCAACAAAATGTAATAACTAATAAGTTCTGGCATGACTGATAATATACAGGAGAAGCTGTATTATCCTTCAGTTATATACTTAACAGAGTACCTCATAAAAGGTTGAACAAAAACCCACATGAATTATGGGAAGACCCACATGAATTATGGGTAGGTTTTCCTCCTAACCTAATTTTTTTGAAAGTGTGAAAATGTCTTGAGACTTTAAAACGCCTAATGTAGGACCTAAAGCAGTTGATATGTGTTCATTGGTTATGCTTCTAATAGTATTGCATATAGGTTCATGTTTCAAAGGATCAAAATATTTGCGAGTTTAGAGATGCTTTATGTAACACCCCACACTTTTCTACGCCTAAATTTCGACAAAAATTGAAATTTGAACACATCAAAGCATGAGACGTGTATATCCGGTACCTACAAATAAATGATCATGAGCATAATTAGAGTACGATAAGAAAACTCACAGCGGAAACAAAACAAGATGGACTAGTATTAACTCAAGTAACTACCATTTTCAAAGTAAGTCACTTTGGAAATACCGAGCATGAGAGAGAGAGCGAGAACCGTAAGCCAAACTTAAACACCTATGAGAACTCGACCTTCTCTAGAAAACCTGAGTGCTTGTAATGAGAAGGGGGGTCAGAACAGCAAGATTATGGTGAACAGGAAATGTACACCACAAATTATAATACACAGATGTATCCCGTTTGGTTCAACCCAAGATGTATGCCTATCAAGATTAGCGATTTTAACCTAACCTTGTAGATGTTTACGCACGACCCTACTACCCTTCCCAAAGTAGTATTTCCAAAGTATAATACCAAGATATGACGTTTATGCATATTTTTGTGAAGCCTTTATACCAGAGCATGACTGGTTACTATATCGAGATTAAACCCTTAATTACGGAGTTTCTCTCTCTCTCTATATATGTATATATATACACTTTCACTCGCTCATTTTTCATCATTTATTGCCTCACCATCAATGATAGATAGGGTGGATTCTTTCTAATCACATAAGACCCTAGACCAACCTATTGGTCACATATTATTTCTCAATAATTTATTTAACGTTAACATGGACTTGAGGGCACTAGCTACAGTCCCTATCAGTTAAGGCTTCCGTCATTCACGTATGTACCCTTACCCCGCATAAGGTGAGAGATGGTATTTTATCGCTCATTATACCTACTAGCTGACCTTATTAGATAACCCCTTAGCCACTTACTACTTCCCGTAGGGTAGGTAGCCATATCTGACGTTTTTAGTTTACAGGTTTGGATAGACAACACACACACACACGTCATTTAAGATCCCTATACTGAAAGACCTATCCCCAGGTGGAATCTTCAACCCCAACCACTTAAGACCTAGGAAGCGGACTATACGCGAAGGTTATTAGGTTCGTACCCCATTAGCCCTTAGTAGCTTCCCTATTGGGATAAAGTGGGCTACGCTATTAAGATATTTCCTATTTGGGTTCTCCTTACGGACGGGAGGAGGACCCCTTTTGGCTACTTAAGACCTCACTCATGGAGTAAAACTTATTTTGGAAATAAACAGCGCTACGCAAGCTAATTATTGTCACGGGTTCCTATGGTAAATAATAACTAGCATTATTTACCTACTAAGTCCATTCTAACTTTTAATTGTAAGTTCTATATTAACGAGTATAAATAAGGAAGTTATATCCTGCTTGCCTCAGGATATTCATTTAATTACTTCCCTAATTGGACTTAGTATTTAAACACCAGTCAATACCCATTTACCCCTTATGGCAACCATTTTCTTTTGTTTCTATGTTTATTGCCCTTTATGACCATAACAGTCATATTTTCCCTAAGAAAACAACAAATCTTTAATTTTCATTTATTACCATTGATTACAATTAATGTCATTTATGAGCTTAATGGCCATAACTTTCCTAAGACATTAACCAACAATGGTTATCCTTATCTTATCAGTCCCAACTACCTATATGTTGTACCCCAATAGACATTTCTAATTTAATTTCTTATTTATTTCTTGTTGTATATATATATATATATATGTTTATGCACCAGACCCCTCACATTAAGCTGACCACCTGTGGATGCTGGATTTGCCGGTTGGTTCTGAGCAGACTTCTACCACAAGTTGAATTTATCATCGTGTCTAAATGCGATTTTTGATTAAATTCCCTGATTGGGGTTTACAACATTAATCCTAATAAATCTTAGCAATTGTAACCATTATCTTATTAGATTCACCTTTCCCCAATCAACGTCGGTTACAATTGTTATTTATTTATTTATTTATGGTCCTATTTATAACAATCAATTATATTAATTGCTACAATGGTCACCACAAATATATTCATTTAATATGGATTACATTTATATGTATAATTCCATAACATGCATACCATTCAAATATTCTAACAAACATTTATTATTATTAATATTTCGTTATTCAATTAGACTGGACGAATAATATGTATGTATTTATATTTATATTTCTGCACAGTCAACGTAGTTATTTTCCTTTTTATTATTTTTATTGTCAATTTAGTGATTCGGTTTAATTAATAACCAAAAATTCCTTTTTGCATTCAATCTTGCCAAAATGTTCCCAATCTTACAAAAAGATTATTAGCTACAGTTATTGTAAACTATGCCTAATTTTTTGAATGAATATATTTCAAACCACAAGAAATATATATGTTTATGTATATCTTGGGATAGTTGATGAAAATTACGCACAAATATGTATATTTATATTTATATGTCGATTTACACAACTTTTCCTTTTTTGAATCTATTTGTCATGTCTCTTGTGCGCTCAAAATAATGTCTTTTTGTTTAAAAAGAGGGAAAACAACATAATTACAACAACTAAGCCAAAACCCCAACAATATTGAACACAAATAGGCATATGTCTTTTACATTAAAATCACATAATTCAAAATTGCATCTTTTTAATTAAAACCACATAATTTATCTTTTTAACACTAAAACTAGAGATTTGGAAGAAAACTACATCTAAACAATGTTATTGGGGCTGATTTCCAAATCTTCAGTGTTTTACAACAACTACAATGTATTTTACAACATAATTGTAGGAAATATATACAAACAAAATTTAAGAATCCTACAATTAATGTTATTACTAACCACAATATACAATTCACAAGTTTTAACCATTTTTACAATCAGATATGATAGATGTCAATCCATTTACAACAATATTATGACAGATCTGATGAAAATAGGCATATACATTGAATCTAATTCAAACGAGATAAACATGCTATTATAACAATATATATAAATTTCCCACTCACCTTAAAGCATCCAAATCCAAAGTTTGAACCTTTTAGGTCTACAATTCCCAAATTCTTATAAATCTACAATTTATCTGAAAATGGGATAATTTCAGATCTGTAGAGATGTAAGAAAATAGGAAAAGAGGGGAGAAATCTAGTGTAGAAGAACCTAGGCGCCAATCCATATCGTTTTCCACTTGAATATGATAATCCCTTTTAATTTGTATTGTAGTTTATTTGATTTGATTGTATACGAAGATATTTTTAATTAAGAAATTTGATTGGAAGAGAAAAGGAAATAATAGAGCTCCTCCATTATTATCAGAAAATAGGTGGAAAAGAGTGAGGAGTGGAATTGACCATGGACCGTTAGATCTATTTTAATTAATATCCATCCATTTATAATATATAATATAACGAAATTGCCCTTCAAAACCTAGTCGTCATTGGGCACTACAGGCCCGAAGCAGTTGACACCCTCCCTAGGGGCGGTCGATCGCCCTTTGGCTGGTTTGCCCAATGAGTGCTGGTCAAAGTGGGATATATATATATATATATATTAATTATTATGTTTATATTATTTCCGTCCGTTTTTCGTATTCTGTCTGTAACTTTTTCATACGGACTCCATTCGCGAAACTCCAAACATAAAAGTTGCCTAGAATTCCGAGGCGAACGCAACGGTTAAAGTTTTGTGATCAAATTCTATCATTTACAGAAATTCCTATTTTTGAGATTATAATTATATAATAATTTATTCATTGTCAAAATTCCGGGTTGTTACATTCTTCCCCCTTAAAAGGAATCTCGTCCCGAAATTCGGACAACTACTTATCCTATCCTACATAAACAATTTGTGTACATTCACTTTACAACCATTTGTATATGTGCATGGTGTTCATAATGCATTTCAACCATAAAATATGCATGCAAAATGATTCTAAATCTTGTCTTCTAAATGTATGTATTGAATTTTGAGAACACTTTTGAAAAAATGATGCAAAACATCCTAAATATACTGGCAGTTCTATATGAGTGCAAATTTGAAAACTCTTTTTTATCCATTACCTTTACACATTTACGAATAAATGTGTGAAGCAACCAATTATTGCATCCAAATCCTACCATCCAAAACGTCACGTAATCTAATCGTTTCCTATTTTGTTTCTCCTAAACCGGAAAAAGGAAATCAAAGCGAAGAATTTTAACGTTTCCTCCTCTTTTAAATATTACATTTCCCGCCCTACAGTGAAATTTTCCTCTTAGTTACCTGAATTACTCCAAAATTTCCATCTGTAGACTGTAAAGGAGGCTAAAAACAAGCTCTAAAATGTAAAACGAGTTAATTAATAGCTCACACGCATCGTTGACAAGGTATGGAAACAACGTTTCCAAGGCTAAGACAACCTTTCCTTGTTGTCATTATCGCTTTTATCGTATCGTCGGTCCTACTGTACCACTACAACGTGCACACAAACCAACCAAACAACTTCTTACGCTATTCATGTGACCAAGAATCGAAATTTTTTCAGAAAAATAAATTTCCGCTTTAAAACCTTTTGTGTTTATTTTGAAAATTTCTTTTCAACACCATTTTAATTTCCATATGAGATTCCTAGGAAAATCAAAATTTCTGTAACGTGCTTTTCGCGCCATTCGAAACATCCATTTTAATGTAAAACAGACGTTTAAATATGCATAAATTGTCGTATCTAAATTTTTGTTTTCGCACGAACCAAAATAAAAGAAGGTAATTCAGTAAAAATTAAAAATGAGAAAAGTTTTTTTTTTCAAACAATGATTTCGAAAAGTTTCAAAACTGTATTGCGAAAACTTAAACGATTCCAGTCACATGTTGGCGAAAAAGGAAGTCAGCCACGCAAAAACACGAAAACTGAAATAATACACAAAAAGACCAAAATAAATTTATGCTTAACAACAAATGGTGATTTATTTATTTATATACCCGTGACGAAAAACAACGCAAAACCGGTCCTTTGCTAAAATTTATCCACCATAGAATTTTATTCTTTCCAGCTCTAGAACAACTGTTAGTTTAGATAAGAAAAATGAGATTTCATTCGAACAGGTATGCGTGAATGACATAAACATTCCAAACATAGAAATCTCATTTACCTAAGTCATGCAATTTAAACAACACTAACAGTTACAAGCACGAATCACCACCAAGCCAAGAACCCGATGCTGAAAAGGGAAAACAACAAAGATGACGACGGAACGACAACACCTAAACTCCCAAAACAATGGCATAAACAACGAGATGTCTTGCTCCGCGGCCGGAGCTCAAACCAAATTCTATGATCTTTAATCAATCATATCATGGTAGCAAAAATGCCAAATCTCGTGTTATAAACACTGCAGGTATTGTTGGAGGTTTCCACGTCACTACCTCTACTAAAAGAGAATTTGCCATGGTAAAAGAAACCTACCACAAAACTGCTTCTCATGGAAATCCACCCAATTATTGCCTAAAGACAAAATGGACAGGTGAAACCATAGAAAATAACTCCAAGAGGCAACATAAGAACAAGCTGAATTGAATACGATGCGGTACAGAATGATGGTTACACCATCGATCAAAGAAAAGATTAATTTCTGCATCATGAGACAAATCTAGTCATAATTTTCCATTTATAGAACGATGTGCCAAATGGGTCACATGTCTACATGGGCAGTTCGAACATAGATTCCCGAACACAAAAACCGACATTAAAAAAAGGGAGATTTACTGCAAAATCTCAAAAGCCGGTCAAATAGGTATGCCTTCATCTTCGAAATGGTGATCTCCCTTATAAAATCTATTCCAACAAGATTTTTTTTCTAAAGAAAATATCATACCAAAAGGGAGAATCTAACCATTCGCCAACGGCTCACAAAAACGATTTCTGAATAATAGAAACCGTGCACACACAAAGAAGAGACAAAACCGCAATACAACAAAAGGAAAAAAGCAAAAACAATGGAAAAGCGGCTCCAATCAAATCCTTTGACGAAGTCGATGTTCCTTTAGCAAACGAAGGAACGACGAATGGCCCAACTCTCCAATAGAGGAGTAGATCATAAGCAGCGGACAAGCCTCCAAGAAAGCCAAGAAGCCATGCTTGAGAAAGGTCCTTGGTCATCCTAGCAACTCCGAAAACTGAAAATCCGCTATCTTCCACCGCTTCCACTAAAATAGGACCGCAGAGCTCATAAGTCGTCTGGTCTTCCAAAACTCCAGCAGTATCCGCTCCAGCATCCTAAGACAGAAGCACCTACCAAGCTCCAAGCAGTCTAAATTGGGGACCTAAAAAATCCTACACTACTAACAAACGTCATAAGACCCCCCCTCCCGGGGGGGGGGGGGGGGAGAAGGAAGGGGGAAAACAGACAAAAGAAGAACCAATCTAAATGAAAAGAAAACCAGAGCACAGAACATTATAAACAAAGAAAAAAATTAGAAAAGAAGCAGAAATAGAAACGGGAACTCATAATCAACCGATACCAGCCCTCAGATTTGGCGTAGACGATAAAATATCAAACGAAACGGCCAAACTCCTAGAGCGGCCACCAAAGACACCTCTGAAAGGACGGCCCCGGAATGCTAGGAACACAATGTTCCTAACTTTCCGGATAATCGAAGGAGCATCCACAACCACTTCGTCGAAAACTGCCTTATTCCTGGAGCACCAGATGTGCCAGCAGATAAGGCAAGGAATCAGACATAGTAGAATAGACCTTAAGGATTTACTAGAGTTCCCAGCCCACCATAAACTCAGTAAACCTTCCAACGAATTGGCATTAACTCGGCAACCCATTAGGTTCCCGAAGTAGTTCCATACAGCTCTGGCGCAGGCACCAGAGATTAACAAGTGAAAGGAGGACTCAGAGCGTCCATAATTGCAACACCTGCATTTGGACACGAACGAGATGCCTAACGTTGAATGTTCTCATCTATAGGTAAACCATCATGCAATGTTTTCCACATAAATAGAGAAACATTTGGCGGAATACGGACATTCCAGATAAAGCTGAAACCAAGAAGACGTGGACCAGGCATTCGCACTGTTTCCCACGCTGCCTTGAGTGAGAAAGGAGTGCCGTCCCAAATGGTACCATTCCCATGGCCATCCGTTAAAGCCTTCACGGATTGCATACGTTTCCACGTCTCACTAGCGTAAGACGGGATGCCTGTGTAATTCGTGTTTGCAAGCCTATGGTACTTGGCGTGGAGAAACTTCGCCCAAAGGGAGTTGTTCGCTCCAAATCTCACCCAAAGCTTGCAAGCAAAGGCCAAACAGATGTCCTTAGGATTACGAAGGCCAAGGCCTCCTTCTCCTTTGGGACGACAAATGATGTTCCAAGAAATCCAGTGATGACGAGAAACGCTGTCCTTTTTACCCCAAAAAAAGGAAGAGGCCAAAGAACGAAAGGATCGTAAGAAGGAAGCAGTGGGTGTCATAGCAGCAAAGATATGAGAACCCATGGAATCAAGGACAAACTTAATGAGAACTAGCCTACCAGCCTGAGAGATGAGGGCCACATTCCACCTAATAATCTTACCCCTAACTTTGTCTGTTAGGGGATCGAAAATGGCGTTGAGCTTCCTACCTCGATATAGAACTATGCCAAGATAAGGAAGCGGAAGGGAAGAAGACTTAAAGCCAGAGGAAGATTCAATCCAGGAGGATCGAATGGAGGAAAGATCTTTAGCAGGCACATAGCAGCTTTTGGTGGTGTTCACTAGTTGCCCCGAACAACTCTTGTACCATCTGATAAATCCTAGAAGGCTGCGGATAGAACGACGAGCACCATTTGTGAAAATGATGATGTCGTCAGCAAAAGATAAGAAGGAGATAATAGGGCAACCCCGCCAAATACCGAACGTATGGATCTGCCCAGCTATCATAAGGGAGTGGAGTCCACGAACAAAAGCCTCGGCAGCAATGACAAAAAGGGAAGGGACAGGGGATCTCCCTGCCGGAGACCTCTTCCGGACCTGAAATACCCGGTAGCCGAACCATTAATGAGAACGGAAAACCAACAATTGGAGATAAGTCTCCAGATCACATAGATAAGGGGTTTCGGGAAACCAAAAGCCCTGAGGACCTTAATGATGAAGAACCACGACATGCGTCGTAATCCTTAGCCATGTCTAGCTTGACGACCACATAAGAACCCCGAACAACTCTTGTCAATCTGAGAAATCAGCTCCTGGACTAAAAGGACTTTATCAGTGATAAGCCTTCCTTTTATGAACCCAGCCTGCGAAGAAGATGTAATGCGCTCAAGAAACGGTGCTAGCCTAGAGGTTAGGACTTTGGAAATGACCTTATTGGAGAAGTTACACAAGCTGATAGGTCTGAAATCCATGCAAGAGGTAGGTTGATCACTCTTAGGGATGAGAACTAAATTGGTGGAAGTCCAACCAACGGGAAGATCTTCACCATAGAAGAAGGACTGAACGACGAGGCAAAAAGCCGCCTAAATGATAGGCCACACGCTCCTAGAAAATACTCCGTTGAAACCATCTGGCCCACTCGCATTATCCTTGCTTAGAGCAAATACGCAAGCATGTATTTCTTCCAAGCTAGGGGGTGCAGCTAGGTCAGAGTTGTCAAACGGAAGGATTAATCTAGGAATGAAGGCTAGCAGATACGGGTCAGGCGACGAAATCGAGGGAAAGGAGAGGAAGGACTGGAAGTGGGAGAGAATAGTATCTTTGACTTCACTAGGAGTGGAAGCCAAGGAAAGGTCTGGGCGACGAATCTGACGGACGATGAGAAGACTATTCTTCTTACAAATAGTTGAGTGAAAGAACTTGGAGTTCGTATCTCCTTTCACAACCCACTTAATTCTAGCTTTCTGCCTAAGGTGGTCGTGTTCGATACGAAGTTCGGAGGAGAAAGCGATTTGGGCCACCGCCCACGCCTCCTTATGGACCGCATTCGGCTCCTCATTGAAAGTCGCTTTTGCTAGGTTAAGAATTTCTTCAGCCAGTCTGACACAGTCGAAAATATTCTTAAACGCCAGCAGATTCCACGCCTTTAGACAAGTCTTAAGCCTTTTCAGCTTGCGAGAGAAAGCAACACAGGGGGCACCACTCACAGGAGATAACCTGGAGTTGGCAATGACACCGAGGAAGGAGTGGTGAGAATGCCACATGCTTTGGAATCTAAACGAGGAAGGACCGAACAGAGAGTGGGGGGAGCAGCTAAGAAGCATAGAGGCATGGTCGGAAAAAGTGCGATGAAGATGGGAGATAGAAAACAAGAAAGGAAGACTAAACCAACCCTCAGTAGCGAAGATTCTGTCTAGCCTCAACAATATTCGGTTAGGGCCATCTTCGTTGTTACACCAAGTGAAAGCCGACCCAACGAAAGCCACTTCTGAGAGTCCCGAACGAACGATGAAAGCGTTGAAATCCGCAACCGCCAAGAAGTTAACAACATTTCCACCATGCTTTTCTGCTTGATCGGCGACAACATTAAAGTCGCCGCCAAGAACGAAAGCAGAAAATCCCAAGTCAGACAGAGAAAGGACATTCGCCCACAGGACTAGCCTTTCAATCCTATCGCACTAAGCATTGACCCCTGAGAAAAGGAAGGACGAAGAAAGAGCAGGAAACGAACAAGCCATAGATAATAGTTGATCCGAATCGAAGATAGGGCGAACGACAACACATTTGGACCAGAGGATCCAAATCTTGTCGGAAACATTAGCTATGGCCCCACCAAAGCCAAGAGAAAAGACCGAAGGGGAGATCGCTTCTGGTCCCACTAGTGGTTCAAGAAGCACAGCCAAACAGATAGAGTGCTTACGAACAATGCGTTTGAGCCTAGCCAATGACGCATCATTCCCTATCCCACGAACGTTCCAGAAAAGAAAATTCGCCATGGGGAACCAAACCCAAAAGCACTCGGAACTCTAGGAGTAGGCGATGGGGGCGAGCGAACCGCCTAGCTCAGATACGGTAAAGAGTATGACGAGTAGATCTGACGATCTGCTCGGACGCTGCTATAGAGCGTGTGCGAATGGTACGGGGAGTGCGAGGAGCCGCTCGTCGACTACGACGATAGGATCGAGTAGTCATGCGTGCAGAGTCCTCACTAAGACCAGAAAACCCGGAAGACACAACTAGACTCGGATTAGGAGAACAAGCGCCCCTTGCCGAACAGCGAGGGGGGGGGGGGGTAAGAGTTCTTAGTAAGGCGAGATAGACGATCATTATTGATCGCTATCTCGGCCTTACTAAGAAAGGGAGAAAACCTAAAAGACACAGGCAAAGCAGAAACAGCACAAGAAGAAGGAGAAGATGAAGAAGGGGAAGAAATAGAAGTAGACAACTGGAGCAAAGCGACTTGAGAAACAGAAAAAGGTGTGGAGTTGCTCAATGGAGATATTCCAATAAGATATAACAAAGGAGAATGCAGCACAAACAACAACCTATTCTAAGATCTCGAAGCAACTGGCCGGTGTAAGTCCAACTGCCTTGACAAATTTATTAGCCCTAAAGCGGTGAGACTTTTTTGCTAATTCTGATCCAACCAAGTGATCCCTCCCCAAGGATGAGACTTAAATGGTACGAGTAAGACCGGATAGCGCAATTAGGTATGGTTGGAGAGAAGAAATTAGATCTTGGAGTACTAGTGAGATAAGATCTAATGCGCATACAAGCGCGAAAAAGGAGGAGGCGAGGCGACAACAAAGAAAAAGAAGAAAATAGAGATATGGTTCGGCTAGATGAGGAAGGAATCCTTATCACGACGATATCAAAGACCATAGTCAAATCCTGAACCAACTCCAAGGATTTAAAGTAGTCTCAACATCGATGTTGCGACCATATGATGAACGAACGAATTCAGCTAGAAATTCGTAATATAAACTAAAACGGATTTTCCCCTTACCTAGTTGTTACACAAACAAAAACGATTCGAAATTAAATACCCTAAAAACCGGACAAAGGATCTTTCTTAGCCTTTTTGAAGGAAAATTTAAAACTTCTCAAAAATGGAATTTATTATAAACTAATGGTTCCGTATTTATTATTCCAATTTATTACTACTATTATTATTTATATTCAAGTTTGTATTGCAAACTGAAAAACTTTTTCATGTTCACAAATGTTGGCACTTTAAAATATGAAGTGATAATTTCAATGAATCATCCGGTATATATAAAAAGAGGGATACTAAAAATCACAAGGATTGGGTATTAATTATTTTCAAGTTTAGTGGCATATTCCTTGTCATTTCCAATTCCCTTCTTTCTACCAATTGAATTATATTTTTTAAAATCACACAAAGCACAACAATTCTGAAACACAAATAACTTAAAATTTCAAAATCATATCTTTATAAAATTAGGCCTTTATAAAACCATTTTCCAAAACAGTATTTCAAAACTTTCAAAATCCATTTTTATTTTTCCAAATAGTTTTAAAAATAAATTTCTCCTCGAATACAAGGCCAAGAACTCAAATGAATACATTCAACAAAAGAATATCTGGAAATTTAACGAAGTAATGAATGGTCATGCCTTGTAATTATATTTTCGAATGGATACGACATATTAACATGGATTTCTCGTTTTAGACCATGAAAAGGTCTTTGACTTCCGCCAAACGAAACTGAAAAGCAGAAGTTGCAACTATATCGGTTGTAGCTAGATTTTTGCCTAGCCTCCAAACTCAAATCAACGGAATCCACCATATGTCGTCCTCATGCTCTTCACGACGAGATCGCCAACGTACTGTGGGGTAAGACAGAATTGGCTAGAAACCCGAACTTACATATTTCAACTCTTAGTTGCTTAAAGCCCAATTTATATTACGAGTCCCACAACTAATTCATCATCGAAATAAATTAAAGACGAGTAAGGAAGCCGAAGGAAAACAGAAAAGAAAATCAAATTACATTCTCTCACGAGTCCTAATATAACTAATTCCTACAATCATTTAACCTATGCTCTGATACCAAATGTAACACCCTACACTTTTCTACGCTCAAATTTCGACAAAAATCGAAACTTGAATACATAAGCATGGGGAGTGTATATCTAGTACCTACAAATAAATGAGTATGAGCATAATCAAATACGATAAGAAAACTCATAGCGGAAACAAAACAGGATAGACTAGTATTAACTCAAGTAACTATCTTTTTCAAACTAAGTCACTTTGCCAATACCGAGCATGAGAGAGAACGAGAACCGCAAGCCAAACTTAAACATCTGTGAGAACCCGACCTTCTCTAGAAAACCTGGGTGGTTGTATTGAGGAGGAGGGTCAGAACAACAAGATTCCGGTGAACAGGAAATGTACGACATGGATTATAATACATAGATGTATCCCGTTTGGTTCAACCTAATATGTATGCCTATCAAGGTTAGCTATTCTAACCTAACTTTATAGATGTTTACGCATGACCCTACTACCCTTCCCAAAGGACTATTTCCAAAGTATAATACCGAGATAGGACGTTTACGCCTATTTTTATGATGCCTTTATAATAGAGCATGGCTGGTTACTATATCGAGATTAGAACCCTAATTACGGAGTTCCTATATATATACTTTCATTTGCTCATCCTTCATCATTTATTTCCTCACTATCAATGATAGATAGGGTGGATTCTTTCTAATCGCTTAAGACCCTAGGCGGACCTATTGGCCACATGTTATTTCTCGATAATTTGTTTAATGTTAACATGAACTAGAGGGCAATAGCTAAGGGCCCTACTAGATAAGACTTCTGTCATTCACGCATATACCTTTGCCCTGCATAAGGTGAGAGATGGTATTTTATCACTTGTTATACCTTTTAGCTGACCTTACTAGATATCCCCCTTAGCCACTTACTACTTCCCATAGGGTAGGTAGCCAAATCTGACGTTTTTAGTTTCCAGGTTTGGGTAGATAATACACACATGTCATTTAAGACCCCTATACGGAAAGACCTATCCCCAGGTGGACTCTTCAACCCCAGCCACTTAAGACCCAGGAAGCGGACTATACACGAATGTTATTAGGTTCGTACCCAATTAGCCCTTAGTACCTTTCCCTATTGGGATAAAGTGGGCTACGCTATTAAGATATTTCCTATTTGGTTTTTCCTTACGGATGGGAGAAGGACCCCTTTTGTCCACTTAATACCTCACTCATGGAGTAAACCTTATTTTGGAAATAAACAGCGCTACACAAGCTAATTTTGTCATGAGTTCCTATGGTAAATAATAACTAGCATTATTTACCTACTAAGTCCATTCTAACCTTTAATTGTAAGTTCTATATTAACCAGTATAAATAAGGAAAGTTATATCCTACTTACCCTAGGATATTCATTTAATTACTTCCCTAATTGGACTTAGTATTTAAACAACAATTAATACCCATTTACCCCTTATGACAACCATTTTCTTTCATTTCTATGTTTATTGCCCTTTATGACAATAACAGTCGTATTTTCCCTAATACAACAACAGATCTTTAATTTTCATTTATTACCATTGATTACAATTAATGTCATTTATGAGCTTTTTAACGTTATTTTCCGTCAACACCCGGATTAAGTTATATAGAACATAAGTCCAAGGAATTTGATGCAATAGTGACCGAGGATTGCCTAAGGATATCCGGAGATCAGCAGTATTAACCCAAGTCTACCTTTCCTAAAGCATTGGAATCCCTATCCTGAAGATTAGATATCCTCCCCCAAATGATAAATAATCCAATTATAATACAGTGGGGTTCCGAAATAACCTGAAAAAAATTTACTTAGCTTGACATGACTAAGGTTTTATGGAATTTGTGGAATCAATTATTCCCTGGATCACGATTACAATGATGTATATTGTGATAAGAAGAAAACAGGCTAATATTTCTTCATATTCGGGGAAAAGAGCGTCGCAATGCTTATCAACTCAGATTATCATTCTGCATCGAACTGGTCCGAAGGGCCTTGGTTGCGTCAAGAGATGAGTCGTAAACTTGCTGACAACCTCCTTTTTGAGGTCAAAAAGCATTAGGCTCATTATGAGAGCGTTGATCAGCATTACAAAACCCTCAAAATGGAAGGAGGAGGACTCCGAATTTCTATGAAGCCCCCCTTTTTACATGAAGACGCCACGATCAACTTTCCCATACGAAAGGTTAGTGTTAACTCCCTGTTTCATCGTAATAACACAACAAGATTATCAAATTGCAAGATGTTTAATTCTCGGTATTCTCCATTCATAAATTGTAGATGTATTACAAGAGTTGAATAAATCCTTAATTTGCTTTGGGGAATTAGGATTTTCTCTTTTCTAAGAAGAAAGAACAAGACTGAGAAATGAAAAATTCGTCCCCCTCTATGTGGCTCCTGAATTCTTATTTATAGGGAATTGGGGAGGCCTTCTACTGTTGGGCTATTAGGCCTGCCAGGGCCTTTGCCGACCGCTTTCTTTCTTGGTCTCAGACGTTTCGCTTCCGGTCGTCTTTGGGGTGCTAATTATAGCGTTCAAAGTGAGGGTCCCGGTCAATTAGGACTTCTTTAAGATTGATCTGGGCTTGTCTATGTGGTGACTTTCAGATGGCATTTAATCCTATGGTAGCAGCTCCTAGAGGTAAGCTTTCGGACGTAATCTTTTGGATGTAGGCTTCCGGCTTTCTCATGAATACTTTGAGGAGCTTGCTCTCATGGTGTATGTAGATAACTGTCGGTTCGAAACCACTGTCGGTTTCCGTACTAGGTGGATTAGTACAGATAGCATGTATCCTTGCTTGGGTCTTGATTAGCCTTCCGGTGGAGCTTTCGAGATAGTCTGATTTTCCGGAAGGTGGCTTCCGGTGACTTTTCTGTTGTCTATCAATGTGGCCTTTTGTTATTTATGCGATTGATATTCCAAGAGCTGGTTCCGGACGATCTTTATGTATTTTTGGCTCGATACCTTTGGTACTTTTACTTTCTGAGGTGTTGGTACTAAGTAAGTTAATATTGATAGCCCTTCTAGGCAACAATAAGCGGAGCTCATATCTTCCTTTCTTTCGTGGTTTTTGTCAAAGGTTACCTTTCGCTACAGGACTTCCCGTCGGGCAGTCCGTGTCGGACGGACCATGCCGGATAAAACTTCGCCAGCATTCTATAGGTTTTGAGCTCTTTCCTTCCTGGGGAGTGTCCGTTTATGCTGCCCTTAGATTATTCTTTTGATCTTCTCTATTATTCGGCTTTTTGCTTTGGAAGATTCTTTCATGCTTGTATTCCTCCGATATCCCTTCACCGTCAGCCTACGTTAAGGATTCATTTTGGTAGTAACATTTGTCCCCCCTAGTGAAGAGGTGTCTTCGACTTTCCAAGTCAAGATTTTTCTTTCCAAACACTTTTCTACTTATTTGTGAGTCGTTTCTTAATGTTGGGTTCGTCATGGAACCTTGAAGATTTGAAGATCAGAGGTCCCCTTTCGGCATTTATGGAGAACTAAATTAACCCAGTCTCGGGTTTTGATCTAGATGGAAGAGCGGAAACTTTCTCCGGTACTTGTAAAGTGCCGGATCAACCCAAATTCGGATATTTGAAGGTCGGAAACCCTTTTTGGCATCTGTAAAGAGTCGAATCAACCCAGATTAGGGTACTTGAGGATTGAAGACCGGAAACCCCTTCCCGCATTTGTAAAGAGCCGAATCAACCCAGATTCAGGTATTTGGAGATTGAAGACCAGAAACCCTTTCCGGCATTCGTGAAGAGCCGAATCAACCCAGATTCGGGCATTTGAAGGTTGAAGACCGAAAGTCCCTTCGGGCATTTGTGAAGAGCCGAATCAACCCAAATTCGGGTATTTAGAGATTGAAGACTGAAAACCCCTTCCGCCATTTGTGAAGAATCGAATCAACCCAGATTCAGATATTTGGAGATTGAAGACCGGAAAACCCTGCCGACATTTGTGAAGAGCCGAATCAACCTGAGAGCCGAGTCAACCCAGATTCTGGTATTTGGAGATTGAAGAACGAAAACTCCTTCCGACATTTGATTTGTGAAGCAGAGGTTGTACGTGCTTCCTGAGCCACTCTCTGGGCTTTTGATGTCAAAGAAGAGGATGTACATGCTTTGTTGGCCACTCTCTGGGCATGTGCGTTCGGAGCGCTTGGCTAGCTTATCCACAAGCAGGGCCCGAGGACTTACCCGTCCTCCCTCTAGGAGGCGCCTTATCTTGACCATCGTAGGTAATGATAAGGTCTTAGAAACTTAGATGGGGCAATTGTAGATACATAACTAAGGTTTACTCTTTTGACGCTCTATACTGATCATTGTAGGCACTGATAGAGGCTTACACGCCACCGCCCTTCGAGGGGTGCCCTATCCTGACCATCGTAGGTGATGACAGGGTTTGGCGTTCCCTTCTGCGGGTAACGCGGAACATAAACAGAGGTAGGACATGGTCTTCTGCGAGTAGAGGTATGACGTGCTTAGTTCTAGCAGAGGCAAGGCGTACTCTTCTACGAGCAGAGGCAGAGCGTGTGTAACAACCCGGAAAATCTGAACCAGTTTAAAAATTTTAAATTGGCTATTTTAGTGGATTTTAAATATTTAAAATAAATATTTTAGATAATAACGAAGAAAAGTCTGTTTGAATCGATGTTTGAAAATAAATATAATTAATTTTAGTTATAAACAAGGCCTGAAATGGCGCGGTAGTTTAAAAAATTGAATTCAAACTTTGACTGACTGTACCGGGTGCAAAGTAAAACGGATTTTAGTGAAACCAAAAATATTTAAATATGTTCGTGAATATCTTTCTAGAGAATCTGAAAAATCGAAGTTTCATAGCGGGAATCAAAAGTTATGGCCAAATGAATTTTCAGAAAGGTCGCTATAGAGAATATATCGCCCTTGAAAATAGATATTTTGCATACGACTTCAGAATTCGACGAAACCACTTTTTGGATTCGGGATGTCAAATTATTGCTAGGTTTCAAATTTCATAATTTTTGAAGTTAATATGTGAGCGTGGCAAAGAAAAATATGTTTTGGTCAATTACAGTTATATTGGATCAACCCGAAAAGGGCCATTTTTCAAATGGTCTCAAAATTCGACGAAACTAGTTTTGTTGGGACTGTATCGTCAAAACATAGCTAGATTTATTTTTCGGGAATTTTTAGAATCAATATGTGTCCCCGGCAAATTGAAATGTACGATCAAATTAAATATTGAATGTTTTGTATTTAAATTTGAAGGAAAACTGACTGAAACAGTCGAATAGGCCTACGAAACATATCCCATTATGTTCGAAATGGGGGTATTTAGCTAGGGACGACAGTCGTCGGGTCTGGATTGGAGTTCGTAGGCGATAAGGGGTATTTTAGAAATTTAAAAATATATAAATAAAGTAAAAAATCTCATTGGCCCATTGACTTTCTCTCTCCCCAATCGTAAATCGCGCACGGCGGAAATCAGTTCCAACCTTCTCTCCTCTCTAACTTCCTCCACACGCTGAATTAGCACTCCACCCAGTTGAGGTTTTCGAAGAGCTCGACGAGAGCTTCAAATCCGTAGCAGCCGCGCCTTCCCTCGAGCTGTGTGCATCGAGAATCATGCTCGGGAAGTCCGGGACTTCAACCCGCCGCCACCGTTCACTGGCGCCACCGAACTGGGCCCCACCTTCGGCGCAGCTGCGCCTCCCCTAGCCTGACAACGTGGAGAAACCTAATCGTCTTCAAGTGCAACGGATTGGCCGATAAATCCAAACCTAGATTTGAAGAATTTCAGAAGGTAACGGCAGAATTATTTTAAATAGATTATAGCACTTCTAAGCGCTACGGTTTTTGATTTCACTGTAAAAATCGTATCTTTCTCGTTTGTTGACAAAATTCAGTGAAACAAGAGATGGTGGACCCGTGAGGACGTCTTCTACATTTTAGAAGAGACCGCATATTTTTCTGAGCCTTCTGCAATTTTTGGAGGAGTGGAACCCAATGTGAGATTTCTAAATTATAAACGATATGGAAACGATGATGTATAAATTATATAGTCGAGGTATGAGTTATATAAGCGTTGTACCCCTCATGTATTTTCATGTGTTATGGAAATGAAAGAAAAACATGCTCGCCTGCGTGCGAATTAGATGCATGAAATCCACATTGTCAAAAACCGCATGGTTTTAAGGTAGAGCGAGGAGCCGTACATCGATACGGTCCCGGTTTTAACTACCCTGCCGTTATGCTGCCGAAATTTCCTGAAATATTTCAGTGTTTGATTTATTTTCATGTGTTGAAACTACATTCATATGTTGGATGGAAATTCATGTGTTGAGTGACATTCATGTGTTGAATAAATTGTTTTATAATAAAAATCACATTTTTATCACCTGTTTGAACTATATAAAATAATCGTGTTTTGAAATAAATTGTTTTATAATAAAAATCACATTTTTATCACCTGTTTAAACTATATAAAATAATCGTGTTTTGAAATAAATTGTTTTATAATAAAAATCACATTTTTATCACCTGTTTGAGCTATATAAAATAATCGTGTTTTGAAATAAATTGTTTTATAATAAAAATCACATTTTTATCACCTATTTGAACTATATAAAATAATCGTGTTTTGAAATAAATTGTTTTATAATAAAAATCACATTTTATCACCTGTTTGAACTATATAAAATAATCGTGTTTTGAAATAAATTGTTTTATAATAAAAATCACATTTTTATCACCTGTTTGAAACTATATAAAATAATCGGGTTTTGAAATAAATTGTTTTACAATAAAAATCACATTTTTATTAAATACATGAATTGTCAAAAATAGGGATGTGTTGAAATAAATGGCTGTTGGATAAAAATGTCATTTTTATCAAATGTATGAAATGAATATGGTTTTGAAATCGAAGGATGGATTATATTTATATATATGTATATATAAATATAATTAAATTAAATCGAATAACGATGCTGAAGTTCGAAATTTGAAATCGAAAGTTCAAACGATTGTACCGGGAGATCCGACCATCAGATTTTCCCAAATATGAAACCGTTGGATTCGTTTTGAAAAGATCTTTCTAGTGGTATAAAATTTGTAAAGATCCAACTGCTAAATTTTTAGATATGTGTAAATCAAATCAGCAGAAAAACAGCGCCACGGCCGCGTTATGGCCCGAAGCGTCGTTTGAATGAATTGGCTATTTTTAAATAAATAAAAATAGCGATAAATCGTGATAAAATATTATAAACGATATGGAATGAAAATAAACTGAATTTGCTCGGATTATTAGATATTTGATGGTTGAATGTGTTTGGCGTGAAAATTACATTAAAGAACAAAATGATTGATGTCGAATAATTTAACCATTGAAATGAATTGATTTGAAATATTAAATATACGTGAATTATTTGAAAAGGCCGAGTTAATTCTCATTTCAAATAATTGATCGACGATTAAAAGTCGAAGATATGAAGGCGGTGCAAGACCGATGATCTTCACGTCGAATGGAGGGGTGCTACTGATGTTCATGTTAGGAGTTGCTACCTTGAAGGGGCTGATGTAGTAGCCGTCCGGACGTACATGTTGATTGTATGAATGAGCGAGGAATAAAGATCCTCCGGTTTCGTTCAGACCCAGAACAGGCTTGTAAATGGATGTGTGTCCGACGTTGTATATTGACAACGTGGCATACAGAGATGCTGTGAACAAAGCTTTTGTTGAAAAGCAGAGCTTTGTGGTTGATGATCAAAGCACCGCCTGTGTGTCATAGCTTTGTGTTTATCGTTGTTTCGCGAGCCTCACACCCCGGTATGAGCTAGAAACGGGAGAGGACATCAGGGAGAACCTGCGTTTCTTTCTAGCTAGGAGTGGTGTCAGATTTTACATGGCCTGACATTTTACTTATGTGGATGATGGATAGCGAGGCGCCTCGGTTAGTTCGGTCTCTTTGGAGCCGATGGTCTGGTCGGGATATGACCAGTTTACGCCCCATAGGGTGGGGAAACACATTGTTCAGGGTTTGAGTTTAATCCACATCGAGTGGACCGGCCCTGACGATCCAAGGCTTGACTGAGTACTTGCCTAAGACATGGTAGGCTAGATTGTCTCGAAGCGGTGAGGACGATCCCTGGCCTCGGTTCATGACGGAAATCCAATTTCCAAATACGACATCGTGCGATTTTGATTGTATACCTATATATGGCGACATAGTGGTATGGGGCATTAATGCCGTCTATGATTTATAGTTATGATTCAAATTGTTTTTGAAACATATAAACACTAGCAATAATATCAATTGATTTGTTTTGCTCGTATCAAGCATATTTTGGCCATTATAAGGTAAAACTCTATCCTCTGGTTTGTGTTGCATTGTGTGATGGGAACTGAGTCTTGTAATGGTTTCATTTTTATGAAAAGCATTGCGATGTTTAAAAGATTTACTTATTTTAAAGCACTGGCAATCACTGGAGTAAACTCGTTCCGCGAAAGTGGCGTGGTCCTGTGATTTGCCATATTGTAAAATAAGTTAAAGTAGATTTCTCGTACTAGTCCCATGACTGCCTCGTAGTTTGTTTCACTTGCAAACTCGGTTGCCCCTATTTCTGCACAGACAGCCTTATATTCAGGTTTTAGCAGGCTCTTTCAGGATAGCTGGAGCTGAAGATGGATTCTATCATTTATCTCTTTTTATGTTGTTCAGCTCCTATTGTACATTTTTGTTTGTTTTCCGCTGTAGACATTCATGTATAGTTGAACTGTATCTGTACTAAGTATGATCCTGTATACTGTGTAACTATGATGTTTATTATATCCAGTATATTCTGTTGTACATTATCTGGTGTATTTAATTATTTCTGTTCTGCTGTTATCTGTTTATGTGCTACATTCCAAAGATTACCCTTGCCTTCGTGTTACGGGGTTTGGGTCGTCACAAGCGTGGTATCAGAGATTTGGTTAAGCTTAGAAATGGGATATAACATATTAACGAACTCGTCAGAAATAGAACCAGTAGTGTTCTAGGACGAGTAACTCATTACAGATAGGATCAGTAATATCCTAGTATGAGTATAGCAAAATGGAATACACCTCGATAGACACATTTACTTTCAAGTATATGTTTCTATGCTATATAATATCTTTTCTGTGACCTGACACTTGATCTGCTATTTGCAGAAGTACTAGAAAATGAGTGTTAGAAACAGAAGGAATGCAGAACCAGATCTAGAATCTCTATTAAAGAAGTATCGAAATCTGGGTGGAGTACCATTCTCGGGAAATGAATCCATTAGTCAAACCCAAGATTGGATGCGTTCTGCTGAAAGAATTCTTGAGCGTCTCCAGCTAAGGGACGACCAGAAAAGATTAGTGGCATCTTGGGCGCTCAAAGATGAAGCTTTGTTCTGGTGGGATTCGATTATTAAAGATAATCCAGAAGGTGATATCACCTGGGATAGATTTAAAGAAATTTTCAGTGAAAGATTTATTCCTCCAGAAGCAACTGAGCGATTATGTGATGAATTCTACTATCTGATACAAGGTAATATGAATATTCCCGAATATCATAAAAGATTCAATGAACTTTCTCGTTTTGCCCTGCATCTAATTTAAGATCCAAAGAGGAAGAATCTGAGGTTTATTAATGGTCTTCAAAGGAAATACCAGAATAGTGTAATGGGGCATGTGAAGCTTCCTTTTGCTGAAATGATATACATGGCTTATCAATATAAAGATTTAGATAAGCGAGGCCTTTTTGTCGACGAAGAGGAAGTCAGTTCGAGAAACAAAAGAAAATTCAAAACGGATAGCCCAGAGATAGGTACACAGCCTGAGGCCAGTACAACGTCTGGGGCCAGAAAGAAGCCTAAAACCCATAGGAAAAAGGAGAAGGCAGTAGTATGTTTAAAGTGTAATCAGCAAGGGCATTCAATAAGGAAATGTGAATCCTCGAAGAAAGAAAGAAATGTTGGGTCTAAACCCAATAAGGAGCAAAAGAAATCTCATGGTACAAGGGAATGCTATAAGTGTCATCGGGCAGGTCATCTTGCTAGAAATTGCCGACTATCAAAGAAATCGGAAATGGTACAAGTAAATGAAGTGGCTGAAACTTCAGAACCCTCCGCTACTCAAAGAAAGTCGGATGTTTTAGAAGGCGCGCTAACTGTCAAAAACATTCCAGTGAAAGTACTATTTGATATAGGCGCGTCAAGAAGCTTTATTGCAAAGAATGCGGTAAAGAAACTGGATTTGAATTTGAGAAAGCTAAAAGAACCGATGACTGTTCATAATTCGGTTGGGGGTTCCCTCGATCTTAGTTGGATTTGTGGGGTTCCTGTTTCTTTTTCCTGTTATCGGTTCCCTACTATCTCTATTGTCATGAATTTCACAGAATTTGATCTTATTCTGGGGATGGATTGGTTAACCAAATATGAAGCTGAGGTTAAATATGCCGACAGAGTCGTAAGGGCGAAGATTAAATCAGGCAATTATATAACCATTCCCTGTGAAGGACCGAATTCTGATAGAAAAGACTTTTGGGCAGCTTTAGATGTTTCTCCTGCTCGGATAGAACCTGTTCCTGTCGCTGCGGAGAATATTCCGGTCGACATTGAGAATATACCAGTTGTCAAGAACTATGCGGATGTGTTCGAAGAAGTTGTTAGCTTACCTCCACAGAGAGAAATTGATTTCAAAATCTCTTTAGTTCCAAATGCAAGGCCAGTAGTTCGCGCCATTCGAAGAATGACCTTGAAGGAGAAAGATGAGTTAGATAATCAAACTCGACAGCTAGTTTGGAAGGGTCTGATCAGACCTAGTTTCTCTGATTGGGGAGCAGCAGTGGTATTTGTCCCAAAGTTAGACGGTACTCTCAGACTATGTGTAGATTATCGTGACTTGAATAAGCAGACATTGAAAAACAAATATCCATTGCCGCGGATTGATGATTTGTTGGATCGGTTGAATGGCGCACAAGTGTTTTCACGAATGGACCTAGCTACAGGTTTCCATCAGCTTTGTATTGCCGAAGAGTGTGTTCCTTTGACAGCATTCAGAGGTCCAGACTTATTCTATGAGTGGTTAGTAATGCCGTTCGGCTTACGTAACGCTCCAGCTTATTTTGTCAATCTAATGAACCGAGTATTCAGAGGAGTATTGAACAAATTTGTTCTGGTTTTCATTGATGATATACTGATCTTCTCTAAGTCAAAAAGCGAGCAAGAAAAACATTTGGAACAAGCATTAGAAATTTTGAGAAGGAATGGTTTAAAAGCAAAGTTTTCCAAGTGTATATTCTGGCAAGAAGAAGTCAAATTTCTTGGCCATGTCGTCTCAAAGCAAGGAATTTCAGTGGATCCCAGTAAAATCACTGCTATTCAGAATTGGAAATAGCCTCGTACACCCACAGAAATCCGAAGTTTTCTCGGATTGGCCAGTTATTTTTGGAAATTCATTAAGGATTTTGCGAAGATATCTAGCTCCTTAACAAATCTTACAAAGAAACATTCGAGATTCAATTGGACTCCCGAATGTGAGGAGGCATTCCAGAAGCTGAAGTTAAAACTGACGACTGCTCCAGTGTTAACGATAATTGATGGCAATCAGGACTTGAAAGTCTGCACTGATGCTTCTAAAGAAGGTTTTGGTGCAATACTAATGCAAAGAGGCCAAGTAGTTGCTTATGCTAGCCGTCAATTATAGCCACATGAAAAGAATTATGTAGTTCACGATCTTGAATTATTAGGAATCGTGTTTGCAATGAAAATATGGAGGCATTATCTATTGGGTGAGAAGTTCGAACTATATACTGACCATCAATCTTTGAAGTACTTATTCACCCAGAAAGATCTGAATATGAGGCAGCAGCGTTGGTTAGAATTTCTCGCAGCTTATGATCTAGATATTTTATATACTCCGGGGAAAGCCAATGTTATAGCTGATGCGCTCAGCAGGAAGAATGTGATCATCGCCAGTATTATCATTACACCATCGTTGATTGATAAAATAACTATTCTTCAGAAAGACGATAGTTTTATTAACGAGATGATCAGAAGAATTCAAAGGGGCGAAGTATCCAGTTTCCAAGTGGATAGCGCAGGAGTTCTGAGATTGAAAGGTAGAATTTGTATTCCCGACAATCATGAGCTCAAAAGAGAAGTGATGGACGAGAGCCACAAGTCCAAACTGAGCATCCACCCAGGGGTTAGCAAAATGTATAATGACCTCAAGCGAACTTTCTGGTGGAAGGCAATGAAAAGAGACATCTCTATATATGTGAGTCGGTGTTCCACCTGTCAACAAGTCAAAAGCGATCAGCAGAAACTCGCTGGATTGTTGCAACCTTTGGAAGTTCCAGGCGGAAAGTGGGAACAGATTTCTATGGATTTCATAGATGGTTTGCAAAGAACCAGGAAAGGAAATGACAGTACTTGGGTGATCGTAGATCGTTTCACGAAGACCGCCCATTTCATACCTGTCAGGTCGAACAGAACTGCTCAGAGTCTGACGCGGATATATTTCAAGGAAATTGTTAGACTGCACGGAGTTCCCATGAGCATCGTTAGTGATCGTGACCCGATTTTTAAATTTTGGGAAGCATTCCAAGCAGAATTGGGAAAGAAGCTGAACTTGAGCACCGCTTATCATCCCCAAACAGATGGTCAAACTGAGAGGGTGAATCGTATTCTAGAAGATTTGTTGCGGGCTTGTATTATTGATTTTGGCGTATCATGGGAAGACCACTTGCATTTGGCCGAATTCTCATATAACAACAGCTATCAGGCGAGCTTGAAAATGTCCCCATTCGAAGTATAGTATGGTAGACCGTGCCGATCCCCTGCTTGTTGGGTTGAACCTGGTAACAGGCTTGTGTTGGGGCCAAATATGATTCGTGATGCTGCAGATAAAATCGATTTCATTAAGAAACGATTACTAGCCGCTCAAAGCCGACAAAAGAGCTATGCAGATAAGAGAAGAAGAGGTATATCATTTGCTGTTGGCGACTATGTTTATTTGAAGGTATCTCCGATGAGAGGAGTGATCCGGTTCGGTAAAACAGGGAAATTGGCACCCAAATTCATTGGTCCGTTTCCTATTCTTGAACGGATTGGAACTTTCGCTTATAGGGTTCGATTACCTGATTGGTTGCCTGGAGTACATGATGTATTTCACGTATCTTAACTTCGAAAGCATGTACATGATCCCAATTTGATCGTGGAAGAAGCAGCTCAATGGGATATAGAAATTACTCCATAATTGGCTGTGAGAAGAGAGCTGATCAAGATAATTGGCAAAGAAACCAAAGAGCTGAGGAACAAGAAGGTTCACTTGGTCAAAGTGCAATGGAGTGGAGATCCGCGTGATTGTACTTGGGAAACAGAGGAAAACATTAAGAAAGCCTATCCTAAGTGCAGAGTGGATATCTCTGATTGACTCTGGTGCAAGGTACATTTACCATACTTTGCAATTTCCATTATGTTCTCTACTTTGATGTTGTTTTCTTTTCATGGAGGTAAAATTTTAATCATAAAATCTGAATGATTTTAAAAGAATATATGAATTAACTAATATATTTGTGAAAAGTTAAAAATAAATTGATTGATGTTTGTGTTGTGGGATTGTGGATTGGATTAATTAAATTATTAGAATGGTAGTTAATTAAATCAATAAGAGAATGAATGGTAGAATTTATTCGAATAAATCACACATTGAACTGATTAGAGAATTAAGTAGAAATATATACATGTGCATTATATATGTTTGAATAGGTAAATGGATTGGCTGTTGAGTAAAGATTTTATTTGCGTGCCCGACAAATAGGTAAACCTTAATTAGTTGGATGCGCACTTTTATTATTATATCAACTCCTGTGAATGCCATTGGATGCGGAGTGCTGGTTATTCTGTGTGTAATTAATAAATGTCGCCATAGGATAGTAACAATTAATTTTGAACTACACTACATAAGCATTTGGAGCTTGTGTGACGAGGTTGAAGATTTACCATACGAGCGAGAGGCTTTTATGGCGATGACTATATTTTAAAGGTTGAACTGATGAATGATATGGACCATATAAAATTGTAACGATAAATTGCCAGATTAATAAAAACCCCACACGGGTCTAGAGATGATAATAAACACGTCTCTCTAGTCTTGTAAGGCACAAAAACCGTTGGTAGGGTGTCGAGAATTTATTCTCTGGAGTTATTATCTATACACGCTCCTCTATGGACACTAGAATATACCACTATAAATATGTGTATGCTTATTAGGATTTATTGGGTACCTAATACGGCCCAATAAATTTCCAAACCCCTCCCCATACAAAGGAGGTTATGGCGAAATTTTTCAAAAATTTAAGGTGTTAGCCAAATTTTTGAAGAACTTGAAAATTCTTAGAAACTGAAAAGTTAAAGAATGGAAGCCAGATTGAAAGTAGAGTTGGTTAATTAAACCACTTTGTTCCTTTTCGGGGACGAAAAGTTTTAAGTGGGGGAGATTGTAACAACCCGGAAAATCTGAACCAGTTTAAAAATTTTAAATTGGCTATTTTAGTAGATTTTAAATATTTAAAATAAATATTTTAGATAATAACGAAGAAAAGTATGTTTGAATCGATGTTTGAAAATAAATATAATTAATTTTAATTATAAACAAGGCCTGAAATGGCGCGGCAGTTTCAAAACTTGAATTCAAACTTTGATTGACTGTACCGGGTGCAAAATAAAACGGATTTTAGTGAAACAAAAAATATTTAAATCTGTTAGTGAATATCTTTCTAACGAATCTGAAAAATCGAAGTTTCATAGCGGAAATCAAAAGTTATGGCCAAATGAATTTTCAGAAAGGTCGCTATAGAGAATATATCGCCCTTGAAAATAGACATTTTGCATACGACCTCAGAATTTGACGAAACCACTTTTGTTGGATCCGGGATGTCAAATTATTGTTAGGTTTCAAATTTCATAATTTTTGAAGTTAATATGTGAGCGTGGCAAAGAAAAATGTGTTTTGGTCAATTACAGTTAAATTGGATCGACCCGAAAAGGGCTATTTTTCAAACGGTCTCAGAATTCGACGAAACTAGTTTTGTTGGGACCGTATCGTCAAAACATAGCTAGATTTATTTTTCGGGAATTTTTAGAATCAATATGTGACCCCGGCAAATTGAAATGTACGTCCAAACACAACAAGAAAAATACCATATTGCAACTAGCTATTTGCAACAGGCGATACATGACAGTTGCAGTAAATAATATTTAGCAACAGACCTATTGTAGCAGTTGCAATAGATGAGATTTAGCAATAGGTCTTTTCTTTCTGTTGCGAAAAACATATTTAGCAACTGCGCTTCCCTTCCTGTTGCAAAAACATACTTTTAGCAACTTTGCTTTTAGAACAGTCGCAACAAACATATTATTTGCAACTACGTTTCCTAGTCAGTTGCGAATAAATTTCTTTAGCAACTGTTTTCTGCACTTGCCATAACAATATTTTTTTACAAGTGGAAAAGTCAGTTGCGAAAAACATACTATAAAAAATAAGTATAAGCTTTTAATGATTAACTTTTAATAATTAATTTTTATTAAATGATTAACTACTCGTAATTATATAATAATTAGTATTAATATTTAATAATTATTAATTAATAATAAAATTTAATCATTATAAAGTGATATTTATAACTAGTGATTAAATAACAATAATTAATAATTAAGATTTAAAAAATAAAATAATAAATAAATAATTATTAAATAATAATAAATTAATAATAATAAAGTTAATGGATAACAATTAATAATTAATTTGAAATATGAATATATTTAAATTTTTAATAATTAAAAAAACTAATAAATTAATAAAAAAAACAAATGATATTCGATTAATATTACTATTAAGGAGTAATTAGTAATTAATAATAATTTCTTGTATGGATTAATTTATAATTTGTGTTTGATAGAGGTATTTTTATGAATTAATTAATAGCTTCTAGTTATCATTAATAATTAATTTTTATATTTCAAATATTATATTTAATTATTAGTGATCAATAAATTCAAGTCACGTTTTTTTCCTAGGACGAAAGTTCAAAAGTATACAAATTTAAACTATTATTTATGCCAGGCTAACTAATTCCATTTTGGTAGGTAAATAACTTAAGGCGGGCTCCAAAATTAAAAAGGCGGGCTCCCGAAAATTTAAGGACCCCTTCGCACCTAATATTTCATGCCCGCTTCACTTGCTTTTTCCCATCTCCTCATTCTAAATCTAGTTCAAAGCCCTCAATACTCTTGCTCAACTAAAATAATCCATAATAAAATTAGACAAATATTCGAAGCTTGGCAGGAGAAAAAGCGGAGAAGGGGAGGTTAGGATCTGAAGTAGGGTTTATGACAAGCGAAGACGATATTTGGGATCTGAGTCGCTACCATTCGATTTCCCTCAAATCTGCACCTTACGAGCAAGTCGCGCTATTGAGCCTCGTCTTCCATCTCCTCTTTAGTGTTCCTTGCAGCTGGTAGGTTTTGGCCGTGGGTGTTTTCCACAAAGAGCCTTTCATATTCGAGCTCTACTTAGCCCAGTTCTTATCGGCTTGACTTATGCTGCGCTGGTCATTAGGACGGACTGGTGGTTAGTGCTGCTGGTTTTAACAATCGTTGCTGCTTGGAGGATTAAGGCTTGACAATCCCAAATTAATTAACCTCCAGCTTATGGTAACTATAATTTTCCTAGTTACATATTAGTTCAATATATTATAGTGCTTTGGATATTAGAACGTGGAATCTTTAGAAGTTGCTTTAGGCTCAGGTATTTTAATTATTTGAAGAAGTGGGATGTTATTATATCGCCGCTGACCAATACATTGAGATAATATAATGTGTGGATTTGAATTATCGCTTATAAAATATATTTTTGCAATCAGGTGACTTGTAACTTTACACAAGAACTCACATTTATTGTTTTCTGTGATGTTCATTTACTGGTGTAATGCTTACCTAACTTTGTAGAAAAAAAATCACATTTACAAATTAATCTAGATGGTTTATAACAAAATTCAAGCATATCATTATGGTTTGTAACAAAATTCAAGCATATCATTCGTCATATTACTACATACTTTTTTTTCTAGTAATTTTTCATCTAGGACTAACTTGTGCAACGGTGGCGACCATATCCTTGGAATGTACTAGCTGGACATATATTGTGAATGATAGGATGAGTATTACTGTAGCTTTGCATTTGATATTTTCAATTTTTAGATTTGGGTTGTCCATTTGATAAGTAACATAACCAAACAACTCGATGTCGAAGATTTAAACATCGTGCATGTTATAGAAATTTTCTTCTTCTTTTTTTGGTGGACATTTCAGAGAAAATAATAATGAAGGAGAAAAGTAAAAAACAGATAATAACTCCAGTTAGATATGCGCATATATTTGTCTTTCTGTTGAACTTAGTTCACACTTGTGAATATATTGTTGCGGTTTCTCTTCTTTTGTAGTGCTTCATAAAAGCATCACAAAAGCGATGAATGTCTGCGCGTTAGACATAAGGCTACAAATGGTAATATATTAGCAACAAGCTAGGATAAATAGCTAACTAGTACTATTGATTTTTCCTACAAATTGTTTGCAGAATTTTGAATATAGAGCACTCTACATTTTTTTTCTTTGTGAGTGTAACAATATAGGAACTTTTACTGTAATAATACAAAGGATTTTTAAGTTAATCATCATGCTTATACTTTGTTGTCTTTGCACCATCTTTAGTCAGTAAACAAAGCAAATATTGAGCATTGTATGTTTTTGCTTTATGTTATATATGTCAACCCATTCATTTCATAAATTTAGGCATGCAAAAATTGAATATTAGATTATGTTTTAATATATGTAAAGCTGGTACCCATAACTGGGAATGAGATTCCTCTTCAAAAATGTGTCCACATTTGTCCATATTTCCCTTCAATAATTTCAATCTTCTACAACTCAAAATTCAAGACGAATTTGAGTATGCACCAAAAAGAGAAGATGTCGAAGAAAATGAGACGACTAAATCAACTAGCTTTTTCCTTGTTTTCAACGGTCGTGACAAGAAAAAATGGCATCGTTATTCCCATGCCCGTGTTTTAAATGGGTATGCTAGAGTTGGAATATCAGGGACTGATAGGATAGTCGTGCAGCGGAGTGCAATAGCGAGTTTAGTTTGGTCATTGGTGACCCAAGATGATGAAGCCATTGTCATTTAGCTAAGGAAAAAAGAAAAATTAAAGATAAAAGAAAGGGGTACCTGTGCATGTTTGGGGAAATAGAAAAGTTGCCAAAAAAGGTAACGTGTGCATGCATTTATCCATGCACATCAGCGGAAAATTAAAGGAAGGTGTGGTAATGAAAAGGAGAGAAGGTGATATTTTGCGTTAGCAAGTGCATGCATACCAAATCAAAGAAGGGAAGTTACAAACCTTCAATGTTATTAAGAAATAAGACTCACAAAATGCTGGTCAGGAACGCCAGGAGGTGGTGCTAGAGATTGGTGGAGGTAACATGTGTTGGTGATGCAATTAGGCAAAGAAGGAAGGCGCAGCTTGTAGGGGAAGAAAAAGAAGAAAAAATGGGTTGAAGAGGAGAATGCCAGAGTTGAAGAAAAAGTAAACAGAGTCATGGCTGAAGATGTTGTCACAACAACCTAAGTTGGTGGTGAGGCTTGGGCTGAGAGGTAGGCTCGGTTTGGTTAAGGAAAATTACACGGAATGGAAAAAAGTAAGAAAATGACAACGTTGCATGAAAAATGAGAGTGCATAATTCATTTTTACTTAGTCATTTTAAACATAAATGTAAAAGAAAATAATAATAAAATATGTACTAATATAATGTTATAGTTTTACATATGTGAAACCATATAAGATAATTTACCTTAAACACACCAGAAAATGCTATGTGCGTATGCACGATGACATGTCGTTTGCTGTACATCATTTAATTTGAAATGCTTTCTAATTATTGAATACAAGAAAATATATGTCATATGATTGGTGTGTGTTAATGTTTAAAATACTAAATTGATCATATTACAAGTAACTCAAGCTATAGTTGCATTTTAGGATTTAAATTGATTTAATCCTAGCTAAAATTATTTTGCCTTGAATATGACCTTTACTGACATGTGTCTGAGTTTACAGTGCTACACAAAGCCTATTTTGTGAATGAATGGGAGCAGATTTAACTAGTGTTAAAATATCAGAGCAGATACATGGAGTATGGCTTCTCGTCTAATGAATGGGCCTGCTAAGTAAATAACGCTTTTGTTTCAAATGTAGTGTATTGTTTAATCCACACGTGGCTGTATAGATTGGTTATGCAAACTACATTGCTTTTTGTTACAATGAAATTGATATGCCTAATTTTATAGTGTATAGAATGTGTTGGAAGGCTAGTATGACAACATGTACATGGAAGACAATGCAAAAAAGTGAAGTAATTGCAAAACTCAAGAGCCACCTCTTACGTGGTACAAGGTACACTGTAATATATATAGCTAAAATAGGTAAATTTCTTTCTTTTTTCATGAATGCACACAAATTCAATTATAATGCAGGCCTTAACCAATGCTCCAGTAGAAATAAACATGCTGGCACTGAGAAATACTCCAATTGGTAAGTCCATTATCTTTTTATTGACTATTTCTGGTTGTACATAGCTGATCTATTTATAATTCAAAACATACACGGGCTTGGGTATTGGCCAAATAAGCAATAGTACATCGGAACAAGTATTTGATTAACATACAAACTATTTTCATTCATTTCTCTTATAATCAGACAACACTTTCTACTGTCATAGTCAACAAGTAGTTCCAGTAGACTTAACAACTGATTTATGTATTACCCTCACAATTAAATAATTTATAATACTTGTGCCTGATGCACTCCACAACAATGTTTTATTAAATGACTTGCTTCATCTAGTAGCTATATCATACTTTGTTTCAAATTCAGCTATTTGTATGTCTAATCCACTTTTTTTCATAGTATGTTGGTTCAGGCTTTCATTGTTTGCGTTAAAATTAGAAGTTTAATGTGTACTGTTTTCATGGATATGGGTTAACGTAGCTGTGGATCCTGAAGCTTTTCTACTAAGGCCCAATTCGGAGATGTACACCATTTAAGATACGGCCGTCAATGGATATCCGAAAAATCTGAAATTCGTCCGCATCCGCATCCGAAAAGCGGATAAATATCCGATATCCGAAAAAGCGGATGCGGATATAGGCATATCCGCATCCGAAAATTATCCGTCCTCTTTTATTTACGATTATAGCTTAAATTATGTGTATTTTAACATAATTGAATATGCTAATTTATTATTTTGCAAAATTGAAAGTCTAGTAAACGCATGCTAATTGCTTAAAATTATATATTATCATCATATTTGTTTATTTTTAGCACTTTTGTAATCAACTGGGTTGAAAAAACTTAATATTAAGCTTAAAAAATTCATTTAAGTTCACCGATTTATCGACCGTTGGCGGAGCGGATAATTATCTAATATCCGTCCGTATCCGCGGATGCAGATATCCGATATCCGAAAATGGTTTCGGATGCGGATACGGATATTGCACTATCCGTATCCGAAAATATCCGTTGACAGCCCTAATTTAAGAGACTGTCGGAACAACCGAGGCTTGGCACAAAGACTTCATTTCACTAGAGTAGTATGTACTTTTTAGTTTTTAGGTGTTATGTTGGACTACATTTTGGAATTGTTGGTATGGTATGCGTTTATGTTATGTATGGATCACGTTCGTTACTATGTTAAACTTTGAATGTAACTTCAACTAATATTATGTATGAATCGCGTTTATATTATGTGTGAATCTATTGTTTTGTCAATGCCATTTGGAATGTATGTTTAATTTTTTCATAATATATTTTATCGTTATTACCGTAAATTATTGAATGTAGGTATTGGTAAATTGTATGTAGCATCTTCAACTGTTAGTTGCAGTAGAGTCATTTGGAACATGAAATAACAGTTGTAGTATCTTGTTTGTTGAATGCCTATTATAGGTTTACAATAGTCATTTGTTGTTGCAAAACGATTTGTTGCAACAACAAAGGCCAATTACAAAAAAGTATACCGCAACATCTTATTGCAATAGGCAGAAGATGTTGCGAAAAGTGACCGACTTTTTACAACTCCGGCTATACCAACGGGCGTTGACCTGTTGCAATAGGTCTACTGCAACAGATATAGTCTGTTGCGAAAAGTGTTTTTTGTTGTAGTGAAATTAAATATTGAATGTTTTATATTTTAATTTGAAGGAAAACTAACTGAAACAGTCAAATGGGCCTACGAAACATATCCCATTGTGTTTGGAATGGGGGTATTTAGCTAGGTACGACAGTCATTGTGTTTGGATTGGAGTTCGTAGGCAATAAGGGGTATTTTAGAAATTTAAAAATATATAAATAAAATAAAAAATCTCATTGGCCCATTGACTTTCTCTCTCCCCGATCGTAAATCGCGCACGGCGGAAATCAGTTCCAACCTTCTCTCCTCTCTAACTTCCCCCACACGCCGAATTAGCACTCCACCCAGTTGAGGTTTTCGAAGAGCTCAACGAGAGCTTCAAATCCGTAGCAGCCGTGCCTTCCCTCGAGCTGTGTGCATCGAGAATCGCGCTCGGGAAGTCCGGGACTTCAACCCGCCGCCGCCGTTCACTGGCGCTACCGAACTGGGCCCCACCTTCGGCGCAGCTGCGCCTCCCCTAGCCTGACAACGTGGAGAAACCCGATCGTCTTCAAGTGCAACGGATTTGGCCGATAAATCTAAACCTAGATTTGTAGAATTTCAGAAGGTAAAGGCAGAATTATTTTAAATAGATTATAGCACTTCTAAGCGCTACGGTTTTTGATTTCACTGTAAAGATCATATCTTTCTCGTTTGTTGACGAAATTCAGTGAAATAAGAGACGGTGGACCCGTGAGGACGTCTTCTACATTTTAGAAAAGACCGCATATTTTTCTGAGCCTTCTGCAATTTTTGGAGTGGAACCCAATGTGAGATTTCTAAATTATAAACGATATGGAAACGATGATGTATAAATTATATAGTCGATGCATGAGTTATATAAGCGTTGTACACCTCATGTATAAGCGTTGTATAAGTTGTATGTTCGATGTATAAGTTATATATGCGTTGTAAAAATTATATATGAAATAAAATGACATTGAAATGAATTGAAATATATTTATATACGAATATATATATTTATATATACACACTCCCCTCGCCCACAGACCATGGACGATATTTATTGATTGTGATATTGTTTGGATTATTTGGTTGATGTGAAATTTGGTGAATAAAGCGAATGGTTGATAGAATTGTTTGTGGTTGAGAATGATTGATTATGGTTGAAAAATACCCATTTGTGGTTGAAAACAAAATTAGAATAGGTTGTGGAAATGAAAGAAAAACATGCTCGCCTGCGTGCAAATTAGATGCATGAAATCCCCATTGTCAAAAACCGCAAGGTTTTAAGGTAGAGTGAGGAGCCGTACTGTAATGACCCGTATTTTAGCGAGATAATAATTAGTGATTTAGAGAATTAAATGGTCGTTTAATTTAATTATAAGGAATATTTAATTAATATAATAATTAAATAATATATATAATTCTGAAATGATCAGAATTGGCTGAAATGGCGATATGGTGTGAATGGGGAAATTCAAAATATATATTTCAGTTTAGAGTTGAATTTGAATAACGAATATATTATATAAACGACAGTTGAGCGTATAAATTATATTATAAATATAATCGAGCTCGAAATGGCGCGGCAGTTCGCTATTTGGCGATTTGAACTTCAACTGAATGTACAGGGTCCGTTTCAAGTCGGATTTCTGTGAAACAAGAAACGTGTGGAGCTGGTGAAGTATATCTCTCTAGTGGAAGAGAAAAGTCTGGATTTCGTCGGGTAGATTTTGATTTACGTCCAAATCAAATTTCAGAAAAGTCGTTATAGAATCGTTTATCGACCGTAACGGTTTATTCGATATAACTAGAGATCGGGTTTGAATTTAAACAGGGTTCTTTTGGGAAATAGTGATACAATAATTTTTAGAATTTTACTGAAATTTTTAATTAATTTAATAAGCGACTTTTTATTTGAAGTATTTCGCACCCTGAAATCAACATTTTGAAGTTTCAAAATATGAGTCCACCTACCGATATTATTATATTTTTGGGATCGTGACACCGAGCTCATCACAACGGTATATTTATCTCTGTCTGGGGCAGCTCATATATTGATGAATTTTACGTAACTGAGTATGTAAAACTTCAAATTAAAAATATCAATACAAATGGATATTTCCATCCCATTCATTGGTCAAACTAAAGGCCACGTATCCCTCATTTTTCAACCGCACAAATAAAACCCCTCCCTTTGAAATACTTCAGCAAACTCAAGGATCAAAAGGCCATAACACAATCAAAAGAAAATATCTAAAAAGGAGTTTGGCTATAAATAACCCATCCCCTTTTCCTTATAACCTAACTCCCTTATTTTTCTGGCAAAAGTGGTAGCCGCCAGTTGTTTTGCTCATCCTCACTAAAACATGAATCGTAAATTCCATATAAACTCAAGTGAGGATCCATACATCTCTAAACTCAAGTATTTGGATTTCCGTCGACTTCTTATACGATCTGATGTTCGGTTTGAACGGGTTCAAGCATCTCGGGTTCGTTGTTTTTAACACAGCGTGAGCAGAGATTGGAGGAGCGCTTGGAGGAGGAAGAGTGTAGAAAGGCAGGCGCTACAGGTAAGAGTAGTGGTGGGTTCAATTTGTTATGCGGTGGAGGTTTAAACGCAGGTTGCGATGAGGAGTGAGGAGCAACATCGGGTATTTCATTTTGGGGAAGAACACAACGTGGTGTTGGATGTTCATGGAGTATTGAAGGACACTGCTGTCGGTTATGTGAGATGTGTGTTGACGTGGGGGGGTATTTGATGTATTACTGACAGTGGAGGAGGCAGAACCAAGTGGAAGTTTGGTCAAATGTTGAGAGTGGTTCAGTATAGTTGTTGTGTGGTAATAGAAGAGAGATGGTGGGGGGTTTGTACTGGGAACGTTGCTTTTGGTGGAGCAAATAGAAAGGACAGATGTCATTAACGTTCAGCTTTGTTTGGTACAAAAGAAAATGGCATGCGCAAGTAGCCATATTTGGTGCGTGTACAGTATGAATTATTTGGTGAAGAGGACGGAACGCAAGGAATTAGCAGTAGGGTGGAATTCTGTAGACTGTAGCATAATGGAGTTAAAGTAAATGGAGTCATTTGAGGGTGTTCAGGAGATGGAGGTTCGAGCGAGAAGGAGTTGGATGTTGTCAGATTTGAAATGCGTGAAGTAAGGAAGGGTGGGGCGAAGCTAGAAGAAAAGGAAATGGCCATCAACGTTTTCTGGAATTGGGATATTTATTTCGGGAAGAAGGATTATGGTGCGTTCGGTATTGGTGGAGAAAGGGACACGTGGTCTGGTTTTAATATGTGGCGGGTCGGGTTATTTACTTGGTGGGCCGGAATGAAGGTATAAGGCCCAAGTAATTAAAATCCCTATTTTTAATTTCTTTAAAAAATGTACTAACTTCAATTGTGTATATCTTGGCCATACTGTATCAGAATCACGAACCGTAAGTTGCGTTGGGACCGTATGGACGAGAGCTTCACAATGAAGCTAACTGGAAATGGATTGGGGCTCGTATGAATTTATGGCGAAATAAATTGTTTGATTCAAATCAAATAACAGCTTATCGTTCTTTAACGATGAACTGCAAATGTGAGTAAAACTCACCAACTCTGAACAGTTCTATTTTTTACAACGTATTCTTAGAACTGTTAAATATTGTCTGTTTGACTGTGTGTTGACTGTTTGATTGAACTGCTAGTCAGTTAGTGGAAATTATATATATATAAATATATATATATATATATAAACCGTTAAATATTTATATATTGATTCTGCCATCAGAATAATTTATATTGAACTGAAAGTGATGATAATCATATTGTGTAACATCTGTGGATGCAGGAAAACAGGTTGGAGGGACCCAACTGGGTTCCTCAATATTTATATTACTGTTTTGTTCATATATTGTGTTATATGATGTGATATATAACCTGTTGTCGATTATATGTGCTTGGACGATATTGAACATCGTGATTTGATATGATTGAATACCATAACATATGGGATGTTGATAAGGGAATTTTCAAAGTGATTTTGAGAATAAAATATTTATAAATGGAATATTTATAAATAAGAGATATTTATAAATTTGAATATTTATAAATAAGGAATATTTATAAATTAGAATATTTATAAATAAGAGATATTTAGAAAAAGAAAATAATTTCAAACCATTTTCTTTTTGAATGGAAAGGCCTGTGTGGCGGGTTTGGGGATTTTCCCGATGCTCCCGTTACAAAGGAGGTTATGGCGAATTTTTCAGAGAATTTAAGGAGTTAGAATATTTCAAGAATAAATTTGAAAAGGAAATATTTGTAAACCATTTACAAATAGAATTGAAAAGGAAACGTTATAAAAAGGAAATCATTTTTAAAGTGTAGAACCGTTATTTAAAAGTAAATCTTTTCAAATGAATAAAACGTTGTTAAAAAGGAAATCTTTATAAAGTGAATAAAGTAAATTGAATATGGTATTCGAAAGGAGTTAAATCGAATATGGTATTCGAAGGGAGTAAATCGAATATGGTATTCGAAAGTTAGTAAAACGAATATGCTATTCGAAAGGGGTTAGTCGAGTCGAGTTAGTTGAATAGAGTTAACCAGTTGGGTTAAGTAAGTCAAGTTAACCAGTTGAGTTAAGTAAGTCGAGTTAATCAAGTCGAGTTGATCGAGTTAGAGTTACTCAGCTAAAGTTAATCGATTAGAGTTAAAACGGACTAGAGTTAATCAAATATAGTTATTTGAGACAGAGTTAGTCAAACGTAGTATTCAGGGTAAGTTACCATCTCGTACGACTGCTAGCGTAATTCGCAGGGCTGTAAATAGCCTAAGGCGGTCGGATGTTTCCTGAGGGAGTCAGGCGTAACCATTGTGATCGCTGCGATCTAGAGTCAAGCGAATGAAGTTAAATTGAATATTAGTTATTCGATAGGAGTTAAGTTCTTGAGTTAGATTATCGAGATAAGTGAGTCGAGTTAAGTTCGTCGAGTTAAATTAATCGATGTTGGTTTCATCGAAAGGAGTTAATCGATGTTAGTTTCATCGAAAGGAGTTAATCGATGTAAATTTCATCAAAAGGAGTTAATCGATGTTAGTTTCATCGAAAGGAGTATCGATGTTAGTTTCATCGAAGGGAGTTATCGATTAGTTAAATCGAAAGGAGTTATCGATTAGTTAAATCGAAGAAGTTATCGAATATAGTTTATTCGATGGAGTTAATCGATTAGAGTTAAATCAAATGAGTTAATCGAATATAGTTTATTCGAATAGGAAAAGGGGGTTATCAAATCGAATAGGGTAAAGGAGTTAATCGAATATAGTTTATTCGAATAGGAAAAGGGGAGTTATCAAATCGAATAGAGTTAGAGGAATTATCGAATATAGTTTATTCGACAGGAGTTAAGTAAATTGGTTAGATTAATCAAAGTGAATTAGTTAAGTTAAACTAAGTGAATTGGTTAAGTTAACCAAAGTGAATTTGTCGAGTTAATCAAAGTGATTAGTTCAGTTAATCGAGTTGAATTTGTCAGTCGAGTTAATAAATGGAGTTAGTCAAACCAAGTAAAACCAGTTAGAGTTAATTAATTAAGGTTGACCAGTTAGAGTTAATCAATCAGAGTTAATCAAATAGAGTTAAGTAAAATTAGAACTGACTAGAGATTAGTAAATTGAATGATTTTCTAAGTGTCTATCTGATGTTGGTTTCGGCCTTCGGGATTTATACTTAGGGAATTGTTCTCATACTAGTTCACAGTCAGGGACTGATAGTTGGGGAAGAGTAGTGATTTGTAAATAAGCAAATGGAAAACGTTTTCCAGTGTTAATAACATATATTTTCTAAACATAGAAAATAAGGCAATGTGAATATATATAGATATATGTTGATGATTTACCGATATAATTTCCATCTGGAAATAATATCGTTGTTTGCACACTTGATTTTCTTTGATAGTTAAATCACAGACTATCGGAGTTTTGACCATTTTAACGTTGTTAATATGGAGAGACCGGTTGGATTATTATCCAAAGAACCACTCTGTATCGACATAAGCATTGCGAATCATTTATGCCAAAGATAATTGAAGACGGAGTAAAGTGCAAGGGCTACTGTATAAGTCTTAGATAACAGTGACTAAGATGGATATACTGAGTAGTGCCTTCGGTTTGTCCAGTCCCAGGACAACTTGTATGGACCAAGGTCTGACAGAGTATATCCAATAGATCGCGTAAGTTGATCTGTTCAAACGTATTCACGTTTGGTGGCAGAGGAATTAGTTTCTCTAAGCTGTATACCCGTGTTACTTTTGGATAAATCAATTTGTGATTTAGCGGGTATGACGATGTGACATTCTATGTGAATGAGGATGACTTGTGTTGATGAATGTCTGACAAAGTATTTCCAGAAAGGTCACGTACATTGATTTCTTCAACTTTACCGAGAGTGGATGCGGAGAAGGAAACTTCTTTAGCTAACACGTAACGTACTGTTGTAGATGCCAATTAGTGATTCTCGATGGATCTGACAATGTGGCATTCGAAGTGAATCTGATGTGATGATAAAGCGTAGCTTCTAGCCTCATCAACCGGTAAATGACAGAAATCGGCCAGGCAGCATGGCTAAGTCGGTCGCACCGAAGTAGGGTGTATAATCACCTATCTAGAGAATATTCATTTGTTTCTTAAATCTATCAATGCTGTCCCATATATATATATACGGGAACGGTTGCTGATCCTAACCGTTGGTGATATACATTCGATACACTCAAGCAAAATGAGTGGTCGGTCATGTGTGGCTGAGTTACAAGATGTCCTTGTTGAACACCAGTGTATCGTTCCTAGAGTACACTGATCGGAAGGTGGTTCCATACCTTGTCATAGTTGGAAATCCATTATCCAATACGTGCTTGCGATTTTGATTGTATACTCTATATGTAGAACGTGAGATGAAAGCGTTTCTGCTAGTTGATATCTATTTGTACATAGACATTATTATAATATCAAAAGGTTTTTGATATAAAGATATTTTGGATTCTCATAAGGGAAAAACCCGTTCCATTCTGCGGCGTGGTCTTATGAGATATCGTTTACTTGTTCATATACCTGTTTAAACTGTTTTACTCACACCAGTCCCATGACTGACCCGGAGTTTACTTTGTTGTTTTCCCTAAACTCTTGGGTGCCTAATTTTGTACGGGTAGTCAAGTAGTCGGGATTTGCAGATACATTGAAGAGCTGGAGCAGGAGGCTTCAGAATCATATAGCTATAGTTTATTTTCGCTGTGTTGTAAGTGCTATACTCTGATAAGTGCTATTGTATACATAACTATTATATTTCAATGTTATGTTATATATTATATGTTATTCGTTCCGCTGTGAGGTTCGAGTTACTCTGATGTTGTGTTCTTCTTCTTCTTATATTCTAAGTTTCTATCTTATCTATCCTCACCCTCTAATTTCTTTCATTAATTACCAGGTTTTTTTCGATGTTTTGGTTATCAACATCGTGTTTATGTCGATAACCAAAGTCGCCCAAAATCCGGGTCGTTACAGTTGGTATCAGAGCAATGGTTAAGTATTACCTTGGCTCTGTGGCGTGACTCGGTAGAGATAGGGTTAGTAATACCCTAGATTGAGTTTGAGTGTATATATACGAGTGCGTATTTGTATTTGATATAAAATGGTTTTATATTGTGGAGATTCATTGGCTGAGTTGTTTTTGAATTCTGATCAATCAGTTTGATCCACTGTTTCGGTAGGGATTTATAAACACTTGAATACGATGGACCGACACAGTATGGATATGTGATATATTATCATATATATGTTGTAATTATAATCAGATAAGATTATAAAATGTGAAATGGTTATATATAACCAATCAAAATTTATACAAGTGAATCATATGCAATTGAAATGAATTAAATCTGAATTTAGATCAGAATTGGAATTTAAAATCCCAAAAATGGGAAAGGTGTTTGTAAATGAATCTGGATTTAATATATGTGAATTTTAAGATCCTGGGAGATTTTAAATTTGTTTACAACATTGTAAAAGGATATTGGAATTGATTTCAAAGTGGAAATGTTTAAAAATGGGTTTTGAAAGTGCTATAGTATTGAACTCACTTCGGTAGCTGGAAAATAGATTCCGATGTTGATCATGACATCATCGGTGTCCATTTTCGAGTGTAAGTGACGGATTACTACCAAAGATTTTGTTCTGAAATTGTTTTGTGAAAACAAGTTATCCAGGGATTCAAAAATTTTGAATTGTGATTATGATTTCAAATTTATTTTGAAATAAAAACCCAGGGATTTAAATTCTAGAATTTAAAGTTAACTTGTGGAATTAAGTAAAACTGGAAGTAATCAGAGAATAAGTTGAAATGGGATTAAGTGATAAGTTAAGAGTTCGAAATTTGTGATTTGAGAATGGAATGAAATTGAGCTTTGATAAGCGAATAATGGTGTGAGATTTGGTTGATGGAAATTGATTGGAATGATATGGGTGTATGTTGAATTGGTAACAGGTGCAAAGGATATAATGATATGCCCGACAAAAAGGTACAAGTTTATATTTCATATTGGGTATGAGATTTTATGAACCGAATTGGCAAGCCGCTTGGCGTTTTCATTTTCTTTTGGGTTGAAGAAGGCCTAGAGAGGCGAGTGGGAGTTTGAGTTATATGCCGGTACAAAGGAAGTGCTGGCGAATTTTTTTGAAAAGTAAGGCGTTAGAAAATTTTCATGATTTTTGAAAATTTAGTTAGTCGGAATAAATTAATATTTTAGTAGATATTAATTGGTTCAATTGAAACCGGAGATAAGAGGTAAACAGATAAATTTTTACCCAGCAGATAGGGTCGTCCCCTACCTTAGCAACTTCGAGGACGAAATTATTTTAAGGGGGGAAGAATGTAATGACCCGTATTTTAGCGAGATAATAATTAGTGATTTAGAGAATTAAATGGTCATTTAATTTAATTATAAGGAATATTTATTTAATATAATAATTAAATAATATATATAATTCTGAAATGATCAGAATGGGCTGAAATGGCGATATGGTGTGAATGGGGAAATTCAAAATATATATTTCAGTTTAGAGTTGAATTTGAATAACGAATATATTATATAAACGACAGTTGAGCGTATAAATTATATTATAAATATAATCGAGCTCGAAATGGCGCGGCAGTTCGCTATTTGGCGATTTGAACTTCAACTAAATGTACAGGGTCCGTTTCAAGTCGGATTTCTGTGAAACAAGAAACGTGTGGAGCTGGTGAAGTATATCTCTCTAGTGGAAGAGAAAAGTCTGGATTTCATCAGGTAGATTTTGATTTAAGTCCAAATCAAATTTCAGAAAAGTCGCTATAGAATCGTTTATCGACCGTAACGGTTTATTCGATATAACTAGAGATCGGGTTTGAATTTGAACAGGGTTCTTTTGGGAAATAGTGATAAAATAATTTTTAGAATTTTACTGAAATTTTTAATTAATTTAATAAGCGACTTTTTATTTGAAGTATTTCGCACCCTGAAATCAACATTTTGAAGTTTCAAAATATGAGTCCACCTACCGATATTATTATATTTTTGGGATCGTGACACCGAACTCATCACAACGGTATATTTATCTCTGTCTAGGGCAGCTCATATATTGATGAATTTTACGTAACTGAGTATGTAAAACTTCAAATTAAAAATATCAATACAAATGGATATTTCCATCCCATTCATTGGTCAAACTAAAGGCCATGTATCCCTCATTTTTCAACCGCACAAATAAAACCCCTCCCTTTGAAATACTTCAGCAAACTCAAGGATCAAAAGGCCATAACACAATCAAAAGAAAATATCTAAAAAGGAGTTTGTCTATAAATAACCCATCCCCTTTTCCTTATAACCTAACTCCCTTATTTTTCTGGCAAAAGTGGTAGCCGCCAGTTGTTTTGCTCATCCTCACTAAAACATGAATCGTAAATTCCATATAAACTCAAGTGAGGATCCATACATCTCTAAACTCAAGTATTTGGATTTCCATCGACTTCTTATACGATCTGATGTTCGGTTTGAACGGGTTCAAGCATCTCGGGTTCGTTGTTTTTAACACAGCGTGAGCAGAGATTGGAGGAGAGCTTGGAGGAGGAAGAGTGTAGAAAGGCAGGCGCTACAGGGAAGAGTAGCAGTGGGTTCAATTTGTTACGCGGTGGAGGTTTAAACGCAGGTTGCGATGAGGAGTGAGGAGCAGCATCGGGTATTTCATTTTGGGGAAGAACACAACGTGGTGTTGGATGTTCATGGAGTATTGAAGGGCACTGCTGTCGGTTATGTGAGATGTGTGTTGACGTGGGGGGGGGGGGGTATTTGATGTATTACTAATAGTGGAGGAGGCAGAAGCAAGTGGAAGTTTGGTCAAATGTTGAGAGTGGTTCAGTATAGTTGTTGTGTGGTAATAGAAGAGAGATGGTAGAGGGTTTGTACTGGGAACGTTGCTTTTGGTGGAGCAAATAGGAAGGACAGATGTCATTAACGTTCAGCTTTGTTTGGTACAAAAGAAAATGGCATGCGCAAGTAGCCATATTTGGTGCGTGTACAGTATGAATTATTTGGTGAAGAGGACGAAATGCAAGGAATTAGCAGTAGGGTGGAATTCTGTAGACTGTAGCATAGTGGAGTTAAAGTAAACGGAGCCATTTGAGGGTGTTCAGGAGATGGAGGTTCGAGCGAGAAGGAGTTGGATGTTGTCAGATTTGAAATGCGTGAAGTAAGGAGGGGTGGGGCGAAGCTAGAAGAAAAGGAAATGGCCATCAACGTTTTCTGGAATTGGGATATTTGTTTCGGGAAGAAGGATTATGGTGCGTTCGGTATTGGTGGAGAAAGGGACACGTGGTCTGGTTTTAATATGAGGCGGGTCGGGTTATTTACTTGGTGGGCCGGAATGAAGGTATAAGGCCCAAGTAATTAAAATCCCTATTTTTAATTTCTTTAAAAAATGTATTAACTTCAATTGTGTATATCTTGGCCATACTGTATCAGAATCACGAACCGTAAGTTGCGTTGGGACCGTATGGACGAGAGCTTCACAATGAAGCTAACTGGAAATGGATTGGGGCTCGTATGAATTTATGGCGAAATAAATTGTTTGATTCAAATCAAATAACAGCTTATCGTTCTTTAACGATGAACTGCAAATGTGAGTAAAACTCACCAACTCTGAACAGTTCTATTTTTTACAACGTATTCTTAGAACTGTTAAATATTGTCTGTTTGACTGTGTGTTGACTGTTTGATTGAACTGCTAGTCAGTTAGTGGAAATTATATATATATAAATATATATATATATATATAAACCGTTAAATATTTATATATTGATTCTGCCATCAGAATAATTTATATTGAACTGAAAGTGATGATAATCATATTGTGTAACATCTGTGGATGCAGGAAAACAGGTTGGAGGGACCCAACTGGGTTCCTCAATATTTATATTACTGTTTTGTTCATATATTGTGTTATATGATGTGATATATAACCTGTTGTCGATTATATGTGCTTGGACGATATTGAACATCGTGATTTGATATGATTGAATACCATAACATATGGGATGTTGATAAGGGAATTTTCAAAGTGATTTTGAGAATAAAATATTTATAAATGGAATATTTATAAATAAGAGATATTTATAAATTTGAATATTTATAAATAAGGAATATTTATAAATTAGAATATTTATAAATAAGAGATATTTAGAAAAAGAAAATAATTTCAAACCATTTTCTTTTTGAATGGAAAGGCCTGTGTGGCGGGTTTGGGGATTTTCCCGATGCTCCCGTTACAAAGGAGGTTATGGCGAATTTTTCAGAGAATTTAAGGAGTTAGAATATTTCAAGAATAAATTTGAAAAGGAAATATTTGTAAACCATTTACAAATAGAATTGAAAAGGAAACGTTATAAAAAGGAAATCATTTTTAAAGTGTAGAACCGTTATTTAAAAGTAAATCTTTTCAAATGAATAAAACGTTGTTAAAAAGGAAATCTTTATAAAGTGAATAAAGTAAATTGAATATGGTATTCGAAAGGAGTTAAATCGAATATGGTATTCGAAGGGAGTAAATCGAATATGGTATTCGAAAGTTAGTAAAACGAATATGCTATTCGAAAGGGGTTAGTCGAGTCGAGTTAGTTGAATAGAGTTAACCAGTTGGGTTAAGTAAGTCAAGTTAACCAGTTGAGTTAAGTAAGTCGAGTTAATCAAGTCGAGTTGATCGAGTTAGAGTTACTCAGCTAAAGTTAATCGATTAGAGTTAAAACGGACTAGAGTTAATCAAATATAGTTATTTGAGACAGAGTTAGTCAAACGTAGTATTCAGGGTAAGTTACCATCTCGTACGACTGCTAGCGTAATTCGCAGGGCTGTAAATAGCCTAAGGCGGTCGGATGTTTCCTGAGGGAGTCAGGCGTAACCATTGTGATCGCTGCGATCTAGAGTCAAGCGAATGAAGTTAAAATGAATATTAGTTATTCGATAGGAGTTAAGTTCTTGAGTTAGATTATCGAGATAAGTGAGTCGAGTTAAGTTCGTCGAGTTAAATTAATCGATGTTGGTTTCATCGAAAGGAGTTAATCGATGTTAGTTTCATCGAAAGGAGTTAATCGATGTAAATTTCATCAAAAGGAGTTAATCGATGTTAGTTTCATCGAAAGGAGTATCGATGTTAGTTTCATCGAAGGGAGTTATCGATTAGTTAAATCGAAAGGAGTTATCGATTAGTTAAATCGAAGAAGTTATCGAATATAGTTTATTCGATGGAGTTAATCGATTAGAGTTAAATCAAATGAGTTAATCGAATATAGTTTATTCGAATAGGAAAAGGGGGTTATCAAATCGAATAGGGTAAAGGAGTTAATCGAATATAGTTTATTCGAATAGGAAAAGGGGAGTTATCAAATCGAATAGAGTTAGAGGAATTATCGAATATAGTTTATTCGACAGGAGTTAAGTAAATTGGTTAGATTAATCAAAGTGAATTAGTTAAGTTAAACTAAGTGAATTGGTTAAGTGAATTGGTTAAGTTAACCAAAGTGAATTTGTCGAGTTAATCAAAGTGATTAGTTCAGTTAATCGAGTTGAATTTGTCAGTCGAGTTAATAAATGGAGTTAGTCAAACCAAGTAAAACCAGTTAGAGTTAATTAATTAAGGTTGACCAGTTAGAGTTAATCAATCAGAGTTAATCAAATAGAGTTAAGTAAAATTAAAACTGACTAGAGATTAGTAAATTGAATGATTTTCTAAGTGTCCATCTGATGTTGGTTTCGGCCTTCGGGATTTATACTTAGGGAATTGTTCTCATACTAGTTCACAGTCAGGGACTGATAGTTGGGGAAGAGTAGTGATTTGTAAATAAGCAAATGGAAAACGTTTTCCAGTGTTAATAACATATATTTTCTAAACATAGAAAATAAGGCAATGTGAATATATATATATAGATATATGTTGACGATTTACCGATATAATTTCCATCTGGAAATAATATCGTTGTTTGCACACTTATTTTTCTTTGATAGTTAAATCACAGACTATCGGAGTTTTGACCATTTTAACGTTGTTAATATGGAGAGACCGGTTGGATTATTATCCAAAGAACCACTCTGTATCGACATAAGCATTGCGAATCATTTATGCCAAAGATAATTGAAGACGGAGTAAAGTGCAAGGGCTACTGTATAAGTCTTAGATAACAGTGACTAAGATGGATATACTGAGTAGTGCCTTCGGTTTGTCCAGTCCCAGGACAACTTGTATGGACGAAGGTCTGACAGAGTATATCCAATAGATCGCGTAAGTTGATCTGTTCAAACGTATTCACGTTTGGTGGTGGAGGAATTCATTTCTCTAAGCTGTATACCCGTGTTACTTTTGGATAAATCAATTTGTGATTTGGCGGGTATGACGATGTGACATTCTAAGTGAATGAGGATGACTTGTGTTGATGAATGTCTGACAAAGTATTTCCAGAAAGGTCACGTACATTGATTTCTTCAACTTTACCAAGAGTGGAAGTGGAGAAGGAAACTTCTTTAGCTAACACGTAACGTACTGTTGTAGACGCCAATTAGTGATTCTCGATGGATCTGACAATGTGGCATTCGAAGTGAATCTGATGTGATGATAAAGCGTAGCTTCTAGCCTTATCAACCGGTAAATGACAGAAATCGGGCAGGCATCATGGCTAAGTCGGTCGCAACGAAGTAGGGTGTATAATCACCTATCTAGAGAATATTCATTTGTTTCTTAAATCTATCAATGCTGTCCCATAGATATATATATATATATATATATACGGGAACGGTTGCTGATCCCAACCGTTGGTGATATACATACGATACACTCAAGCAAAATGAGTGGTCGGTCATGTGTGGCTGAGTTACAAGATGTTCTTATTGAACTCCAGTGTATCGTTCCTAGAGTACACTGATCGAAAGGTGGTTCCATACCTTGTCATAGTTGGAAATCCATTATCCAATACGTGCTTGCGATTTTGATTGTATACTATATATGTAGAACGTGAGATGAAAGCTTTTCTGCTAGTTGTTATCTTTTTGTACATAGACATTATTATAATATCAAAAGGCTTTTGATATAAAGATATTTTGGATTCTCATAAGGGAAAAACCCATTCCGTTCTGCGGCGTGGTCTTATGAGATATCGTTTACTTGTTCATATACCTGTTTAAACTGTTTTACTCACACCAGTCCCATGACTGACCCGGAGTTTACTTTGTTGTTTCCCCTAAACTCTTGGGTGCCTAATTTTGTACGGGTAGTCAAGTAGTCGGGATTTGCAGATACATTGAAGAGCTGGAGCAGGAGGCTTCAGAATCATATAGCTATAAGTGCTGTACTCTGATAAGTGCTATTGTATACATAACTGTTATATTTCAAAGTTATGTTATATATTATATGTTATTCGTTCCGCTGTGAGGTTCGTGTTACTCTGATGTTGTGTTCTTCTTCTTCTTCTATTCTAAGTTTCTATCTTATCTATCCTCACCCTCTAATTTCTTTCATTAATTAACAGGATTTTTCGATGTTTTGGTTATCGACATCGTGTTTATGTCGATAACCAAAGTCGCTCAAAATCCGGGTCGTTACACGTACATCGATACAGTCCCGGTTTTAACTACCCTGCCGTTATGCTGCCGAAATTTCCTGAAATCTTTCTGTGTTTGATTTATTTTCATGGGTTGAAACTACATTCATATGTTGGATGGAAATTCATGTGTTGAGTGACATTCATGTGTTGAATAAATTGTTTTATAATAAAAATCACATTTTTATCACCTGTTTGAACTATATAAAATAATCGTGTTTTGAAATAAATTGTTTTATAATAAAAATCACATTTTTATCACCTGTTTGAACTATATAAAATAATCGTGTTTTTAAATAAATTGTTTTATAATAAAAAACACATTTTTATCACCTGTTTGAGCTATATAAAATAATCGTGTTTTGAAATAAATTGTTTTATAATAAAAATCATATTTTTATCACCTGTTTGAACTATATAAAATAATCGTGTTTTGAAATAAATTGTTTTATAATAAAAATCACATTTTTATCACCTGTTTGAACTATATAAAATAATCGTCTTTTGAAATAAATTGTTTTATAATAAAAATCACATTTTTATCACCTGTTTGAAACTATATAAAATAATCGGGTTTTGAAATAAATTGTTTTACAATAAAAATCACATTTTTATTAAATACATGAATTGTCAAAAATAGGGATGTGTTGAAATAAATGGCTGTTGGATAAAAATGTCATTTTTATCAAATGTATGAAATGAATATGGTTTTGAAATCGAAGGATGGATTATATATATATAAAAATATAATTAAATTAAATCGAATAACGATGCTGCAGTTTGAAATTTGAAATCGAAAGTTCAAACGATTGTACCGGGAGATCCGACCGTCGGATTTTCCCAAATCTGAAACCGTTGGATTCGTTTTGAAAAGATCTTTCTAGTGGTATAAAATTTGTAAAGATCCAACGGTTAGATTTTCAGATATGTGTAAATCAAATCTGAAGAAAAACAGCGCCACAGCCGCGTTATGGCCCGAAGCGTTGTTTGAATGAATTGGCTATTTTTAAATAAATAAAAATAGCGATAAATCGTGATAAAATATTATAAACGATATGGAATGAAAATAAACTGAATTTGCTCGGATTATTAGATATTTGATGGTTGAATGTGTTTGGCGTGAAAATTACATTAAAGAACAAAATGATTAATGTCGAATAATTTAACCATTGAAATGAATTGATTTGAAATATTAAATATACGTGAATTATTTGAAAAGGCCGAGTTAATTCTCATTTCAAATAATTGATCGACGATTAAAAGTCGAAGATATGAAGGTGGTGCAAGGTCGATGATCTTCACGTCGAATGGAGGGGTGCTACTGATGTTCATGATAGGAGTTGCTACCTTGAAGGGGTTGATGTAGTAGCCGTCCGGACGTACATGTTGATTGTACGGATGAGCAAGGAATAGAGATCCTCCGGTTTCGTTCAAACCCAGAATGGATTTGTAAATGGACGTGTGTCTGACGTTGTATTACAACGTGGCACACAAAGATGCTGTGAACAAAGCTTTTGTTGAAAAGCAGAGCTTTGTGGTTGATGATCAAAGCACCGCCTGTGTGGTATAGCTTTGTGTTTATCGTTGTTTCGCGAGCCTCACACCCCGGAATGAGCCAGAAACGGGAGAGGACATCAGGGAGAACCTGCGTTTCTTTCTAGCTAGGAGTGGTGTTAGATTTTACACGGCCTGACATTTTACTTATGTGGGTGATGGGTAGCGAGGCGCCTCGGTTAGTTCGGTCTCTTTGGAGCCGATGGTCTGGTCGGGATATGACCAGTTTATGCCCCATTGGGTGGGGAAACGCATTGTTCAGGGTTTGAGTTTAATCCACATCGAGTGGACCGGCCCTGACGATCCAAGGCTTGACTGAGTACTTGCCTGAGACATGGTAGGCTAGATTGTCTCGAAGCGGTGAGGACGATCCCTGGCCTCGGTTCATGACGGAAATCCAATTTCCAAATACGACATCGTGCGATTTTGATTGTATACCTATATATGGCGACATAGTGGTATGGGGCATTAATGTCGTCTATGATTTATAATTATGATTCAAATTGTTTTTGAAACATATAAACACTAACAATAATATCAATTGATTTGTTTTGCTTGTATCAAGCACATTTTGGCCATTATAAGGTAAAACTCTATCCTCTGGTTTGTGTTGCATTGTGTGATGGGAACTGAGTCTTATAATGGTTTCATTTTTATGAAAAGCATCGCGATGTTTAAAAAATTTACTTGTTTTAAAGCACTGGAAATCAATGGAGTAAACCCGTTTCGCGAAAGTGGCGTGGTCCTGTGATTTGCCATATTGTAAAATAAGTTAAAGTAGATTTCTCATACCAGTCCCATGACTGACTCGTAGTTTGTTTCACTTGCAAACTCGGGTGCCCCTATTTCTGTATGGGCAGCCTTGTATTCAGGTTTTAGCAGGCTCTTTCTGGATAGCTGGAGCTGAAGATGGATTCTATCATTTATCTCTTTTTATGCTGTTCAGCTCCTATTGTACATTTATGTTTGTTTTCCGCTGTACACATTCATGTATAGCTGAACTGTATCTGTACTAAGTATGATCCTGTATACTGTGTAACTCTGAAGTTTATTATATCCAGTACATTCTGTTGTACATTATCTGGTGTATTTAATTATTTCTGTTCTGCTATTATCTGTTTATGTGCTATATTCCAAAGATTACCCTTGCCTTCGTGTTACGGGGTTTGGGTCGTCACAGCGTGCTAATTTTAGATGCACCGCCACGACCATTGCTGGTGTGAAACGGAGGCTTACTCTTTAACCTAACCCTATCTGATTTGGGCATGGAGAAAGACTAACACACCATCCCCCTCCGGGACATGCCTCGTCTTGACCAATTTTGGTGTTGACGAGGGATTTAATCCTTTTTTCAGCTTGACCCCTTTTGGGTCTCTTTTAAGCTATAGGAAGGGTTTCCGTGCCCTTGGTTATGTGATCATCTTTGGAGGAAAGTCTTTTTCCTTATTCCTTTATCGTTGAGAAATATGGTCTCAAATGTTCTGAGTTCCATGTTCTCGGCACAAGGTCACCATTGGGTCTGCAAAACCGATATGTTTCGGGCATAACTTCTTGATGGATGATCAAAGGTCCTTCCCAATTTAGGCCAAGAGGGCCATCCGTTGGGTTCCTTGTGTTGGCCATCACCCTTTGTAAAACTAACTCTCCTTTTGCGAAGGTTCTAGTCCTGACCTTTGAGTTGTAGTATTTTGTAACCCTTCTTTGATATTCAACTGTCCCGATTGCAGCCTCATCTCTTAATTCTTGTATTAAGTCTAAGGATTCCTTTCTTAACACTTGGTTGGGATTGAACGCATATGCTATCCTTCTATGCGATGGGATCTCAACCTCAACCAGAAGCATAGCTTCGCATCCATATGTTAAGGAAAAAGGGTGTATCCTGTTGCTGTCTTTGTAGAGGTTCTATATCCTCAAAGCACTAAAGGTAACTCTTCAGCCCAATTTCCTTTGGCTTGGTTTAGGCGTTTTTTAAGAATTGTCTTTATGGGTTTGTTGGTAGCTTCCACAGCTCCAATGGCTTTAGGATGAGCTACCGAGGAGAAACTTTTGAGGATTCCATTTTTCTCACAAAACGGAGTGAATTCTTCGCTCTCGAATTGTGTTCCATTATCTGATATGATTTTGTGAGTGATTTCGAAGCGGGTAACAGTATTCTTTATTACGAATATTAACACCTTTTTGGACGTGATTGTCGAAAGGGGTTCTGCCTCCACCCATTTGGTGAAGTAGTCGATGGCTACTACAACATACTTAGCTCACCCTTTGGAGATTGGTAATGGTCCGATCAAATCTATTCCCCACACGTCGAATGGCTAGGGGCTTGATATAGTGGTTAGTTCGTTAGGTGGGCACCTTAGAGTACTTTTGACACTTATCATATTTTTTGACATAATCAACTGCTTGACTAACCATCTGTGGCCAATAATAACCTATTTGCATGACCCTTTTGGCCAGCTTAATTCCATTGGAATGCTCTCCACGCTATCCTTCATGATCTTCCTCCAACAAGTTAAGCCCATCTTCGGTACTTACACATTTTAAGTAAGGGAGCCAATGTCCGTTTTTATAGAGTATATTATCCGTAATCATAAATGTAGGAGCTTGGTGTTTTATCCTTCTCGCGTCTTGCTTCCTAAAGGGCAAGGTCCCATTTAGGAAGTAATCCACTATGGGAGTCATCCATGTATTTTTATGATGATAATCCATTCCCGTTAGGGGAGGTTCGCCGTTGGAGTTTCCCTCTTTGTTTCTTTCGTCCTCCCTTCTCAAGGCTTGGATCTAGTTAAGACTAATGATTCTTTCCCCATTCCCGGTTCTTCCTGTCCGACACTAGGCCTTTCCTGATAACCCAAGGGAATTACTCGAGTTTCGGGGGGGGGGGGGGGCTGGCTAATTTGGCTAGTGAATCCGCTTGAGTATTCTCCCCGTGGGGTTTTTGATGAACCGAGAAATCCTATAAATGGGAAAGCATCTTTAATACTCTCTTCACATATAGGATTACCCGTGCATCCTTAGTTTGATAGGTCTGCTTTATTTGGTTTACCAGTAGTTGTGAATCACTAAAGATTTCTATCCGCGGTATCTTCAACTGTAGTGCCAAATTTAAACCGGCTACCATTGACTCATATTCGGCTACGTTGTTAGTTGCTGGGAACCCTAACTTCATGACATAGTGCAAGCGGTGTTCGTCAGGGGTAATTATAATATAACCTGCCCCTGCTCCCTGTTCGTTAAAAGCTCCATTTACAAAGTTGCCACTTGGCCTTTAAGTCATTTTCCTTAACTGATTGTTCTGAAATGAAGCTTGTGCACTCATTCATGAAGTCTGTGAGTGCCTGTCCTTTAATTTCCGCTCGAGGATGGAACTCAATCTCGTATTGGCTAAGCTCGATACCCCATTTGATTAACCTTCCTGAGGTTTCCGGTTTACTGAACACTTGTTTGAGCGAGAAACTAGTTAAGACCCTAACGGGGTAAGCTTGGAAGTATCCTATAAGTTTTCGTGTAGTAAGTATTAGGCAATACGCTAGTTTTACTATCACAAGGTATCAGGATTATGCGCCCTTTAGCCTTCGGCTAACGTAGTAAATGGGGTACTGAGTCCCATCACTCTCTTTTATTAGGACTGAGCTTACCGCATGTTCTGACACAACCGTATATAGATATAGATCTTCCCTCTTCTCGGGACTAGATAAAATCGGAGGTGTTCCCATATAAACTTTTAATTCTTGGAATGCTCTCCTACATTCTTCGTTCCATTCGAAACTTTTCTATTTCTCTATAACATCGAAGAAATGGACACACTTGTCAGTGGCTTTGGAAATGAACCTACTAAGGGCTACTACTTTCCCGTTTAGGCTCATGACCTCTTTGCTTGTCCTAGGTTTTTCCATGTCCCTTATGGATTGGATTTGATCTGGGCTAGCTTCAACCCTTGCTCACTTACCACATATCCCAGGAACTTTCCAGATTGAACTCCAAAGGAACAGTTTTGTGGATTTAATTTCATTTGGTAACTCCTTAAGACATTGGACATCTCCTCCAAATCCTTTAGATGGTTCTCAGTTTTGGTGGAATTCACTAACATATCATCTACATATACTTCCATATTGCGCCCTATTTGCTCTTAGAACATCTTGTTTACCAGTCTTTAGTATGTTGCTCCCGCGTTCTTCAACCCAAAGGGCATCACTTTATAAAAAAATGTTCCCCAATTAGTGATAAAGCTGGTATGTTCCTCGTCAGGTTTATGCATCAGAATTTGATTGTACCCTGAGTAAGCATCCATAAGGGATACTATCTTGTGACCACTTATGGCATCCACCAACTGGTCAATCCACGGAAGGGGATAGCAGTCTTTCGGGCAAGCCTTGTTTAAATCCGTGTAATCAACACACATCCTCCACTTTCCATTGGACTTCTTCACTAGCAAAGGATTAGCTAACCATTTCGAGTAAAGGAATTCCTGGATAAACCTGTTAGTTTCTAACCTCTTGACTTCTTCTTTCAAGGCTTCTAATTGGTCTCTATTGTATTGTCTTTTCTTTTGCCGAATCGGGATACTGAAGGGTCAATGTTTAAGGCATGGCTCATAATAGAAGGATTGATACCTATCATATATGAAGGGGTCCAAGCGAAAACGTCATTGTTGAGTTGTAGGAACTGAACTAAGTCGCTCTTTAGGGGATCTGTCAGCCTTTTCCCTATGTTGACGACCTTCGATTGATCCTTTGAATCAACGTTTACCTCTTTCACATCTTCTATTTGTTTTATTCTTTCAATGTCACCTCTAGAATCTAAGTTCGTGACGATTTCCCCTTCCTCAGTCAGATTTACATCATCAGATCTCTTTCTCTTTCTTTTCAAAGAAATGTACCTACCATTTGCATGCTTGTTAGCCTTATTAGTTTTTATTTTAACTTCAAATGTGGGATGCGAGAATCCCTTATTCGAAGGTGTAAAAATAGTAGAATAATCAAAGTACGGAGAACACTCCCATTTGTATTTGTCAATCATCGCGAAGTACAATTCACGCGAGCTAAACTGCTCTCCTTTGATGGTACCCCATCCCTGCTTGGTTAGGAATTTTAGCATGAGATACTTGGAAGAAACGAAAGCGTCAATCTCAAGGCGTTGTAATAGGATGGTTGATCGATCACCACGAAAAGTGTTTCAAAAGTCCTATGAAGCGGAGATAGACCAACTTGAACCAGAAGGTTGATTGCCCACCGGAGTCGATCCCTTGTTATTGAAGCCGAATATTGGTTCATTGCTTGGCTCTAACTTCTTCTCAGAAATTCCCATCTGATCGAAAGCGTGCTTGAAGATGACATTTACAGCACTACCAGTATCCACCAGGATCTTGGAAACAACAGAGAGCCCTATCTGCGCCATTATTATAAGGGGATCATTATGTAGGTGGCGGACCCCCTTCTTCATTTATTCCAGAGAGATCACTAGGTTGTGCATTTTAAGAGCATAACGTGCATTCTTCAACGATGGTTCCTCTTGAATGGAGAAGATTCCCTCCATGGCTTCCTTCATGTATTGAATCCTAGCTCTCGGAAAGTTTCCGGCAGGGTGCGGCCCTCCATGGATCACATTGATTTGATTTATGGGCAGACCCGGGTCTAGGTTGTTCTCTTCCATAGTATCCCCTATCGCATTTACCGAAACCTTCTGCTGCCCACTTGTATACTGTGCTGAGGCTATCTTGTTTAACATGAATTCTTTCAGGTGTCCCTCCCGGCTTATCTTCTGAATAATCCTGTCCAATCCCTTGCACTCGTCAGCCATATGTTCGTTGGTTTTGTGGAATTCACAATATTTGCCGCCAGAATAAGAGTCAGGGACATTCTTGGTTTTAAACGAGACGGGAAGTTGTTAACCCTTTCTCTTGCGGCAACATACACAAACGAGATGGGCTTGTTCAGAGCAACCGAGTTGGTATTAGAATCTTCCCACCTTAATCTTTTTTGATTTCATTCCGGGGGCTTTCGTCTAAAGTTCAGACTTCCTCCCCTTCGAGGTCCAAACTTTCTCGTTGTGAAGTACAGTTCACCTATGCGAATAAACTTGTTAGCCTGGAAATGGAAGTATTGCAAGTCTTTGCAGCCGTGAATATACAATTCTTTCCAGAAGGGGGTGTTTTCGATTAACCCCGAATACACGACAGTCAATTTGTCATGGTCGTTCATATCCTTCGTCTTCAATGCCTCGATGTTGAACCTTTTCAGATAATCTCCTAGAGACTCCCCTTGCCTCTGCTTAGTGTTGGCAATGACTGTGTAGTCAACCGTTGTATCTTTGTAAATGCAGAACTATGCGGAAAATTTGTAGGAGAATTGTTTCCGCGAGTAAACGGTATTTTCTCTTTACTGGCGATACCATTTTGCTATCGCCCCATGAAACGTCACCGGAAAAAGGCAACATCTGACGGCTCTGGAAGCATTGTAGAGATCCATCTAACTGTCGAAAGCCATTAGATGATCATCGGGGTCAGTTGTCCCAAGATACTTTATGGTTGAAACCTTCACCCTCGATGGTCTTATGGTGTTCATAATTTCATTGATGAAAGGGGCTACCCTTTTGTTGTTGTTAACCCTGTCATCTTGGATCCTCTTCCCTTTGCTTCCTAGCAAATCTTTTACAGTTTTCTGAGCGATATCTTTAAGATAAGCCTCCGTGTTGTCACAATTTTCTCTTTTGGGTTCATAACCTTTGGAAGTGGAACTCCTGCACTGTTCCTGCTCACATTGATTTCCTCGATGGTAAACTCCTGTCAAACGGGACTTCTTCTTCTTGGAGGAAGTCACCTTGAGCTTCTCCTTTGCTTCAGAGTGTTGAACGTGAGCCTTTCTTTTCGGAGACTCATTTGTTTCTCTCTGACTGGATTTGGTGAGTCTCGAAGACTTCTGCGCTTGCACAACATTCACCCGAGCTTGCATTTCTTGGAGTTGCTTCTCTAAGGTCATAATTCTTGTGGCTTTATCTTCCATGCCGTTTGATGGTTGTGCCGGGTTGGATGTGGCTCCTCTTTCGCTATTGTTCAGATTAAGCGTCAGATCCACGTTTCCTTCAAGGGTTGCATCAGGAGCCGGTTTCTTGTTTCGCTCTTCCAATCCTTTTGATTTCGTCTTTCCTGGCATGGAACAATAAAGTCTCCAAGTTAATTTTTGATAGATTAACCGTAAGGACGGAGGTTCATCCCTCCTTTTAGCACCAAAATATTAACGTTATTTTCCGTCAACACCCGGATTAAGTTATATAGGACGTAAATCCAAGGAATTTGATTTAATCGTGGCCCAAGATTGCCGGAGGATATCCGAAGGTCAGCATTATTAAGCTAAGTCTACAAAGCATTGGAATCCCAATCCTGAAGATTAGATATCCTCCACTAAGGGATAAATAATCCATAATACAGTGGGGTTCCGAAATAACCTGAAGAAGATTTACTTAGCTTGACATGACTAAGGTTTTATGGAATTTATTTAACCAATTATTCCCTAGATCACGGTTACAATGATCTATATTGTGATAAGAAGAAAACAGGCTAATGCTTCTTCATATTTGGGTAAAAGAGCGCCGCAATGCTTATCAACTCAGATTATCATTCTGCATCGAACCAGTCCGAAGGGCCTTCGTCAAGAACTGAGTTGTAAATTTCTGACAACCTCCTTTTCGAGGTCAAAAAGCATTAGGAACATTATGAGAGCGTTGATAAATGTTACAAAACCCTCAAAATGGAAGGAGGACTCCGAATTTCTATGAAGCCCCCTTTTTACATGAAGACGTCACGATCAACTTTCCCATACGAAAGGTTAGTGTTAACTACCTCTTTCATAATAACAGCACAACAAGATTATCAAATTACAAGATGTTTAATCCTCGGTATTCTCCATTCATAAATTGTCGACGTATTACAAGAGTTGAAGAAATCCTTAATCCGCTTTGGGAATTAGGATTTTCTCTTTTCTAAGAAGAACGAACAAGATTGAGAAATGAAAAATTCGTCCCCCTCTATATGGCTCCTGGGGTGTTATTTATAGGGAATTGGGGGACCCTTCTGCTGTTGGGCTATTGGGCCTGCCAGGGCCTTTGCCAACCGCTTTCTTTCTTGATCTCGGACGTTTGGCTCCCGTTCGTCTTTGGGGTGCTAATTATAGCCTTCAAAGTGAGGGTCCCGATCAATTGGGGCTTATTTAAGATTGATTTGGGCTTGTCGATGTGGTGATTTTCGGATGGCATTTGATCCTCCGGTAGCAGCACCTGGGTGTAGGCTTTTGGACGTAAGCTTTTGGATGTAGGCTTCCGGCTTTCTCATGAATACTTAGAGGAGCTTGCCCTCATGGTGTATGCAGATAACTGCTGTGTAAGGACCCAAACTTCCCTATGAAGGAAAGCCCGGATTGCTTTGAGAACACGACAAATCAGAACACAAACAGAAGAACATTTCATTGCTTATTACAACAATTTACATCAGAGTACAAGAATATATAGAGTATGAATAAATATTATACATCAAAAAAATACCAGAGATTGACAAATTACAATGCAGCGGAAAATAATATAAAACACAACTGAAAGAGATACACGGATACAGAGCTTTCCGAATACCATTCTAGCTGTAAACCAGGATCTTGTGAATATAAATCTGCAAAACCAAAACTACTAGCTGCCCGTGTGGAAAATAGGGGCACCCAGAGTTTAGGTTAAAACAATAAACTCCAGGTCAGTCATGTAACTGGTGTGAGAACTAAAACCATTATTTAAAACTTTACTTTAAAATCAGATATATCAAGGGACCACGCCGTATAACACGGAACGGGTTTCCTCCCAAAAATAATAGTGCATATAACAAAACAACGCAATGCTTTTTGGAAAAATGAAGCTATTATAAGACCCAGGTCCCATCACACAAAGCAACGCAAGCTGGAGGATAGGGTTTTCCCTTATAATAGCCAAACATGCTTGGTAAGTTTAAAATAATCATTTGATACTATTATAAGTGCATAGTGTATAAAACAACTTCAAATATAAATGTATCAATCCTAGACGGCATGGGTACCATAAATCATGTCGCCAATACTAGGCTCTACAATCAAAACCGCAAATGTCACGTATTGGAAGTTGAATTTCCATCTGTGAACCAAGGCAAGGGATCGTCCTTACCGCTTCGAGACGCTCTAGCCCATGTCTCAGGATCAGAGCACGAGTTACCCTTGGATCGTCAGGTCTGGTCCACACGGAGTGGACTAAAATGCCTAAATACCGCGTTTCCCCGCCCTATAGGGCATCAATCTGGTAATGTATAAAGACCATACCATCCATTGGCCTCGAAGTGCAGATATAACCGAGTCGTCTCGCTATCCATCATCCACATAAGTAAAACATCTGGGAGTGAAAAACCCAGACACCACTCCTAGCTAGAAGGAAACACATGTCCTCCTTGAGGTCCTCTCCCGTTTCTGGTTCACACCGGGGTGTGAGGCTCGCGAATTAACGCTACACAAAGCTATGCTATATTAAAGCCGTGCTTTAATCATCAACCATAAGACTCTGCTTTTCAACAGAAGCCTTGATCATTTGCATCTCAGCATTCCACACAGGCGATTCACGCTATGCAACCGATGTCTATCAATCACACAGAATGAAATCCAATGTCAGACACACAGTCCATTTACAAGTTCGTTTTGGGTCTGAACGAAACCGGAGGCACCTTATTCCTCGTCCCATATGGCCAATACAGAAGAGAGGCCCTCGCATATCCGGTCGATCTCCAAGTACGTCTGGACGATCACCACTTATTACCTTGTCTTGGGTGTACAGCCCAATCAAGACATCAGTAATCATCCAAACGATGTGAAGACCTCTGGTCTTCAACCACCGTCTTCATCGTCGACTTATCGTCGAATCAGTTATTCAGAATGGGTATGAACCCGTCCTTTCCGAATAACCCGCTAGACAAGTGCTATAAAAACACAACATAAGCCTCATTCCAATTCCGAATATTCTTTTATTTAAATATTCATATCCTTTCGGAAAGGTCCCCATTAATTTTATCAAAAATAGATTCTTTAAATTTATTTTTTAATCTTACTTTGGATATCAATCCATATTAAATTAAGGTTTATCCAAACTAGTCGGGATTAGCGAACCTTACCGAAGTAATCATTTATTATATTTCCCAATCCCAACCTATTCATCCCATGAAGCAAAACTGGTAATACTCCATATCTAACACCATGGTGTTATCGGCAAATATTAATTACCATTTCACGTTCAAACCTAATTAAAGATTTAACTATCGCTAGGAGCAAAACTGGTGATACGCCATTCTCGATCATTTCCAGAATTCGATGAGTTTAATTATTTCATTCACATTCCAATCTAATTAAAGATTCATTAAAACTCTAATTCAGTTTTAATCTCCATAAATCATTACTTAATGATTATTCAAAGTTAAAAAATTAATCTTATCTTTAACTGGGTTAAAGAACTAATGTCATTTAAAACACAGCTCACGATAAACCCAAAATCACATTCCATTAGCAATGGAATCTTCATGGAATACAGATCAATGTATATAATCGGTATGAACTTCCATATCCAATCGATAATATAAATGTAATAACGGCAAAGCCTTTTAAATTCCATATATATTAACTGCCTTCCTCCACAGAAAATCACTTCGATTATTTTCAAATCGGATTCCATTCCATTCCAATATATTAAAGTGGAAAACTTTTCTTTGGAAAATCTCCACTAAATCTTTTAATAAAAAGATTTATAAGTTCCAAATCTCATTTCACTGTAAATTGGGGTAAAGAACGAATGTCGTTAAAAACACAGTTCACAATAAACCCAATTCAAATTCCATTTCAAATCCAATTAAATGTTAATTAATTGGTAATTCTTCTCTACATCTTAATTAAAAGATTTATTCTATTCACACGGGGTTTAAGAACAGTGTTACTGAAGACCCCATCCCATCAGCCTCTAACCGTAAATTAGTAAGAGAACAATTCCCTAAGTATTAATCTCCAAGGCCGAAACCAATATCAGATCAATACCCAGGAAACCATTCAACTTAGCTAATCTCTAGTTAGTTTCTAATTTTCTTAACTCCATTGGGTTTAAGAATAGTATTATTAAAGATACCATTCACGACAAACCCAAAATCTCATTCCATTGTTAATCGGGTTAAGGAACAAGTGTTATTTAAAACACCGTCCACGATAAACCCAAAAACCAATTTCAATTTCATTCCAATTAAATGTTAATTAATTGGTAAACTTCATTAAATCTTAATAAAAAGATTTATATCTTTTCTCAACTGGGTTTAAGAACAGTGTTAATGAAGACACCGTTCACGACAAACCCAAAATCCAATTTGATATTAAATACAAGGCTCTGAATAGAAAATATATCGGCTTATATTCAATATCAAATTCTGAAACCAACAAATATCGTATTGGGAATAACGATATATATATATATATATATATATATCTTTCAAATTCCTCCATAATGTCCGTATAATCACGGAATCCAATATCGAAATATACCGAAGATAATTTCGATTCAAATCCATTCCAATTCATAAATTGGAAATTCAAGTTATTTTTAAAACCATTTCAAATCCAATTTATTTATTTAAAAATAATTGGATTATAATTCAAGTTAATAACTAGTTCATTTCGATAAAATATATTTTTATCTTTTCAAATATGGAAATTTTCATCCTAATTCTTTCCAAATCATTTATTATGATTTTACACAAATTATTGCTATTTTTAATAATTTTATCAAGGCCCGTACAGTTGATTTCGATAAACGGCCATCAAACTGCGCTTACAACGCCTTTTCCAAATTTGATTTGGACATAATTCCAAATCCAACTGTTAGATTTCTAATTTCTTGTATTCGTTAGAAATCTCTTTTCGATACGAACCCAACGGTTCCGGTTTTAGGAGAATCCGACGGTCGGATCTCCCGTAATGTCCGTTCGAAGTCAATGGTCGAAATTCGCAAACTGCCGCGGCGCGACGCGTTCTATTCAGGCCATTATATACATATAATATATATATTTCGTTGATTTCCATTTAAAACGTATTTTATAAATCGTTTTAAATTCGTTTTCAAAATGATTTCAACTTCATATTCAATTTCAAATCAAAATTGAATATTCCATATCATCGATATATAAATGATAGTATTTTCAAAACATTAGATTTTGAAATCTCTTCCTTTTCAATATTCATTATAAAAATGAATAAAATCGACATAAATATCGTTCACGTCAAAATAGCGTTAATCTAATCGACACGGCTTTGTATATTTAAATATTTTCGTGTCCATCCCAAATCGGACATCGAAATCACATTTTGATCTTCGATTGAATATTATTTTAAAATATTCATTCTTTCTGAACTGGAATCAGACACAGTCAATTACCATATAATGTTATTTATATGGATTTCATACAAACATGTAAACAACAATAATCAAACACAGTCAGCCATCATCCAGAGTGCATTACACCACTGTATAAGCATTAAATATAAATAATTCACGCTTACACAGTCTGTCAACCAAACGATCGACATACCACTAAACAATTGGGATTAGTGTACGTCAAATATCATCCCAACACCCGTGTGGGGTTTTCAAACAACAAACACAGATTTTATTTGTGCAGTTGGGCGATGTGTAAAATTTTATCGTCCCAATCCATATCAGTCAAACGTGTGTACATAAACAGATCGTCCGATTTGTAAATGAATATTTATTGTATTCATATACACGTTAAAAATTAATTTTTTAACGATAAATTATTTTATTTAACTAATGAATATTTTATACAGCCCATTTATACAATAAAAATGATATTTTTATTCTTTAAATTTTATTCAACATATAAATATTTTTATTTTTCATTCCACATCACAAACCAAATTCACACAAACAAATCAGTGTAAACACACAACCAAACAAGTCGTCCATGGTCTGTGGACGACGGGGAGAAATTCATACATGCAGTTATAAAATAAATAACTGTACAAAGAATTCAGTGAGAGTGTTCTCACCTTGGGTTTCCACTCCTCCATTCTTTATTTCTGAACAGGTTGGATTTGCCCGAAATTCCAACGCAAATCTTTTCACGCTGTGCATAGTAAAAAACACATTTTTAATATGATGTTTATATTAAAAATCACATCTTTATACCGCTACTTCGTATATAAAAATCATATTTTTATAATGCTACATATATAATAAAAATCATATTTTTAATTTAACGCTATAAAAATCGCATTTTTATATTGTTATTCATATAATAAAAACCATATTTTATATCGCTATTATATTATAAAAATCATATTTTCATTTCAAAGCTTAATACAAAAATTAGATTTTTTACTTCAATGTTATATATAAAAATTAGATTTTTGCTTCAATTTTACATATAATTTTTTTTACTTCAATGTTATATATAAAAAATTAGATTTTTATCCTAAGTCATTTATAATAAAAACCATATATATATTTAAAAAATGCTAATTTTATTTTATAAAAGTAATGCTAATTTTATTTTATAAAAACTGATTTTAAATAATGTTAATTTATATAACAAAACTGATTTTACTTAAATAAAATAATTAGCTTAAAAAAAAGCTCACTGTTAATCACATCGTTAAGGTATTTAATAAAGTGATTAAATTATTCAATTAACTTTCTCCTACATTGCATTTAACAGTTCCAGGATCAGACAAACTTTCGAACCCATCTCAGGAGCTAGGACTCCGATTTGCGCCGCCAAGGATTGCCCTGCCACCGATCCAAAGATGCCACGTCGGAGTGCTTGGCATGCCCTTTCTCTAGCATCTGGCGCGTGGAACTCGAGGTCCCCTGGGCCTTTGAAATTGCGTGTGACGGTCGGGTCTTTAGGCCACGAAATCATCTCATTCTTGCAACGAGAGCTCATCACTGCCAATTGGAAGAGCACAGAACGCTCTACACTTTTGGTTTTGAAATTTTCTCTTGATTCGAATTTGTTTAAGGATATTTAAAGATTAAAAATCAGTGTTTTATGGCCCTTGAATTTACTCCTGGCGGCGGCTATGAGGTAAGAAGAATAGGGTTTTAGCGTTTGACCATTTTGACCAGGGTATTTATATAAGTATTTTTTATTTATTTCTAAAATAATTCGTTTAGTCACCGAACTCCAAATCGAACCCAACAACTGTCGCCCCTAGCCAAATACCCCCATTCCAAACGCAATGGGATATGTTTCGTAACCCAGTTCGGCTGTTACGACCAGTTTTGATCCAAATTAAAATATAAATCAATGTATATTGAATTTGAACGCACATTTCAATTTACCGGGGCCACATACGGACCCCAAAAATTCCAAAAAATAAATCTGGCTATGTTTTGACGATACGGTCCTAACAAAACTAATTTCGTCGAATTTGGTGACCGTTTGAAGAATGGCCATTTTCTGGTCGATCCAAATTAAATAAAATTGACAAAACATGTTTTCTTGTGCCATGCTCACATATTAATTCCAAAAATTATGAATTTTGGAATCTAGCAATAATTTGACATCCCGGATCCAACAAAAGTGGTTTTGTCGAAAACGGAGGTCGTTTGCAAAATGGCTATTTTTAAGGGCTATATTTCCATAGCGATTATTCTGAATTTTCAATTGGACATAACTTTTTATTCCCGCTATGAAATTTTGATTTTTCAGATTCGTTGGGAAGATATTTTCAAATAGATTCAAATATTTTTTATTTTACTAAAATCCAATTTATTTTGAATCCTGTATATTCATTTGAAATTTGAAATCGAATTTTCAAACTACCGCGCCATTTTCAATTCCTTTTATAATTAAAATAAATATTTATATTCTAACTTCAATTCAAATAAATTTATACGTTCTAATTCTATTCAAAATAAATTTCACTTTGTTATTATTTAAAATATTCAAAATTCATTAAAATTGCCAAAATAAAATTTTTAATTTGGCTCTGATTTTCCGGGTTGTTACCATCTCCCCCACTTAAAATCTTTTCATCCTCGAAAAGGAACGGAGCTGAAAGTTGTTTTACTAATCAACTCAACTTTCATTCTGGCTTTCATTCTTCAACTTCTCAGTTTCTAAGAATTTTCAATTTTTTCAAAAATTTGGCTAACACCTAAAAATTTCTCCATAACCTCCTTTGTACGGGGAGCACCGGGAAAATCCCCTAACCGCCACACAGGCCCTCTCATCTCGAAAAGAAAAAGAAAAAGCCAATCGGCTCATAAAACCATCCAAACCTAATAAATTAGTAAACATGTACCTATTTGTCGGGCATACAATTTTATTCCTCTTCTCTAGCCTCCTTGCTATGACCTGTTCAATGTATATACATGTACATGTATGCAATTGCAATCATTTTCAATTCAGTTCAACATTTGATACAATTTGGCTAAATTTACCTTACATTCACATAATGGTTTTATTATATAACAAATAATCATATAACACAACCATCAATCAATTAGTGAATTAACGTTTCAAATTCATAATTTTGACATATATACTGAAAATCATGTTTTTGGTGCCAATTTACAACAATAGACCCTATCTAAGTTTGGTTCTCACACCAGTCAATTGGAAATATATAAATGTCTCACTTTCGAAGCTCGAACACAAATATTGGTGATGTAGCTCCATCATCAAAATCATCTCCGAGCGACTAGAGCGTGATTCTATATCTATCCGGTATATTAAAACTTAGAATATACGTTCATGACGCGTATATGCAAAATCTCATATGCTCGATTGTCCAAATTCAAATAAAATAATATACTCAAATATGTATAATTAGATTAAACTTCCAAAACAAAATTGGTTTTCATTTCATTTTATTTTTATAAAAATAATACTCTTCGGACTCATTCTAGGATGCTACCGATCCCATCTCTAACGAGTCATTCTTATTGGATATTACTAATCCAATCTCTGATGAATTCTTTCGTTCGGTTCTAATGTGTCTTGTTCTCGAGCTCTGTAACCAAAGCTCTAATACCTCGTGTAAGGATCCGAACTTCCCCGTGAAGGAAAGCCCAGCTTGCTTTGAGAACACGACAAATCAGAACACAAACAGAAGAACATTTCATTGCTTATTACAACAATTTACATCAGAGTACAAGAATATATAGAGTATGAATAAATATTATACATCAGAAAAATATCAGAGATTGACAAATTACAATGCAGTAGAAAATAATACAAAACACAACTGAAAGAGATACACGGATACAGAGCTTTTCGAATATCATTCCAGCTGTAAACCAGGATCCTATGAATATAAATCTGCAAAGCCAAAACTACTAGCTGCCCGTATGGAAAATAGGGGCACCCAGAGTTTAGGTTAAAACTATAAACTCCAGGTCAGTCATGTGACTGGTGTGAGAACTAAAACAGTTATTTAAAACTTTACTTTAAAATCAGATATATCAAGGGACCACGCCGTATAACACGAAACGGGTTTCCTCCCAAGAATACCAGTGCATATAACAAAACAACGCAATGATTTTTGGAAAAATGAAGCTATTATAAGACCCAGGTCCCATCACACAATGCAATGCAACCCGGAGGATAGGGTTTTCCCTTATAATAGCCAAACATGCTTGGTACGTTTAAAATAAATCATTTGATACTATTATAAGTGCATAGTGTATAAAACAACTTCAAATATAAATGTATCAATCCTAGACGGCATGGGTACCATATATCATGTCGCCAGTACTAGGCTCTACAATCAAAACCGCATACGTCACGCATTGGAAGTTGGATTTGCATCTGCAAACCAAGGCAAGGGATCGTCCTTACCGCTTCGAGACGCTCTAGCCCGTGTCTCAGGATCAAAGTTCGAGTGACCCTCGGATCGTCAGGGCCGGTCCACACGGAGTGGATTAAAATGCCTGAACACTGCGTTTCCCCGCCCTATGGGGGCGTCAATCTGGTCTGTATAAAGACCATACCATCCATCGGCCCTGCAGTGCCGATATAACCGAGGCGCCTCGCTATCCATCATCCACATAAGTAAAACATCTGGGCGTGCAAAACCCATACACCACTCCTAGCTAGAAGGAAACACATGTCCTTCCGGAGGTCCTCTCCCGTTTCTGGTTCACACCGGGATGCGAGGCTCGCGAATTAACGCTACACAAAGATGAAACGACCCGAAATCCCCCTTACGGGAAATCACGGATTGAGTTGAGAACAAACCACATCATAACACAAACGGAAGAACATTTCATTGCTTATTACAACAATTTCCATCAGATCACAAGAATATAAAGAGTATGAAACAAATATTATACATTTGATAAATATCAGAGATTACAATACATTACAATGCAGCGGAAAATATTACAAAACACAACTGAAGGAGTTATACGGATACAAAGCTTTCCGGATATCGTTCCAGCTGTAAACCAGGGTCCTGTGAATATAAATCTGCCAAACCGAAACTACTAGCTGCCCGTGTCGAAAATAAGGGCACCCAGAGTTTAGGTTAAAACAATAAAATCTAGGTCAATCATGTGACTGGTGTGAGAACTAAAACAATTATTAATCTTTATTTTAAAGTTAGGTAAATCAAGGGACCACGCCGTATAACACGGAACGGGTTTCTTCCCAAGAATACCAGTGCATAAAACAACAGCGCAATGCTAAATAAAGAACAATGAAGCTATTATAAGACCCAGGTCCCATCACACAATGCAACGCAAGCCGGAGGATAGGGTTTTTACCTTATAATAGCCAAAGAATGCTTGATACGCTAAATTTCATCTTTTATTATTACTATAAGTGAAGAAATCAATTTCAAATCATAAGTATCAATCATAGGCGGCATGAATGCCCCATACCACTATGTCGTCATACTAGTTCTACAATCAAAACCGCAAAATCACGTATTTGGAAGTTGGATTTCCATCTATGAACCGAGGCAAAAGATAGTCCTCACCGATTCGAGACTGTCTAGTCCGAGCCTCAGGAACAGCCGCAACTGCCCCTTGGAGCGACAGGGCCGGTCCACACGGAGTGGATTATAGTGCCTGAACAATGCGTTTCCCCGCCCTTTGGGGCGTAAATGAGTCCACTGACTCTATCGGTTCGAGAACGACCGATAAATCCGAGGCGCCTCCGATTTCCAACAACCACATGAGTCAAACTCGTCACTCAGTTCAAGCACCGACGCCACTCCTAACTAGAAAGAAACGCATGTCCTCCCTGAGGTCCTCTCCCGTTTCTGGTTCATACCGGGGTGTGAGGCTCGCGAATTAAACGTTACACAAAGCTACGCCACAAAGGCCGTGCTTTGATCACCAACCACAAGACTCTGCTTTTCAACAGAAGCCTTGATCATTTGCATCTTAGCATGCCACGCAGGCAATTCACGCTATGCAATCGATATGAATCACACAGAATGAAGTCCGATGTCAGATACACAGTCCATACAAGTCCGTTCTGGGTCTGAACGAAGCCGGAGGCACCACGTACCTCGCATATCCATCGATCTCCAAATACGTCTGGACGATCACCAACCGATTACCTCCTCTTGGGTGTACAACCCAATCAAGATCATCAGTAATTATCCAGACGATGTGAAGACCTCCGGTCTTCGACCACCGTCTTCATCTTCGACTTATCGTCGTATTAGTTATTCAGAATGGGATAAACCCGGTCTTTTCGAATAACTCGCGTACATAATAAACAAGTGTTACACAAACACAACATACGCCTCATTCCAATTCATCTGACACTAACCGTAAATTAGTAAGAGAACAATTCCCCAAATATTAACCCCGAAGGCCGAAACCAACATCAGATCAATACCCAGGAAACCATTCATCTTAACTAATCTTCAGTTAGTTGTTAAATTTCACATTCTTAGGGAAAGGTTCCCATTAATTTTATCGAAGATAAATTATTTAAATTTATTCTTTAATCTTCTTTTGAATATCAATTCAAACCAAATTATGGTTTATCCAAACTAGTCGGGATTAACGAACCTTACCGAAGTAATCAATTGTTAAATTTCCCAAGCCCAACCTATTCATCCCATAAAGTAAAACTGGTAATACTTCATATCTAACACACGGTGTTATCGGTAAATTCAATTACCATTTCACGTTTAAATCTAATTAAAGATTTAACTATCATCTGGAGTAAAACTGGTGGTACTCCATTCTCGATCATTCCTTGAATTTGGTAATTTTAATTATCAAATTCACTTTTCAATCTAATTAAAGATTCATTAAAACTCCACTTTGTTTTAATCTTTAACTGGGTTAAAGAACCAATGTCATTTAAAACACGATTCACGATAAACCCATAATCACATTCTATTTCATCACCCCTTAACCGTAGATTAGCAAGCGAACAATTCCCTAAGTGATAACCACGAAGGCCGAAACCAACATCAGATCAATACCCAAGAAACCATTCAACTTAACTAATCTACAGTTAATTTCTGATTTTCTTAACTCCATTAGGTCTAAGAACAGTATTATTAAAGATACCGTTCACGACAACCCAAAATCACATTCCATTAATTGTCGGGTTAAAGAACAAATGTTATTTAAAACACCGTTCACGATAAACCCAAAAATCAATTCCAATTAAATATTATTTAATTGGTACACTTCATTAAATTTAAATAAAAAGATTTAATCTTTTTCTCAACTGGGTTTAAGAACAGTGTTAATGAAGACACCATTCACGACAAACCCAAATCCTATTTGATATTAAATACAAGGCTCTGAATAGAAAATATATCGGCTTATATTCAATATCAAATTCTACGACCAACAAATATCGTATTGGAAATAACGATATAAATATATCTTTCAAATTTCCATAACAATATCTGTATAATCACAAAATCCCATATCGAAATATTCCGAAGATAATTTCGATTCAAATCCATCTCCAATCTATATATCAGAAATCCTGGTTATTTTTAAAACCATTTCAAATCCAATTTATTTATTTTTAAAATATTGAATTTATAATTCTAGTTCAAAACTAGTTCATTTTGATAAAAATACATTTTTATCTTTTCAAATATGGGATTTTTCATCCCAGCTCTTCACAAATCATTTCTTATGATTTTACACTAATTATTGATATTTTTAATAATTTTATCAAGGCCTTTACAGTCGATTTCCATCAACGGCTATCGAACTGCACTTACAACGACCTTTTCCAAATTTGATTTGGACATAATTCCAAATCCAATCGTTAGATTTCTAATTTCTAATATTCGTTAAAAAGCTCTTTTCGATACGAACCCAACGGTTCTGGTTTTAAGAGAATCCGACGGTCGGATCTCCCGTAATATTCATTCGAAGTCAATTATATTTTTACAATGCTATTCTATATAAAAAGATTATATTTTTACAATGCTATTCTATATAAAAAGATTATATTTTTACAATGCTATTCTATATAAAAAGATTATATTTTTACATTTCTACTTCTTATATAAAGATCGAATTTTTATTATCTATATATAATATAAAAATCCGACCTTTCCTATTTCTACTATACAAAAATTCTATTTTTACTATTTCTACTATATAAAAATCCTATTTTTACCATTTCTAACTACATAGTAAAGGCCATATCTTCATTCCAAATCTATATCCACACAAATCGTGTTTCTATTTTGCTCTTCACATGATAAAAATCAAACCTTTCTTTAAAATAAAAAGCATACCTTTCTCACTTCGCTATCATATATAAATAAAACCCCTCATTTTATTTTACAGCATTATATAAAATAAATAATTAAAAGACTGAATTAAATAAAATAAAAATTAAATTTTACCTTTGTTTGGAATAGGGGAAGGGTTCACAGCGGAGAGGACAGCCGGGGGAGTGGCTCTGTCGCCTGAGGCGGCGCTGGAGGCGGGTCAGGGGGCAGGCGGCGTTCGATTTGGATGGGAAAGGGGGGGTCTAGGTGGCTCGCGGCGAGAGGAGGAGAGGGGGGCCCCGCGCCTGAGGCGGCGGTGACGATGGAGGGGGGGCGACGTTCGTGGGTAGGGCAACGTGGTTTATTATTATTTTTCAATTTTTTTTTCCTTTCGTTGAAAAATGAAATCGGGGGGGGGGGGGGGGGCTGATAAAAGGAGGAGAGAGAGGGTAAGTAGAGAGAGTGAGGGTTTTATTATTTTATTTATTTTTAATTTCAAAAAGTTGACTTTTTATTTTGAACTCAGAATCAAACCCACCGCCTATCGTCCATAGCTAATTACCCCCATTCCGAACACAATGGGATATGTATCGTAGGCCGATTCGACCGTTTCGATCAGATTCCGTCAAAATCCACATATAACTCTATATATTGAATTTGAACGCGCATTTCAATTTACCTGGGCCACATACTAACCAGAAAAATTCCAGAAAAATATTTTCTAGCTTCGTATTGACGATACGGTCCTAACAAAACTAATTTCGTCAAATTCCGAGACAGTTTGAAAAATGACCATTTTCCAGTCAATTAAAATCAACTGAAACTGGTGAAACGCGTTTTCCTTCTCCACACTCACATATTGATTCGAAAAATTACGAATTTTGGAATATAGCAATAACTTGACTTCGCGGATCCAACAAAAGTGGTTTCGTCAAAATCCTAGGTCGTTTGCAAAATGGCCATTTTCAAGGGCCGAAATTCCATAGCGACTATTCTGAAATTTCAACTGGACGTAACTTTTGATTCCCGCTATGAAATTTTGATTTCCCGGATTCGTTCGAAAGATATTCTCAATTAGATTCAAATATTTTTGGTTTCACTAAAATCCGGTTTATTTTGAATCCTGTACATTCATTTGAAATTTGAAATCGAATTATCGAACTACCGTGCCATTTTCAATTCCTTTTAAATATATAAATAAATATTTATATTCTAACGACGATCTATATAAAATATACGTTCGAATTCCATTCAAAATAAATTTCTCGTCATTTTTATTTAAAATAATTCATTTTAAATAATCAAAATTCGTTAAAGTTGCCAAAATAAAAAATTTAAATTGGCTCGGATTTCCGGGTTATTACAAAAGCTATGCTATATTAAAGCCGTGCTTTGATCATCAACCACAAAACTCTACTTTTCAACAGAAGCCTTGATCATTTGCATCTCAGCATGCCACACAGGCAATTCACGCTATGCAACCGATGTCTATCAATCACACAGAATGAAATCCAACGTCAAACACACAGTCCATTTACAAGTTTGTTCTGGGTCTGAACGAAACCGGAGGCACCTTATTCCTTGTCCCATATGTCCAATACAGGAGAGAGGCCCTCGCATATCCGGTCGATCTCCAAGTACGTCTGTAAGATCACCACCTATTACCTTGTCTTGGGTGTACAGCCCAATCAAGACATCAGTAATCATCCAAATGATGTGAAGACCTCCGGTCTTCAACCACCGTCTTCATCGTCGACTTATCGTCGAATCAGTTATTCAGAATGGTATGAACCCGGCCTTTCCGAATAACCCGCGTATATAATAAACAAGTGCTATAAAAACACAACATACGCCGCATTCCAATTCTGAAATATTCTTTTATTTAAATATTCATATCCTTTGGGAAAGGACCCCATTAATTTTATCAAAGATAAATTCTTTAAATTTATTATTTAATCTTACTTTGGATATCAATCCATACTAAATTAAGGTTTATCCAAACTAGTTGGGATTAGCGAACCTTACCGAAGTAATCATTTATTATATTTCCCAATCCCAACCTATTCATCCCATGAAGCAAAACTGGTAATACTCCATATCTAACACCATGGTGTTATCGGCAAATATTAATTATCATTTCACGTTCAAATCTAATTAAAGATTTAACTATCGCTTGGAGCAAAACTGGTGATACTCCATTCTCGATCATTTCCTGAATTCGATAAGTTTAATTATTTCATTCACATTCCAATCTAATTAAAGATTCATTAAAACTCTAATTCAGTTTTAATCTCCATAAATCATTACTTAATGATTATTCAAAGTTAAGAAATTAATCTTATCTTTAACTGTGTTAAAGAAGTAATGTCATTTAAAACACAACTCACGATAAACCCAAAATCACATTCCATTAACAATGGAATCTTCATGGAATATAGATCAATATATATAATCGATATGAACTTCCATATCCAACCGATAATATAAGTGGAATAACGGCAAAGCCTTTGAAATTCCATATATATTAACTGCCTTCCTCCACAGAAACTCACTTCGGTTATTATCAAATCGGATCCCATTCCATTCCAATTTATTAAATTGGAAAACTTTACTTTGGAAAATCTCCACTAAATCTTTTAATAAAAAGATTTTTAAGTTCCAAATCTCATTTCACTGTAAATCGGGTTAAAGAACGAATGACGTTAAAAACACAGTTCACAATAAACCCAATTCACATTCCATTTCAACTCCAGTTAAATGTTAATTATTTGGTAATTCTTCTCTACATCTTAACTAAAAGATTTATTCTTTTCACATGGGGCTTAGGGACAGTGTTACTAAAGACCCATCCCATCAGTCTCTAACCGTAAATTAGTAAGAGAACAATTCCCTAAGTATTAATCCCGAAGGCCAAAACCAACATCAAATCAGTACCCAGGAAACCATTCAACTTAGCTAATCTCCAGTTAGTTTCTAATTTTCTTAACTCCACTGGGTTTAAGAACATTATTAAAGATACCATTCACGACAAACCCAAAATCTCATCCATTGTTAATCGGGTTAAAGAACAAGTGTCATTTAAAACACCGTCCACGATAAAACCGAAAACCAATTTCAATTTCATTCCAATTAAATGTTAATTAATTGGTAAATTTCATTAAATCTTAATAAAAAGATTTATTTCTTTTCTCAACTGGGTTTAAGAACAGTGTTAATGAAGACACCGTTCACGACAAACCCAAAATCCAATTTGATATTAAATACAAGGCTCTGAATAGAAAATATATCGGCTTATATTCAATATCAAATTCTGAAACCAACAAATATCGTATTAGGAATAACGATATATATATATATCTTCCAAATTTCTCCACAATGTCCGTATAATCATGGAATCCAATATTGAAATATTCCGAAGATAATTTCAATTCCAATTCATATATTGGAAATTCTGGTTATTTTTAAAACCATTTCAAATCCAATATATTTATTTAAATATAATTGGATTATAATTCTAGTTATTAACTAGTTCATTTCGATAAAATATATTTTTATCTTTTCAAATATGGAAAATTTCACCCTAATTCTTTCCAAATCATTTATTATGATTTTACACAAATTATTGCTATTTTTAATAATTTTATCAAGGCCCGTACAGTCGATTTCCATAAACGGGCATCGAACTGCACTTACAGCGACCTTTTCCAAATTTGATTTGGACATAATTCCAAATCCAACCGTTAGATTTTTAATTTCTTGTGTTCTTTAGAAAGATCTTTTCGATACGAACCCAATGGTTCAGGTTGTAATAGAGTCCGACGGTCAAATCTCCCATAATGTCCGTTCGAAGTCAATGGTCGAAATTCGCGAACTACCGCGGCGTGGTGCGTTCTATTCAGGCCATTATATATATATATATATATATATATATATATTATATTTCGTCGATTTCCATATAAAACGTATTTTATAATTCGTTTTCAAAACGATTTCAACTTCATATTCAATTTCAAATCAAAATTGAATATTCCATATCATCGATATATAAATGATAGAATTTTCAAAACATTAGATTTTGAAATCTCTTCCTTTTCGATATTCATTATAAAATTGAATTAAATCGACATAAATATCGTTCACGTCCAAATAGCGTTAATCTAATCGACACGACTTTATATATTTAAATATTTTTGTGTCCATCCCAAATCGGACATCAAAATCACATTTTGATCATTGATTGAATATTATTTTAAAATATTCGTTATTTTAAAGTATTCATTCTTTCTGAACCGGAATCAGACACAGTCAATTACCATATAATGTAATTTATATGGATTTCATACAAACATGTAAACAACAATAATCAAACATAGTCAGCCATCATCTAGAGTGCATTACACCACTGTATAAGCATTAAATATAAATAATTCACGCTTACACAGTCTGTCAACCAAACGATCGACATACCACTAAACAATTGGATTAGTGTACGTCAATTATCATCCCAACACCCGTGTGGGGTTTTCAAACAACAAACACAGATCTTATTTGTGCAGTTGGATGATGTGTAAAATTTTATCGTCCTAATCCATATTAGTCAAATGTGTGTACATAAACAAATCGTTTGATTTGTAAATGAATATTTATTTCATTCATATACACGTTAAAAATTATATTTTTGACGATAAATTATTTTATTCAACTAATGAATATTTTATACAACCCATTTATACAATAAAAATGATATTTTTATTCTTCAAATATTTTATTCAACATATAAATATTTTTATATTCCATTCCACATCACAAACCAAATTCACACAAACAAATCAGTCCAAACACACAACCAAACAAGTCGTCCATGGTCTGTGGACGACGGGGAGCAATTCATACATGTAGTTATAAAATAAATAACTGCACAACGAATTCAGTGAGAGTGTTCTCACCTTGGGTTTCCACTCCTCCATTCTTTATTTCTGAACGGTTTGGATTTGCCCAAAATTCCAACGTAAATCTTTTCACGCTGTTCATAGTAAAAACCACATTTTTAATATGATGTTTATATTAAAAATCACATCTTTATACCACTACTTTGTATATAAAAGTCATATTTTTATAATGCTACATATATAATAAAAATCATATTTTTAATTCAACGCTATAAAAATCGCATTTTTATATTGTTATTCATATAATAAAAACCATATTTTATATCGCTATTATATTATAAAAATCATATTTTCATTTCAAAGCTAAATACAAAAATTAGATTTTTACTTCAATGTTATATATAAAAATTAGATTTTTACTTCATTGTTATATATAAAGATTAGATTTTTACTTCAATGTTATATATAAAAATTAGATTTTTATCCTAAGTCATTTATAATAAAAACCATATATATACATATATTTAAACAATGCTAATTTTATTGAATAAAAGTAATGCTAAATTTATTTTATAAAAACTGATTTTAAATAATGTTAATTTATATAACAAAACTGATTTTACTTAAATAAAATAATTAGCTTTTTTTTAAAAAGAAGCTCACTGTTAATCACATCATTAAGGTATTTAATAAAGTGATTAAATTATTCAATTACCTTTCTCCTACATTGCGTTTAATAGTTCCAGGATCAGACAAACTTTTGAACCCATCTCAGGAGCTAGGGCTCCGATTTGCGCCGCCAAGGATTGCCCTACCGCCGATCCAAAGATGCCACGTCGGAGTGCTTGGCATGGCCTTTCTCCAGGATCCGACGCGTGGAACTCGAGGTCCCCTGGGCCTCTGAAATTGCGTGCGATGGTCGGATCTTTGGGCCATGAAATCATCTGATTCTTCCAATGAGAGCTCATCAATGGGGTACCAATTGGAAGAGCATAGAACACTTTACACTTTTGGTTTTGAAATCATCTCTTGATTCGAATTTGTTTAAGGAAATTCAAAGATTAGAAATCGGTGTTTTATGGCCCTTGAATTTACTCCTGGCGGCGGCTACGGGGTAAGAAGAATAGGGTTTTAGCGTTTGACCATTTTGACCAGGGTATTTATATAAATATTTTTTTAATTTAATTCTAAAATAATTCGTTTAGTCTCCGAACTCCAAATCGAACCCAACGATTATTGCCCCTAGCCAAATACCCCCATTCCAAATGCAATGGGATATGTTTCGTAACCCAATTCGGCTGTTACGATCAGTTTTGATCCAAATTAAAATATAAATCAATGTGTATTGAATTTGAATGAACATTTCAATTTAGCGGGGCCACATACGGACCCCTAAAATTCCAGAAAAATAAATCTGACTATGTTTTGACGATACGGTCCTTAAAAAACTAATTTCGTCGAATTTGGTGTCCGTTTGAAAAATGGCCATTTTCTGGTCGATCCAAATTGACTAAAATTGACAAAACACATTTTCTTGTGTCACGCTCACATATTAATTCCAAAAATTATGAATTTTGGAATCTAGCAGTAATTTGACATCTCGGATCCAGCAAATGTGGTTTCGTCGAAAACGGAGGTCGTTTGCAAAATGGCTATTTTTAAGGGCTATATTTCCATAGCGATTATTCTGAATTTTCAATTGGACATAACTTTTTGTTCCCGCTATGAAATTTTGATTTTTCAGATTCGTTGGGAAGATATTTTCAAATAGATTCAAATATTTTTGGTTTCACCAAAATTTGGTTTATTTTGAATCCTGTACATTCATTTGAAATTTGAAATCAAATTTTCAAACTACCGCGCCGTTTTCAATTCCTTTTATAATTAAAATAAATATTTATATTCTATCTTCAATTCAAATAAATTTATATGTTCTAATTCTATTCAAAATAAATTTCTCATTGTTATTATTTAAAATAAATCATTTTAAATATTCAAAATTTTGCCAAAATAAATTTTTTAATTTGGCTCTGATTTTCCGGGTTGTTACATGCTGGTTCGAAACCACTATCAATTTCTGTACTAGGTGGATTAGTATGGATAGCATGTATCCTTGGTTGGGCCCCGATTAGCCTTCCGGTGGAGCTTTCGGGATAGTCTGGTTTTTTGTAAGGTGGCTTGCGGTGACGTTTCTGTTGTCTATCAATGTAGCCTTTTCTATTTATGCGATTGATATTCCTAGAGCTGGTTCCGGATAATCTTTATGTATTTCTGGCTCGATACCTTTGGTACTTTTACATTCTGAGGTGTCGGTACTAAGTAGGTTAATATTGATATCCCTTCTAGTCTACAATAATCTTAGCTCATATCTTCCTTTCTTACGCGGTTTCCGTCTAAGGTTACCTTTTGCTACAGAACTTCCCGTCGGGCAGGCCCTGTTGGAGGGACCATGCCGGATAAAACTTCGCTAGCATTGTAGGTTTTGAAATCTTTCCTTCCTGGGGGGTGTCGGTTTATGCTGCCTTTAGATTATTCTTTCAATCTTTCCTATTATTCGACTTTTTTCTTTTGGAAGATTCTTTCATGCTTATATTCCTCCGATACCCCTTCACCGTCAGCCTACGTCAAGGGTTCATTTTGGTAGTAACAGAGCTTAATGGACATAACTTTCCTAAGACATTAATTAACTAAGGTTATTCTTATCTTATCCGTCCCAACTATCTATTTGTTGTACCCCAATAGACATTTCTAATTTAATTTCTTATTTATTTCATTTTGTACATATATTTATATATACATTTATGCACCAGACCCCTCACATTAAGCTGACCACCTGTGGATGCTGGATTTGCCGGTCGGTTCCGGGAAGACTTCTACCACAAGTTGAACTTAACCTCATGTCTAAATTCGATTTTTGATTAAATTCCCTAATTGGGTTTACAACATTAATCCTAATAAATCTTAGGAATTGTAAACATTATCTTATTAGATTCACCTTTTCCCAATCAACGTCGATTACAATTGTTATTTATTTATTTGTTGTCCTATATATAACAATCAATTATATTATTTCTACAATGGTCACCACAAATATATTCATTTAATATGGATTAGATTTATATGTATAATTCCATAATACCGTTCAAACATTCAAACAAAATTTATTATTATACATATTTCGTTATTTACGTAGATTGGACGGATGATATGTACGTATTTATATTTATATTTTTGCACAGTCATCATAGTGATTTTCTTTTTTGTTAATTTTGTTGTCAATTTAATGATTTGGTTTAATTAACAACCAAACATTTCTTTTTTGCATTCAATCTTTCCAAAAGGTTCCAAATCTTACAAAAAGATTATTAGCTAAAGTCATTGTAAACTATGCCTAATTTTTGGAATGAACATATTTCAAACCACAAGAAATATATATGTTTATGTATATCTTGGGATAGCTGATGCAAATTACATATAAATATGTATATTTATGTTTATGTGTCAATTTACACAACTTTTCCCTATTTGAATCTTTTTGTTATATCTCTTGTGCACTCAAAATATTGTCTTTTTTTTAAAAGAGGGAAAACAACATAATTACAACAACTAAGCCAAAACCCTAACAATATTGAACAAAAATAGGCATATGTCTTTTACATTAAAATCACATAATTCAACATTGCATCTTTTTAATCAAAACACATAATTTGTCTTTTTAACATCGAAACTAGATATTTGGAAGAAAACTACATCTAAATAAAGTTATTGGGACTGATTTCCCAATCTTCAGTGTTTTACAACAACTACAACGTATTTTACAACGTATTTGTAGGAAATATATATAAACAAAGTTTGAGAATTCTAAATTAATGTTATTACTAACCAAAATATACAATTCACAAGTTTTAACCATTTTTACAATCCATTCTGATAGATGTCAATCCATTTACAACAATATTATGAACAGATCTGAAGAAAATAGACATATACATTGAATCTAATTTAAACGAGATAAACATGCTATTATAACTATATATATAAATCTCCACTCACCTTAAAGCATCCAAATCCAAAGTTTGAACCTTTTAGGCCTATAATTCCCAAACTCTTATAATTCTCCAATTTATCTGAAAAGGGGATAAATTCATACCTGTAGAGATATATGAAAATAGGAAAAGAGGGGAGAAATGTGATGTAGAGGAACCTAGGTGCCAATCCATATCCTTTTTCACTTGAATCTGATAATCCTTTTCAATTCGTATTGTAGTTTGTTTGATTTGTTTGTATATGAAGATATTTTTAATTAATAAATTTGATTGGAAGAGAAAGGAAAATGGCAGAGCTCTGTCATTGTTATCAGAAAATAGGCGGAAAAGAATGAGGCCTTACCCCTTTATTTATACTAGTGGAATTGGCCATGGACCGTTAGATCTATTTTAATTAACATACGTCCATTTATAATATATAATATAATGAAATTGCCCCTCAAACCTAGCCGTCGTTGGGCACTACAGGCCCGAAGCGGCCGACACCCTCCCTAGGGGCGGTCGACTGCCCTTTGGTTGGTTTTCCCAATGAGGGCTTGTTAAATAGGGAACATATATATTAATTATTATGTTTATTTATTTCCTTCTGTTTTTCGTATTTTGCCCATAAATTTTCATACAGACTCCGTTCGCGAAATCCCAAACATGAAAGTTGACTAGAATTCCGAGGCGAACGCAATGGTTAAAGTTTCATGGTCAAGTTCCATTGTTTGCAAAAATTCCTAGTTTTGAGATTCTAATTATATAACTAATTTATTCATTGTCAAAATTTCGGGTTGTTACACTTTATTTTTTGGAGAAGTCTTTCTTTCAAAGAATTGTAATAATGAAATTTCTTTCGTTCTACTACTGCTGGTGATATACCATTGTTTTTCCCACTCTACCATCTGTTTCCACGGATCCTAACGAAGAACTTTGAAAAATTAAAAGGCAGTGTACATAAACTTACTTTGGTCCTTAATTCAGTGTCACTTTTCAGGAAAAAAAAACTATAATATTCGAAGGACAAATGATACAACTGTTTCTACACTTTAAGTTGACGAAGATCCCAAATCCCATGAAGAGGCAATTAACTCTAGGGATTATAACTCTTGGAAAGATGCTATTAAAAGTGAGCTAGGCTTTATAACATCCAACCACACTTGGGACTTAGTTGACCTACCTAAAGGTTGCAAACCAATTTGGACTAAGTGGATCTTTAAAAAGAAATCAAAACTTGCAACTTTGTATAATATTCATGGTTAGATTAATGGCCGTTGGTTTCGGTTAGAAGGACTTTGACTACTTTAATACTTATACTCCTATCTCTAAGGTAGGAACTCTTAGAACTTGAATTACTTAAGCCGGCATTCATAATTAAGTAGTGCATCAAATGGATGAGGAAAGTTGTAATGATTGCTCCATACCACCTCAACAAAGAGAGAGAATTTTACATTGTAACAAGAAAGGCTGATATGAGACAACAAAATTTAATGAAAAATATATGTCTGTATCCGACCGATTTTATTTCATACACGAGCTAAGACAACAAAATTTATAAGAGAAAAAATTTCATCCCGTCTGTGTGCGGTCCGAATTTACTTAGGATAGAAACCGAATACACGCCCGTCTGGTCCGGGCCGATCGATTTACACCCCTACATAGCATCCATCAAACAAAACATAACCATTACTTTTAAAGTCTTGAATGCATTGATAACCTATATGACCATCCTTGCTTGTGTTAAAGGCTAATGGAAAACTCCAGTTCTAGTCAAAATTCTAAGTTTAAACCAACATGCTGCTTACATCAGCACTAAATTATACCATCCAAGGTACACGATAATCACTATCATTTCTAATGTTCGTTTCCTTAAAACTACAAAAAAAATTGATTACCACCATCTTTGGTTTTGAGTACTCCTTTAAACCGATTTTGCAACCTTGTTCCATTTCTAACTGCTTATCACACTCCCTTCGGTTCCACTTTCTTCAAGTCTTTCAATGGAAAAGTTAACAAACCACAACCTTCGGTACACCCTGAAGACCCCATCATTTCACTCCAAGGATTACACCATCCTTCTTGGCCTCATGCTGAAATATCCACCATGCTTCGCACCAAATATAGTTTTTCTTTGAAATTACACTGCTTCAAATATTTTCTCTGCTTCAATGTTAATCAGCTTCGAAGATTCTGCTTCGAGCATTGAGGCACATCGCTTCGAAGATGCATCTCCTTCGAAGCACTTAGCTTCGAACACCTCTCTTTGAATATTAAAGCACCAAGCTTGGAAAATACAATTCCCCAAAGATCTTAGCTTCGAGCTTCGTAGGAGAGCTTCAAAGCATTCCTTCTCGCTTCAAGTCCTCTAAGACTTTTTTTGCTTTGAACAATGGTCTTTACCACTTTGAATCTGATTCTGAAACTAACTACTTTGAATTATTGCTTTGAATCCTCACTACAAAACTTTAAAACACCGTGTTGCTTTGAACTCACCTGTTTATGGCTTTGAGCTCTCCTTTTTTCGAGCTCACCTTGCTTCGAATCACTGGTTCAGTTCGAAGCACCTCATTTCACTCCAATCCAACTTCTTCAAATATCTAGGTCGATTCAAAGAATTCTTTCATGCTCCAAGCCATACTATAAAACTAAAAAAGCTATTTCAGATATAATAGCGTGTGTCTATCTACTTTGATTTGAAGCCTCTATCAACCTCGAAGAAATTTTCTTGGCTTCGAGCCTTCGTGTATTTTTTAAACTGAAGGATTTCATTCTACCCTTTGGCTTCGACCCTATCGAAGCAAATGTGGAAACTCAACAAGCTCCAAATCCTATGCGATCTCCACATATGCAAAACACTAACAAACAAGATCAAGTATGCCTAGTAGTTCAAACAATTCAAGTGGAAAATTCAAATACTCAAGCATAAAATTCAACCAACTTCAATTCATGCATAAACATTTAATTTCACATGAACTATGCAAACCGAATCTTGGATCTAATGTAAAACATGAATAATTCATCACAATTTGCATTAGATCTAACACATTAATCATCATACTTCATAATTTGATTATTATAAGGTTTATAAATATAATATAAATAGTTTTAATCGAGGTTTTAGATGAATTTAACATATGGATGATGAAAGCCATCAATAAAATCCAATCGAACAACAAATAATCACTTGAACAAGCATCTGAAATAGAGAGATCTAGCCAATCAACGTAGATCTGGTCACCAATTTACAATTAAAGATTCTTTGATGAAAAATTTATTGTATAGTTGTGAATATGGGGGAAAATTAGATTAGTTTTATGTTTATGGTTGATAAGATAAATTAAGGGTAATTAGAAATGTATCCCCTTAGCCTCTATTTATAGCCAAAGGTGTCAAGACTAATGTGTGAGAAATGAGAATTACAGATCTTAAGGCTAACTTAACACTAGAGGAGAGATGAATAATGTTTAACAAAATTTATGAATATTTTGAAATCTAATTTTAACAGAGTCAATTGCAAATCATAGATATAATCAAACATATAATCAAATATAGATACAAATAATAAGTAAATGCAGTAAAGGAAAGAACACACCGGGATTTTATACTGGTTCAGAGTTACACTACATCCAATCCCACATAACTCTGGGTTGTGTAGATTTCTTTTCAAATAATAATCTTCTTAAAATCCACGATTTCAAGGGCCACGAGGTCCAACCCCACCTGCTTTTGAGCACAGGGCGCTCTGTTGATTTAACAAGATTATTAGATCACCTAATTGATTTACAGACTACAATCACACCCAATTGATTTGAATGGGATACAATCATACCTTTTCAGTATCTATTTTGGAAGAAAGACTCGATAGAACTTTGGTCTTATAATGTTCGATTACAAATACTCCTATAACTCTAAATAACACTTGAATCTTTGAGAGAGAGTGGTAGAGAATCAAACTAGAAAAGGTTTGGTTCGATTCTCTTTGAATTCCGGCAGAATTTGGTTATAGAAATACGAAAATCAAGAGAATAAATGAAGAGGAGAAAAAGAAAGAAGAAGATAATGAAAGTAGGTAAAAAAATTGAATTTATATGGGTAATTATGGGAAATAAATGTGACAACCCGAATCCCGGCAAACCGATTTTTTTCCAGAATTCTAGTATATCGAAACTCGTGTTGGTTTGTCTGGTATCCTGCAGAAAAGAAAAAGATAATAAACATATCAGAGCTCAAAAAAATCTCACAGCGGAAGGGAATAAAATATAATATAATCAAAATATAGCCATACCCAGATAATAATACTGCCTAACCGGTATCCAAAACTATCATATCTCTGCCATAAATCTAACCTGCGAGTATGTTATGAGGAGGGGGTTTAAACACAAGATCCGGTAACTGGATTTAAACTACACATTTTGGATAACCCTACATATACCGTTCAGTTACATTTTTCTTATTTATTAGGTTACATGGGTTAACAACACTCAAGGCTTACACACACGTCGTACCCATTTACTCCCCAGTAGATTAACCTAATACAGTGTATATGTAGCTACCCCCAAATTAAGGTACACCCCATGGTACCCCAATTGCATGGTCTCCGCCGCAACGCCACAGAAATATACGCAGTCCCTCATCCTATGCCAGAGCGACATACGGATCTCTATATAACAGCGCTACATTCCGCATAGAACCGCCATCACCATGCTACGTAAGCGTACAGATTGCCACCTTCGAACCATTCGATCGAATCAGATTCCATCACAGAGTAATGCCTTAGAGTCTACGATATACCACCCGGAGCAGACATGCATGTATTTGGACTTTATCACGTATGTATCATTAATCGTACTCGATGCCTCGACCTTGATGATACACCATACGGAAACAATATGCATGTATCGGCACATATTATCTACTGTGCGCCAAGTTCCGTAACAAGGCTATATCAGACACATGGAACTCGTCGGGAGCCTTTTCAGATATCTGCATACACAGATGCTATGGTTTGCATTTTCAGTGGCTATGGTCTCCCCGACCCCTCCCTCAACTAGTGAAAGACAAACATAATTGAGAGCTAGTGACGTGGCCCAGAAAAATAACAAACAACATCCTAATTGGCATGTCCTGCAACCAAAGCCTTGATAGCGAAAGGTCGATGATCTATAGGTTTAGCTCTCCGTCTTTCTATATCACGCATCACGCTGACTGTCGGTGGTTGGTACCCGGTGACTACTATCAAACAGATGGTTAGACCCCCCAAAGGAAAACAAATAAAATGGTCGTAACCTGCCTAGTCACAAGGCAATCGGATCGTCGAATCACCTATGCCACACTACAGCCTTCTGACTGCCCCCTATTATGGCAGTCAAGGTATACTCACCGGGTAGTAACACACAGACCTAACCTCTGCGAGCACATCCTAAATGTTGTCACCTCACAGAGGACTACCAGGAGTACCCTCCACGTCCTAGGAAGCCACGTGCTTCCCCTTCCAGTCCTTCGGAGCCAGCAGAATATCAACAGAACAAGCAGAATAATCAGATGGACGTGCGCTCCCCTTATGCCTCATGACACCACGATGATCTACCCCGTTTTGTTATTCACCTTCAAACGTACGGACTGGTCCAAACGCCTCGGGTTAATGTGTTATTAGACCCTATGTCTAATCATTTAATTACGCGCTTGCTCTACCTTTTCATATTTCCATTTAACTTGGTTATTTCAAGTCATATTGACTTCTTATTCTAGTTACTAAGTTCCTCTTGCTTATTAATTTCATTTATTTCACTTAACCTATTTAAGTTCATTAATAAACCTTTAACATGTTATTCTTATCAATAGATTTCAGATTCTCAAGTTTACAGATAACATGTTCTTCCTATCAGCAGGATTCAGATTCTCAAGTTTAAAGATTACTTAATGTATAATCAAGTACAACTTATTGCATGTCATAAGCTTTCCCTCTTTTTCTCTACTTATTACAAACAATAGGTTTTAGGTTTCCAAATTTATAGATTACTTAATTTATAATTAAGTACAACTTATCTTATTACATAAGTTGTCACATTCCCTCTATCGTTTATTATAACATAAGTTATAATTTCTACTTGTCCCTAGGACAAGCCAACCTATTATCTTTCCTTTTCCCATTCAGGTTTATTCATAATAGGTTATTATCATTCCCTGTCCATTCCAATTCTTTTACTGTTGTAACTTTCATTCATTTCCATTAATTACCATCAATGCCATTTATTTCTATCCTTTTATATACATATATTCATATATATGTTTATGCACCAAACCTCTCACATTAAGTCGACCACTTTTGGATGCTGGATTAGCTGGGAGGTTCTGGGCAGACTTCTACCACAAGTTGACTTAACCTCGTGTCTTAGCACCATTGTATGTGTGTTTATGCAGTAGAACTCTCACATTAAATTAACCACTTGTGGATGCTGGATTTGCCGGGTAGTTCCGGGCAGACTTCTACCACAAGTTGAATTTAACCTCGTGTCTAGGTGCAATTATTATTTTCTATTTACTGTAAATTATGACATATTCGTTCTTCCAAATTTCACTGTAATTCTTATACACAATCTTTTGGCATAATAATATTCTTAACAAGTATTCTTGTTAATTGTAAATTCCATAATTACATCATTTACAGTAAATTCCAACTCAAACAGATGATTAATGGAAAACAGGTCTTATACAACATTACAATTATTCCCAATTTCACTGTAACTTAACTTACAGTATCCAATTAACAAGTTATTAGAACATGTATTGTAACAACCTGCATTTTAAGTGTATTTTATTTAATTATTTAATTTAAATTTTGATTTTTATTTTACTTTATTCATTTAAATCTCAATTTGTTTAGATTTTATAAGAAAAACTATTTTGATTTTGATTTAAAGCTAAGTTAATTTTGGGATTTTGGTATGAATATAATTTAATAATACAAATTGATATTTGAAATTTGAAGTCTTACTTACTGAATAAAATTTAATCGAGTGTATTTATTTGAATTTGAATTTATTCTTATATTTTAATTTAAATAGTAAACTCGTATTATATAATTTGTTTTCAATATTAATTAAATTTATATCCTTGATTCAATTTTATAATATTCTATAATTTCTCACAACGAGAATTTGAATTTTGAAATACGTATAGCGAGGCATAACAGTTGTGAAAATTTCATCGAAAATTTTGAATGTTTGTTGGTCGTGCAATTTTCAGTGCAAACCTACGCATAACAGTTCAAATTTTAGCGACCGTAAAATCTCTCCAAAATCAGTTTGTACAAACATAAAAAATATTCTATTCGTTGTCACGAATCCAATGGAGAAATCCATTTCGTGAAAATCAGACGTTTTGATCTCCGTTTAATTATTTTCCTATCTGAATTATACGTTTAAAGGGGTCCGTAACGCGTTTTTGATTGGAGCATCCTAACACTGCAAACTATATACTGTTGTGTCCATCTCATCGCTCTGATTACCACAATATATTCATTTGTTAGTTCCAGTGTTCGGTTCACGCTGAAATTGCGAAGAAGCTTGCGCAATTCATTTTTGAAATAAATCCAGTTGAGTTCGACGTGTCTCTATTCGAATCCTGCATATTTTTCTAGACATTTTGGATCTGCAAAACTCGTCCTTTTATTTCACTAAATCACCCAATTATTTATTTATTTATTTTCAAAGCTTAATGCCAAGCCAACCATTACTTTTTCAATGCATGCACGTTACCATGCAAAATATACTCTACGTTACCCTTTTCTTTCCAATGCCATGTTATATTTCAAAAGCTTTTTCATTTACCATTTGCAAGTCTTATTTTCTATATATGTAAAAACATTTCTATTGGAATCTAAAGACATGTGTGGAAACTTTAAATATCAAAGTCCTCTCCATGTTCCCAATTTCCCTTTGTGTCCATTCAAGCGTTTCCTGCTTTCCTTTTTGTCTTGCAGTTGTTCTCATTACCACTCTCTTATATAATTTTTAGCATGCAAATTTGTTCCAAAGTTTCGTGTGTTTTAAATATTTTTCGAGCCTTTTCGTTTTTTTATATACATCTAATCAATGCTTTGTTCTCTCCCAAATAATGCTTTGTTTCGAGAAAAATAAATAAGGTAGAAAAACTGACGTTTCTTCCAAAAAAAATGTACATATACTTTCTTCCCAACAGTCTGCTCCGTTTACTCCATCGCTTGTTTATGTTCTTCCTACTTATATATATATATATATATATATATAAAGTGGCCACTGAGCGTATCCTTCCTCTCAACTCTGACGAACTTTCCAGGCATCACCTCCTAGCGCTGCCGATTGGAGCATGCGCAGGCCTTCCCTAGCCTCACAGCCAATGCCCAGAAATACCTGTACCCATTTATTAAGGAAAAAAAGGTTTCCTCCCTTCGTTTCTTGAGCCTTGCTTCACCTTGTCACCACATTGCACCCCTTCCTTTGGCACTGCAGTGTACTGCCCAACCTGACCGTGATACGTAATATTGTCCAAGACCCACTTTATTCTGACCAATTGGTTGCCATTTGGGTTGCTCCTATACTCAAATATGTATTTTATGAAACATGCTGTAATGTTTAGGCAAGATCATTTACTTGTTAAAGCCTTTGAAGAGGAAAAAAAGAAAGAAAAAGCTTTGATTTGACTATTTATTTAAATCTTGTGTCTTGATATCGAGATTTGTTCATCTCGTTGATTCAAGTCCAGTATGTTCGTCTATTTGATTTGGGTTCGTTGAGCTTGTGCCATATTTCACTTTCCGTGTCCGTATCAATTTCTCCATCAAGTCTCGTCTACTCTATTTGCCATGAAAGGTGAGTTTATCTCACACTTAACCTACATTGTTTTATAGATGTTAGATCAGCATTAATGAACTGTTGTGAAATGTATAGGATTGCTAGTAGAAATTGTTTACTTGATATGTACACCTTTCATATATGACACGATATGTTTATATGACACGTAGATGCACTAATAATATATGATTTGTGATCTGATATGGCTGATGCTATGTGATGATTTGTTATATTGTTGATAACCCTAGTTTAGGAAAACCACTAAGGGTTGAAATGATACATACCCGAACGAACATTAGAATAGGGAAAATCATTATGGGTCGAAATGATAAACCTAAATGATTTTTTACTGAATTTGGGATTGTGGGTTGAAATGGTACACTCGTAGAATTTTTAAATTACGGGTTGAAATGATAAATATCCGTATCACTTGACCATAGGATAGAAAACTATATACAGACACCGTTGGTCATGTTTTCAAAGTAAAGTGATTTGGAAAATTTAAATTTAAAATAACAACTTAATACTTTATATTTTATATTTATATTTTTGAAGATTTAAACTAATGTTTTGTAAATTTTTAATTATATGTTTTAAAAGGATTTTATGAGTAAGTATGAATATGAATATTTATTTAAGATTTTTACTTATAATTTTATTTATTTTAAACCATATAATTTAATCATCTATGTATTTTAATTTTTTATATTATAATAAATATATTTTTAAACCTGTGCCTATATTGTTTTAAATTTATATATGTTTATAATCTATTTTCTAATTTATTTTAGAACTTTATAAACTTATATATATATATTCAAAGTTAAATTTTCTTATATATTTTTTATAAACTTTAAAAATAGACTAAAAGGTGGATATGCTAAGGTTTCGCGATTTGGATTTGAGGTTTAAAGATTTAAATTTATATAAAGATATTGATTTAACGAATGAACTGATATGAGATATGAATTTTGAATTCGAATTAATTTGAACTTATAAGAGATGAACTTAAATTGTGAAATAGTTTTTGAATTTCCAAATTTAAGGAATGAATTTGAACCTATAATGGATATGAAATGAATTTGATTATAAACCAACTGAATACGAATTTGAATTAGTTTAAATATTGAAACGAATGAACTTGAATTGTGTAAATTGATGTTTAATTTGAATTTATAATTTATAATCGATACGAAATGAATTCGATTTTAAAATGATTGAATGTGAGTTTGTATATAATTTTTTTATATAGAATTTTTTTTGCAAGGCTTACATAGTTGAGTGGTCCCCTTCCACTTTATTGAAGTACCGGAGAAAAAAGAAAAAAATACAACACATACAAGAGTACATAGAAATACGGTACAACGCATGCAAGAGAGAACAAACACATAAACACAAAACAATGTTAAATCATCAAGGCATTTAAGATTCCTGGATCAAACGTGAAGCTCAAAAATCTGATGCCTTCCCTTACATCCATTTTGATTCTCTTTTCTAACTGAATATTTCCCAAAGCTTTACTGTGGTTGAAAATGATTACATTTCTTTCTCTCCACACTGCGCTAACATATTTCTTTAAGATGTAATTAAGAATTCTACCTCTGATTTTCCTCCTTCCCGTCTGGTTCTTCATGTTTTTCCATTCAACATCCGAGTTGTTCGAAGCATTTAATCTACCAATATTTTCCATTGGCTATTTCCAGATGTGAAACAACGCATCACATTCAAAATAAATGTGACCCAAAGTATCATTTGCATAACAACAAAATCCACATACCATATCAGTTTGAATCCCTCTTCTTTGCAATTTGTCTTCAGTTAGAAGAGCACCATTCAACACTTTCCAAAGCAGGAAGTTTTCCCTTGCACAGTTGTCTGAACCCCATATCCTTTTGTTCCATTTACAGTTTTGCATATCCTCAACTCCAGCCATACTATTGTATAAAAGTTTGATGGTAAAATGTTAACTCTTTTTCCCCCAAGAAGCTATTCTAGTTTGGTTATTATCAACTTGAATTTGGCTTGCTCTTCTTCACAATTGATTAATCCTTAAGACGTGTGAATGAGGAAGACAAAGAACATTACCTTGGATATAATCACCTACTTTAGCTTGACTGCTCACACCAGAACTTATCATCTCAAGATAATTTAGCTCCCTACTCAAGATCCTGCCATGCGACAGCCAGGGATCATTCCAGAATTGCACTCTCGAACCATGCATTATTTTATATTTATAGAAAGGAAGGACTGCGTTCCTAAGCTTGAATATGCTTTGTCACGTCCAGCTGATCCTTTGAGGTTGAGTCATGGTCCAGAACGAATTGTTCTTAATCACGTTATGTTTAGACCATAAGACCCAAATATTGTCCTTGTTATTCATGAAGTCATTCACGTGTTTCATCATCGTCGCTCTATTCCAGTGCAACATGTTAATTACTCATAATCCACCTTTCGCAAGTGGTCTCTCGATTTTCTTGAAAGTGATTGGAGCATGATATCTACCTTCATTCTTGCCTTTCCATAAAAGTCTCATCATAGCAGATATAATCATAACAATCAGCTTGGTTGGTAGGATAAACGTTTTGGACCAGTAGACTTGCATAGAGAATATAATCGATTTAATCAAAGTGAGCCGCCCAGCTTGACTCAGTAGCCTAGATGTCCAGTTATCCAGCCTAGCAATAATTTTTGTAAAAGAGGAATACATTGACTAACAGTTATCTTTGCGGTAGTTAAGGGAAGGCCAAGATAGGAGATAGTACCGTTGTTGTTGTGTAGGCCAGTTCTAGCGTGGAGATCATTAGCATTATCTGCATTAATACCAGAAGTCTTCAAGTCAGATTTCTCAATATTCACCTTTAGGCCTGTCATTTGGTAGAAACTCGCAAGAGTCTCAAAAATAATGTTAACAGTTTGTACAGTCGGTTTACAGAAAATGACTAGATCGTCGGCAAACATCAGCGAAGAAATCCTGGGTTCTTTACACATAGGTTCAATTCAAACAAACCGGTATCAATTTTGCGGTTGAGCATTTGCATAAGGACCTCCATTACGACAATGAAAAGATACGTAGACATTGGGTCTCCTTGAGGGATTCCTTGCTTACTAGAGAAAAAACTAGTAGAAGAACCATTGATTGTTATCGAGAAGTGCGCCGTGGATATAAATGTGTATATCCAAGCAATAAAGTGTGTTGGAAAATTCATAAAACCCTGAATTCTGACTATTGAATCCCATTGAAGAGTATCAAGCTCTTTCTTGATGTCCAACTTAAACATAGATCTAGGAGTTGCATTTATACTTGCATATCCGTTTAAAGTTCATGAGACATGAGAACATTGTCGAGAATATCTCTACCCGGTAGAAAATCGGCTTGATTTGAAGATATAACCTTTGGCAGTGCACTTTTCAGTCTAGATGCAATTATTTTGGAAATACATTTATAAATCGAGTTACAATAAGAGATTGGCCTGAACTGAGGGACAAGTGAAGCATTCTTGATCTTCGGAATCAGAGCTAAATTAGTTGTATTGAAGGACCGGAACATGGTATCGTTTTTGAAAAAGTGCTTCACCGCTGCACGGACGTCTCTTTGAATGAAACTCCAACAAGAAGTGTATAAGTAAGCATTAAGACCATCTGGCCCTCCCGCGGAGTTTTTGTTAAGAGAGAAAATAGCATGCTTAACCTCATCATCAAAAACGTCAAGACACAACAAATTGTGGTCATTATTTGAAAGCTTTGGAATTAAATAAGGGTCAATCAAATGAATTTTAGGGACAAAGTTCTCTTTGTTGCAAAAAAGTTCAGTAAAGTGAAGTAAAAAGGCTTCTTCTACCTCACGTTGACAGATAGCTAACTTGCCGGTGTTGTCAGTGATTCACACTATGTTCTCCCTGTATTGCTTATTCTTTAGCAAAGCGTAAAAGTAAGCACTGTTCTTATTACCTTCAATCCTCCATTTATCCTAGCCTTTTGCTTGATCATGGAGGCTTCATTATGCAATGTGATTTGATACTGCTTTGTAATGTAAGTTTCCATACTAGCATGCACCGTATTTGAAGGATCATTCATCATAGTTATCTGAATTTCTTGCAATCTTCCTCTCCAGTACGTAGTCTGCTTGGATCCGCCGCCAAATTTCTGCTTTGCCCAATCTTTTAATTTATGCTTTATGTTCCTGATTTTTGTCTACAGAATAACCATAGGATTTCCATATGTGGGTCTCTCCTTGACTCCTTTCACAAGATCAAGGAATTCAGGTTCATCAGCCCATGAATTAAAAATTTTAAAACTTATTTTACCTTTCATGTCAAGCTCAGTGAGGTGCAAGAGGATTAAAGAGTGGTCAGATAGTAGGGAGGGGTCATATGACAGTATAAAGCAGGCCATCGAGAGAAGGATTTGGAATTGGTGAATGCATGGTCAATGAGCGAGAAGGTACGAGGGCCTTGTATTTTCTTGTGGTTCCATGAAAAAGGCATGCCAGTGCATTTAATGTTGATCAGATCAGAGGAGTGAATTATCTCTTTAAGCGGTCTGATCTCAGTCAGCGTTAAAGGATTTCCTCCAAAATGTTGAGTACTCTCGTAACAACAATTGAAGTCACCAAGTAAAAAACATGGGTGAGTGGATTGTCTTAAAGAGATAATGGTTTTGAACAGGGGTTGTCTAGATAACAAGGAGTTGGAGGTGTAAACGAAGGAGATATAGAAGGAGGTTTTACCGATAAGGTTTAGTGTAAGGCAGTGGATTAGTTGGCCGGTCGAGAGAACCGGGTTCAAGGAAATGGGGGCAAGGTTAAATATAATTAGGATTCTACCATAGGGATCCTCGGAAAGGTTATGTAGCAGTGACCAGGTAGGGTTGATGTATGAAGCTGCCCTTACGGTTAACGCATGATCCAATTTAGTTTCTAGTAAAGCTAGAAAACTGAGATTGTTTTCTCTTATCAATAACTTACATTGATCAAGCTTGTCATCATGGTGGCAACCATGTATATTCCAAGCACATAATGACTTCACCATAAATTAAACAATAGGTGGTAGGGTTCCACGGTGTCTCATACTCCTTAGCATGTACTGGCTCTGTACAGAGGTAGGAGTGGTGAAGCTTTTGCCAATGTCAAGTATGTCAGGAGGTTCAGGAAAAAAAAGAGTCAAGTGGTGGTTTCTTGTAGGCTGAGGGGGGGGGGATAATGTCAAAGTAAGTGTTTAGATTCAACATTTGCATGGGTGCATTCGTCTCAACAACAGATTCAAGGACGGGTTCATGGATAGGTGAGGGAATGGTTATATTTGGTTCGAGAGGTGGAGGTGGAGACATGGGATTTACTGCAACACGGGAAACAGGAGCAGTCGAGCATGAAGGATGTGCATGAAAATATTTGTCTTTAATTGCATGAACAATTATGTCTACCTCTTTATCACTTCCCACAATATCAAATTCACTATTTTCCACTAATTCTTTCAAAGCCTCTTCATCTCGTATGATTTGTTTGCCTTTCAAGATATTACATCTCCCTTCATTAAGACTTTCTTGCATGACGAGTTCATTAATGTAAGCGAACACTTGCTCCTCTACATCAATTTCTATTTGTATAATGTTATTTTCTTTTGTTGTAGTAAATGTAGATGCATTCTAGCCAATCACTCCTATCTTTTGCTGTCTTAATTGCTCCACAGTCGGTATTACAAAGTCATTTATTTCTTGTACCTCATAGTCATCTATATTAAAGCCATTTTCTTCGTTATTACTATCCTGATTCTCACTTTGTTCTATTTCACCTTCTTCAAGGACTTGAAAACTATTTGCTTGAGCTACTTCATTAGCTACATTCTTTCCTGTTGTAATCCAGCTTCCCTTTTCTCTGTTCTTTTGACCATTGTCAACAGCTTGGGTGACATTTTTGTTCCTCCTGTACAAAATTACATTCCAGCTTCTGTTATTCCTATTGTCTTTAGGTGGGTAGTTTCTTTTCACTTGATCTCTAACTTTCTCACTATCATTTTCAACTCTTCTCTCTTGAAATCTCTGAACATTACCTCTAAAGATGGTGTTATCCTTCCTCACTTCCTTATCACAGTTTCCTTCTAAGTGACCAAACGAGTTACATTTACAATAGATATCAGGCTTCCATTGATACTCTACATATATTCTCTGAACTCCCCCTTCAACTGTTTCAACTAGGAAATCATCCTGAAGTTCTTGATCTGGTTGTATTTCTATCAAACAATTTGTATACTGAATTCTTTGTTGGCTCTCCGTCATATCATCCAAACATAAAAGTCTACCAATCATACTACTAATCCAATTTATCCCATAGTTAGACCATGCAAAGATAGGGATATTATAAAGTTTGACCCAAACAGGAACCTTTTTGTTATTTTCACTTACATTACTGATCGTCGGGTCATATTTCTTGATTATAAATAACTTGCCACTCATAATTATCGGATTGGCTTCAAGAATTCTATTTTTGTCTTCAGCGCTTGTGAATTCAAAAAGGAATAAAACACCATCGGACCTTACCTTAACCGATCCTTTGAGTCTCCAAGTAGAATTGAGTTTCGCTATCACCATAGAGTATGAGAGAGGTTTGTCCAAGAAGAAGCCGACCAAGTACTCATTCCAAACTTCGATTCCTGCTTCAGGCACGCCATTGATAATTTTTAGGGTGCTATGCACTACAACAGGATTCAGGTTAACAGGCATGTACTTCCCCGCATTTTGGGGTTTCTTTTGGAACAAAAAAGTCCATGGTTGTTGACCTCCGACGAGGTTACTTTGGGTTACAGAGGACGAAGGGGGGTTAGGCGGGTTTGAGAGGGAAGCTTGGATGAGCGTTGGGTCAGGAGAGACCGGCGGAGGGTCAGGCAGTGGAGGGGAGTGGCTCGAGGGTGATGTGATTGGAGCAGCTGGGGAGGCGATTGGATTGGGCGGGAAAGGACAAATGGGTACGGTTTGAGCTGACATTAAAAAGTTTTTATATAGAATTGATTTTATAAATCGTTTGATTTTGAATTGGGAAATTTGTTAAATCGATTTATAAGAATGGTTTTACATCATATGATTTGAATCTATATGTAACGATGTTGAAATGTACGACTTGAATTGTAAAATATGATATGATCGTTGAAATTGAAATATATGATTTGTTTTGAATTATATAAATCGAAATAAAAGGTTTTGATTTGAATTGTATATACTAAGTTTGAACTTAAGTGACTGGGATTTTTAGTCTACTTGAACGAATTCTTATAAAAGGCGAAAACTAGATTGTATGATTTGTTTAACTTGAAATATAAAGTTTGATTTGAATTATCTATATTGAACTCGAACTAAAATGTTGGGCTTAAATGAATCGGCTTAAAGCGAATTCTTAGGAAGGTGAAATTGAATTATTTGAATAGTTTGAATTCGAAATCTCATGAACATAAATCAAACCAAAGTATCATCAAAGCTAAATATTTTGGCATCATTTAAATGGCATTTCGAGACCATTAAGATATGTTTTATATAAGTCGATTTTGGATTTGAAATTCATTATGCGAATACTTTCAGAAATTATAATCGAAGTTAAATGTTATAGTATTAGTTTATACTATATTTGTGATCTTAAAGATATGGTTCCAAATCGATTTGATTTAAGCGATTTGAGTTGTTTTCAAAATTTAAATATAATCGAAGTTAGATATTTAATTTTGAATTCAAATTCGAATATGAGATTTCATATAAACTATTTTATAAAGTCATTTATAAAATAATGGACACGGTGTGAAAAATGTAAGTGGTTGGTTGTTAAAGAGACCGGGATCGACTATGTTCATACTCTCTACCAATATCGAAAACCACTTTAACAACTGTATACGCGGAGTAGTTCTAGAATGAAGTAAGATGGATGGCGATCGACTCTATTTTCTATTTCATATTAATTACGAGACCTTGACTACGTTGAGTCAGCTTGATGTGACTAAAACAGGAGCTATGCCGAGACCAAGTGAGGTCATACCTCCTATCGAGCGCACTTCTTAGATACTATTCCATTACTTTTGTGATGTGTTTGGTGGCCACCCTACGATTTGATTGTAGGGGTGTGTCTCAAGGTGGGCGGTAGTGGCTGCTATGCGTTACTACCAGTCCAAATATGCAAACAGTGAATTCACCCTGGCATTCCTTGCGTGCCTTGTCACATGTCTTATACGAGCCCATTATAATCTTGTTTTGTACTGTTTTATATGGAGTGCCCTCTGATAGCCCTCTAGTTTACGGAGGAATTATAGTTCTGTATATACTATGGGAATATATAAACGGTGTAAGGGTAATATGGTAATCCCGCTTTCGCTATTTTGACACTTTTACTTTACTGATATACACTATTGTATATAGCGTATTATACTATATGGTATTAGTTTGACGAATCTTTTGAGGATGATGCTCCCAAACATCCTTTAAGTTATTGATTGCATTACATCGAACATTTCATTTGAGTTGATTTACTTCCATGAGAATGTTAGTCCTGATCCAAGTTGTTTTGTTTTGCATTAGTGCTCGGGTCAGATTGAGTATTCCAGTTTTGAGTTTCATCCTTGGAGTTTGAATTTATATTGAGATTTGCTCACCCGTGTCTACCTAGTTCAGTTGTTCCAGTTCATTTGTTTTGGTCATCTCTATTTTGAACTGTTATCGTTTATTTATATACTAGTGATTATTGTATTAAACTTGCACTGTATTATTTATGTAAACTCTGATGTAAAATTTATTTAGTAGCTTCATGACCTACTATTATATTTTGTATTTACACTTCGAGATATTATATTGCTCGGTTTCTGTGTCTGTGATCTGTGATTTTGTGATTTTTTCTATTTACCCCAGAAGCTAATAACAATTTGTCATTTTGGACGGTTCGAGTTTGACATGTTTTGTCGATTCGGCATGATCAAAATAGCGGGTCATTACATGTATATATAACAGTAATCCTTTCCACATATTTTAACAGGTTTATACATTTCAATAGATTTACTATACATTTTTAATGGGAAATGCCAAACGATAAATATACCATTATCAAAAAGACATAACTTAAATCCACACACCTAATAGCTTTCCAATTCATGAATCTGGTCCAGACCTAGCATTCCATGGCTCCTCCTATGCCACCCAACATCCTTCTGACTGCCTTTTATTATGGTAGTCAAGGTATACTCACCGGGTAGTAACACACAGAACTAACCTCTGCGAGCACAACCTAAACGTTGTCACCTCACAGAGGACTACCAGGAGTACCCTCTATGTCCCAGGAAGCCGGTGCTTCCAGTCCTTCGGAGCCAGCAGAATACCTGCAGAACAGGCAGAATAATCAGATGGATATGTGCTCCTCTTGTGTCTCATGACACCACGATGATCTACCCCGTTGGATTATTCACCTTCAAACGTACGGACTGGTCCAAGCGCCTCGGGTTAATGTGTTATTAGACTATATGTCTAATCATTTAATTACGCGCTTGCTCTACCTTTTCAGATTTCCATTTAACTTGGTTATTTCAAGTCATATTGACTTCCTTTTCAAGTTACCAAGTTCCTCTTGCTTATTAATTTCAGTTATATCATTTAACCAATTTAGGTTAATTAATAAGCCTTTGACATGTTATCCTTATCAGCAGATTTCAGATTCTCAAGTTTACAGATAACTTGTTCTTCCTATGGATTCAGATTCTCAAGTTTATAGATTACTTAATGTATAATCAAGTGCAACTTATTGCATTTCATACATTTCCCAACTTTTTTCTACTTATCTCAAACAACAAGTTTCAGGTTTCCATATTTACAGATTACTTAATTTATAGTTAAGTACAACTTATCTTATTACATAAGTTATCACATTCCCTCTATCGTTTATTATAACCTAAGTTATAATCTCTACTTGTCCCTAGGACTAGCCTACCTATTATCTTTCTTTTTCCCATTCAGGTTTATTCATAATAGGTTATTATCATTCCCCGTCCATTCCAATTCTTTTATTGTTGTAACTTTCATTCATTTCCATTAATTACCATTAGTGTCATTTATTTCTATCCTTTTATATACATATATATTCATATACATGTTTATGCACCAAACCTCTCATATTAAGACGACAACTTGTGGATGCTAGATTTGTCGGGCAGTTCCGAGTAGACTCATACCATAAGTTGGACTTTACCTCATGTCTTAGCACCGTTATATGTGTGTTTACACGCTAGACCTCTCACATTAAATTAACCGCTTATGGATGTTGGATTTGCCGGGCGGTTCCTGGAAGACTTCTATAACAAGTTGAATTTAACCTCGTGTCTAGGTGCGGTTAGTATTTTCTATTTATTGTAAATTTTGGCATATTCGTTCTTCCAAATTTCACTGTAACTCTTATTTACAATCTTTTGGCATAAAAATATTCTTAACAAGTATTTAGGTTCATTGTAAATTCCATAATTACAGCATTTACAGCAAATTCCAACTCAAACAGATGATTAATTGAAAACAGGTCCTATACAACATTACAATTATTCCCAATTTCATTGTAACTTAACTTATAGTATCCAGTTAACAAGTTATTAGAACATGTATATACAGCAGTAACCCTTTCCACGTATTTTAACAAGTTTATACAATTTTGCAGATTTACTATACATATTAACGGGGAATGCCAAACGATAAATATACTATTATAAAAAGGCATAACTTAAATCCACTCACCTAATAGCTTTCTAATTCAAGAATCTGGTCCAGACTTAGCATTCCATGGCTCCCCCTAACTGAATTTAGAACATAAATAATCATGGATCCACAATTCTCAACTAAAACAAAAAGGGAAGAAAGAAGAGAAATTTAAATTGATCAGATCTAAGAATTTACCTTACTTGAAAAAAATTCTGAACACCCATTTGCAAATATACATTCTTTTCCTCTAATCTTGAATCAAAATTTCCTTAAACGAATTATTCTATTTTCTGAAGAGATTTAAGGAGCAAGAAGAATGGCAGATAACATGTTATCTTTTTCAAGTTACAAAGTTCCTCTTGCTTATTAATTTCAGTTATATCACTTAACCAATTTAGGTTCATTAATAAGCCTTTAACATGTTATCCTTATCAACAGATTTCAGATTCTCAAGTTTACAGATAACATATTCTTTCTATGGATTCAGATTCTCAAGTTTATAGATTACTTAATGTATAATCAAGTGCAACTTATTGCATTTCATACATTTCCCCCCTTTTTTTCTACTTATTTCAAACAACAAGTTTCAGGTTTCCATATTTACAGATTACTTAATTTATAATTTAGTACAACTTATCTTATTACATAAGTTATCACATTCCCTCTATCGTTTATTATAACCTAAGTTATAATCTCTACTTTTCCCTAGGACTAGCCTACCTATTATCTTTCCTTTTCTCATTCAGGTTTATTCATAATAGGTTATTATCATTCCCCGTCCATTCCAATCTTTTTATTGTTGTAACTTTCATTCATTTCCATTAATTACCATTAACGCCATTTATTTCTATCCTTTTATATTCATATACATGTTTATGCACCAAACCTCTCATATTAAGCCGACAACTTGTGGATGGTAGATTTGCCGGGCAGTTTCGAGCAGACACCTACCACAAGTTGGACTTTACCTCGTGTCTTAGCACCGTTAGATGTGTGTTTACACACTAGACCTCTCACATTAAATAAACCACTTATGGATGCTGGATTTTCCGGGCGGTTCCTGGAAGACTTCTATAACAAGTTGAATTTAACCTCGTGTCTAGGTGCGGTTAGTATTTTCTATTTATTGTAAATTTTGGCATATTCGTTCTTCCAAATTTCACTGTAATTCTTATTTACAATCTTTTGGCATAAAAATATTCTTAACAAGTATTCAGGTTCATTGTAAATTCCATAATTACAGCATTTATAGTAAATTCCAACTCAAACAGATGATTAATTGAAAACAGGTCCTATACAACATTACAATTATTCCCAGTTTCATTGTAACTTAACTTACAGTATCCAGTTAACAAGTTATTAGAACATGTATATACATCTGTAACCCTTTCCACATATTTTAACAGGTTTATACATTTCAGCAGATTTACTATACATATTAACGGGGAATGCCAAACGATAAATATACCATTATAAAAAGGCATAACTTAAATACACTCACCTAATAGCTTTCCAATTCAAGAATCTGGTCCAGACCTAGGATTCCATGGCTCCCCCTAACTGAATTTAGAACATAAATAATCATGGATCCACAATTCTCGACTAAAACAAAAACGGAAGAAAGAAGAGAAATTTAAATTGATCAGATCTAAGAATTTACCTTACTTCGAACCAAATTCTGAACACCCATTTGCAAATATACATTCTTTTCCTCTAATCTTGAATCAAAATTTCCTTAAACTAATTATTCTATTTTCTGAGAGATTTAAGGAGCAAGAAGAATGGCAGAGTCTAGACATCCCCTAAGAAAATATGAGATTTAGGCTAGGCACTACTAGCCTATTTGTAGTTATTCAGGATCTTATCATACACGCATCGCTGAGTCAGCAACGAACGTGGTTAGAAAAACAGTCCCGATTCATCAAATGAATCTGCCCGGATAAGGGGTGGGTCGACCCACATACCCCACTTAGTCGACCCTAGGGTCGACCCCGCCCCTCTTGGGTCGACCCATAGGTCGACCCAAGTGCAGTATGGGTCGACCCACTTGGGTCCAACGAGCAGAAATGGGCATGGTTGTTTATTTGTTAGCGCTTATTGATTAAACATTGATTAATTTCTTATTATACCTCTTTTAATTTATTTACATATAAACTCCTTATATGTATATAAAACTTCTAATCCCCATTTTACACGTATATACACATACACAACTTTTATTTCATTTTCAAAATTCAAACGGTGCTTATATCATCATTAAATTCTTACCATTTTCTTTGACTACATGCTTATTTCGAACTTCTCTCTTGTGTATATATATATGTATGTATATATATATTTAGCACATATATATACATATACTTACATATGTATATATACATATAATTTTATTCTTCCTTATATGTGCATACATTCCTATTTTCTTCTTAGAACATGTATTATTTTAGCCATTCCCCTAAAACAAAATCATGGCGCCGGCGAGAATCGAACTTGCGCCACTCTCTTGAAAGTCACATGCTCTTACCAACTGAAATATATAGGCTTTTGTTGACAAGACTAAAAACAATGGTGGTCATTGTTCTTTTTCTTTTACCTTCTTTTCATGTTTGTTACAATATTTCATTTAAAGGTATCTCTTTCATCTTAAACCAGTTTTTTGCAATCCATAGGTCTAAATTGACCCGAAAATCGCCATGGACGCAATGACGCTACTTTCGTGACCAAATTCTGAAATCCCTTCAATTTTTTTTATTTAATTAAAATTACGGGGTGTTACTACAGACAATCATGTCTCTTCAGAGAAAGTATTAAACAAACAGACACATCTTTTGAAATTTGAAAATAATGGCTACCATGTTGACATGGGGTGTAGTACATGTCAACATGTCTCTTATAATTTTGAAACTTAAGTTTTTGAAAACAATGTAAATGATATATAATAAATCAAGGTAATTATAGACTTTAAATAAACTATTTTTCTATATGTTAAAGTAGGATAATAATGTAAGAATAAAATTTAAAAACATATAATTACAATCTGTAAATTTGATATCAAACTTAATATAAAACTATAAATATAAATAAGAAACTTAAAACTTAATATAAAACTATAGATACGAATATAAGGAAATAATAATAATAAAACTCATATATATATATATATAATTCTAAAATATAAGTAAAAAATATAAAATATTTAAAAAAGAAGTTAGATTAAAATCCAAGAAAATAATTTAAATATTAAGAGATATATATTTTAAATAGGAAGTAATTTTGAAATCTATTTAAAATAAAATTTAGAACATTTTAAATTATTATAAGGAAAAAATGGTGAGAAATTTGGAATAAGGATTTTAGTACTATTTTGGATTTTTTACAAAAATTATAAACTTTGTTACTTATCATGATTTCTTGAACCCATGTTACTCATGAGTCTTCAATCTTGAAAACTTCTTCTTTGTAATCTTGAATCATTAAACTGTACAATCTTCAAAATCAATACCTGCATATACATTATATATATAGATATATATATATATATAATAATATTAGCATATTTATAATATTAATAGTTCAAGGTTGTTGTCATCATAACCTCCATTACCACCATCTCAGTACCACAGGGCCATAATCTTCCCTTTTTTGATGATGACAAACTTTGTTTATATAATATACTTACATGATGCCTTGATTCTTCGTCTACTGCCCATAACTTCAATAACTCTTTCTGAAACTACTAACTCCCCCTTTATATAAGCCCTATTTAATAATTCACCCCCTTTATCATCAACAAAAACTATATTCCTATGTTTAACTTATAATACTCCCCCTTGAACTAATATAAGACTTATCCTAGACTAACAATGACTCTAGTACTCCCCTAAATTATGATGCTATTAATCTTAATAGTATAAAGATTAAACCAAGATGATATAATTGAACTAAATATTATTGACAATTTAAATATGATACTTTACAATATGTACTTAATTATATAATTGAACATTTATGAACATAATTTGAATTATACAACGAATATTTTCAAATACACGTAATCTATCTAAATGGAGGAAAAATTCTCCATTTTGTTCAATTACATTGCCATCCTATCAAAACACACTTCGCCAACACATATGATGTGATGACCCGCCTTCTTGCCTGGTTCAAACCATTAATTAAATCGACTTAAATCGATCAACAAGACATATCGCTTGTAGTTACAATGCATAAGAACTGAACAAAACAACATTTCATTATCATTGCAATAACCTTAACATCATAGTACAACTTATATCAGAGTACAATAGCATATACATGTACATCGGAAGACATAAAACTCTCAGCAGAAGAAATAAAATGCTCTGGACACAGCTCCAGCTTCAATCCAGCACCTGCTCTATAAAATATCTACAAACCAAAACTACTAGGATGCTCGTATGGAAAATATGGGCACCCAAAGTTTAGGGAAAAAAATAATAAACTCCGTATCAGTCATGGGACTGGTATGAAAACTAAAACAGCTACTTACTGTAATTTTTAAAGTTTGGTAAATCACAGGACAAAACCATACATGGAACGGGTTTTCTCCACATGAATACCGGTCATAACATCTCGTAATGCTTTTAGAAAATGAAGCTACCATAAGACTTGGATCCCATCACACAATGCAACACACAAAAAAGGAGCAAGAGCCTTATGATAACAAAATTTGTTTGGTACACGAAAGTCTCTTTTATTATCACTAGTGCATAGTGTGAAAATCACTTTTGAAAGTAAATGTATAAATCTTAGAAGACGTAGGTACCATATATTACATCTATATACATAGATTACAACTAAAACCATAAAAGGATCGCATTGGAAGTTGGGTTCCATCAATGACCAAGGAAAAGGACCTTCCTTAACCGCAATTCGGAACACCTCCAACGGGATGTCCTAGGATCATAAAATGCTCCATCAATGTAGAGGCAAAGCCGGCCCACCTATACTAGGTGATATACGGGTTTCTTCTGAACATAACGTCTCCGGTCGTTACCGGCATTATCCAAGGCGCCTAAATCTGTAATTCACTAATTAAATTCCTGGGTTCCATATCATGACATCTGTAACAACCCGTATTTTCAGCAATCTGTTATAATATAAATCGAGACAGAATTTAATTATAAAATGTGAATCAAGGGAAACGGGCTATGCCATTGCGTTCGTCTCGGAAAAATACGCGAAATAGAGTCTGAGTTTTCGAAAAACGGAGTCCGTATGGCCTAGATATGGCCCGTCAAAGTTTTCTGAAAAATTCAAGGTTTAAAAACAGATTTAAATTAAATAATTGGGCCAGCTGGGCCAAGGCGGGAAAAATCCCGCCACAGTACCCAAGTCGACAGGCCTGTCGACTTGGGTGTCGACAGGGTTGACCAGGTCGACAGCCCTGTCGACTTGGCTGTTGACTGGGTCTCGGCGCCCAGTCTGCCTGGTGCACCATTTTGGGTTTTGTGTTGAGCTAGGGGGCCAGATTCGATTTGGAGGGCTGAGATGAGAACTAGGGTTTAATCCTATGGTCTATATCACTAGCCTAATCTATAAATAAGACCCTAATCTACCCTAAATCATTCATTACTCATCCTAGCAACTAAACTATGTCAAAATCAAACCTCTCATGGCCTCCACCCTCTTCATAAATTCCTAAATCAAATTCCTAAGAGATTTCCATGCATACAAGTATATTTAGGCTTGTATGATCCTCTTTAGCTTGCATTAAAGGCTTGATTCTCTATTGGTATCCTAAGGAAGGAGTTTTGATTAAGTTTGCTTGCATTTTTGGGGTTTTTGGTTGCATAAGGGTTTGCTTACATTTGCTATACTCGCTTGAGTTCGCATAAGCATTGTAAGCCCTATTCCTTTCATACTTGAACTTTAAAGTTAATTGTATGATATGCAAGTTTCTTATGAAAAGTTATGCAAGTTTCTTATGATAAGTTATGCAAGTTTCTTATGAAAAGTTATGCAAGTTTCTTATGAAAAGTTATGCAAGTTTCTTATGATAAGTTATGCAAGTTTCTTATGATAAGTTATGCAAGTTTGTTTATGCAAGTATGATATGCAAGTTGTCATGGTTTATGCAAGTTTGTTTATGCAAGTATGATATGCAAGTTATCATGGTTTATGCAAGTTTGTTTATGCAAGTATGATATGCAAGTTATCATGGTTTATGCAAGTTTGTTTATGCAAGTATGATATGCAAGTTGTCATGGTTTATGCAAGTTTGTTTATGCAAGTATGATATGCAAGTTGTCATGGTTTATGCAAGTTTGTTTATGCAAGTATGATGTGCAAGTTGACATATGTTATGCAAGTTTGTTTATGCAAGTATGTTATGCAAGTTTGTGATGGTCATATGGTTCATGTTATCATGTTATGCATGTTTTTGGGCCAAAAATGTATTATGCAAGTGTATGAACCCATGAACGTCTCATATGCCACCACGTTGAACTTGTGGCTCTAACACTTTTATGTCATGATTATGCCAAGTTCCCTCTTTCTATTCTTTATGCGCTATTGCGATATGTAAGCGATGGGATTGCGTTTGGGATTGGGTAAACTTAAAAGACATAAAAACATGAGCTTGGGAATTTACCTATTAAGTTAGGTCTACCCATTGGGAATTTACCTATTAAGTTAGGTCTACCCAATTGCTTGAAAATTTGTAATATGTTTTGGAAACATGATGGACATGACACTTAGAAAAGATAAGTGTGGCCAACTCGAGGTTGGGTTGAGTTTGTAGCGTAAACCTACCCGGAACCGACCGGCTTAACTAGTTGCTACAGACAATAGGACCCAATGTGAGAAGTTGGTCATGTTGTACCTTGAACCCGAGGTTAGACCAAGTTGTGGTGTAAAGCTACCCGGACCCACCCGGCTTAACTAGTAACCACAATAAGGTCTAATGTGAGAGGTTAAGGCGCATTAATTAATTAATGCCTCGTGATTAGGGTTAAGTCATGGACCGCTGAAATACTTAACCAATTTGGATATGGGGGATTAACGGGGTTAAGTTAACCTACACTTAACCAATCTGAACTCGGTAAATTAACGGGGTTGAGTTGAACTTAACCAATCCAACTCAGTAATTTGATAAGGCTGAGAACCAATTAGATATCTGGTCTGGATAAACTAACTTGATTGATAAATTAAACGAACCTGTTTTGCGGATCTGTAGGACCCACATCAAGTTAGGCAAGTTTGTAATCTGTTATCTGAACCCGTTAATCTGAAGATCTATCGTCTGAACTTTGTATGTCTGAACTCTGTTAATAAGTTAATCTGAATCTGATAGTCTGGGGACACAAGGGGGAATACTTGTGTCATCTGTTGTTTGGGACCCATATTAGTCAGTAACCCTTTCTGGTATCAACACTTTGACCCAACTGTAGGTAGGGTCCGGGCACGCTTACTGAACTGATCATAAGTGGTTCATTCTGATAATGGCGATGGGTGTTGATGGTGCGTTCCAACCGGGTCATGTGCGTGCATGGATCCCGGTCTGCCTCTGACGATGTAAGACGCCGTGACATCTGTAAATATGCCTGTGCCAATTGGTTGCCACTTTAGGGAGTGATACACCCTGTCGTGGGACCGACACAGGGTATTTATGTATTAGGGAGCCGATCACTTGGGTAAGGTTTAGGGTACACTTAACTCTGTCTGACTCTGTAGGTACCGTCTGTTTTGTTGGGTGGTAACACCCGTCTGTTTCTGCGTGGTACCGTCTGTTTGGGTGGTAAAGGCCCACTACTAGTGTACACCTAATTGTAGTATTCCGTTTCTGTACTCTGTTCTGTTAGGGTGGTAAAGGCCCATTATTGTAGTATTCTATCTCTGTACTCTGTTCCGTTAGGGTGGCAAAGGCCCATTATGGTTAGCATTCTGTTTCTGTACTTTGTTCCGTTAGGGTGATAAAGGCCCATTATTGTCAACATTCTGTCTCTGTACTTTGCCTGTTAAGGTGGTAAAAGCCCATTCTTCCCAAAACTCTATTTCTGTATGGACCATTCTGTTCCGTTCTACTTCGATATGAACATTGGGGTAATACCTAATACTGTTATACTAGTATTGGTACCAAGAAATTGGATCTTGATTTGAGTCAAACACCTGATATTGGGCCAAGTTTAGGCCAAGGGATAAATTCTTGATTTTACATGACATGTTAGAATGCTGGTGCACCCGTGGTGAAAAACCTTAAACCTGATTATGCGATGGCACCGTTATCTGCCTTGTTAGTTAGTCAGCATGTTAGTATGTTTGTTATCCTTATGTTCATACTTGCTGCTCATGTCAGTTAACTTTATCAGTTTACATTGATTGTAGTAGGGCTTACTCAGTCTTTTTGACTGACCTGTTTTCTTTCGCCTCTTTTCTTCCGTTCCCCCCCCCCAGGTTCTCAGGGAGGGAATACAGGAGCTTAGCTTGGATCTTTGCTGCTTTTCTTGGATAGCTCATGTATGCTTTGGACTTGAGCTCGCTATGGTTTATCACTCTTATTTGGGGATAGTACTTATGTATTTCAGTTTATCAGATGATGTTTTTATCTAGACTTGTAATTTTTGGGAAAATGACATTTTGATGTACCAGACTTGTGTTTTGAAATGGTTTAAAATCTTCCGCTGTTTTATCCATGTTATTTACTCTGTTTACATATATACATATGTTCTTGTTCTGCCTTGATATATCATTATGCATGTTTTCCTGATTCAAACGCCCCTCCAAAGTCAGTGCCCTCGTTAGAGTGGTACTGGCGGAGGTGGGGTGTTACATTTGGTATCAGAGCATATGGTTTACGAGAAGGAACCAAAAAGGTTTTTAGAAAACTTTTTGAAACCTATTTTCAAAACAAGTATAAAGTATTTTCCAAAGAAAAGTCTAGTATTTTAAAAAGGCTATTCCCCAAAAAGCCATTAGCGTTATCCTTCACTCCCTTGACCTAATCTTATCTTATCTTTCGTTTCAGTATGGCTGAGAATCTTGCCATCCCAGATGGAGTAAACGTACCACTCTGGTATAGGAGACTTCTAGACGCTAGGGCGACAGCTGGCCCCGCAAACCCTACTCCCACTCCTCCTCCTGTAATTGAGAATCCTCTCCCTAATGTCCCTCCTCCGGTGGTTCCTATTCCTCCTCCCCCTCAGCATCCTCAAGTTGAGTTCACGAAGGTTTGTAAGGACTTCAAGGCGATGGGAGGCAAGAATTTCCTAGGCACGGAATCTTTTGTTGAAGCTAGGAATTGGCTGAAAGACACGGAGGACTTGTTTGCTATCTTTAAGATTGATGACGAGAGGAAGATCCTATTGACAGTGTGGCTTTTGAAGGACGAAGCAGCCTATTGGTGGGAGGTCACCAATGGGACGAGGCCCGTCGAGACTTGGGCCGATTTGAGGGCTAGATTTGTGACCAAGTTTCTATCCTCTGCTGAGGCGAATTTACAGATGGAGAAGTTCATTGCATTAAAGCAAGATGATATGACTGTCAAGGAGTATGTGAATAAGTTTAATCAGCTGGCCCGTTTTGGTCTGGATATAGTAAACACTCCTGAGAAGAAGGCTCTCCGATTTGCTAGGGGGTTGAATGAGCCGCTGCAGGGTTTGGCGTTGTCGCATATTCCGCATGGAGCTACTTTCGAGAGTTTGGTCGATATGGCCCTACTTCAGGGAGAGGGAAAGAAAGAGGTCAAGTCGAGTGACACTCAAGAAAAGAAGACTGATTTTCAGGGCAAAGGCAATCAAGGTGGTCAAGGCAGTCAGGGGAACCAGAGCAAGAAAAAGAAGGACGAGAAGTCTGGAGATAAAAAGGAAAAGAAGTGCTTTACTTGTGGAAGTTCAACCCATCTAAACAAGGATTGCAGAAAGAGGAAGGGCACTTGCTTTAACTGCGGAGAGATGGGACACTTCACTAGGGACTGCCCGAAGAAGAAAGGGACTACATCGGAAGGAACGATGAATACTCGCATGGCGGGCGAATAGATTTGGGCTAGAATAATTTGTCTGTAGGATGTTTAATTCTCTTTGTCTGATTTTCAGTATGAAACTCTTTTTCTGGTATTTTGATTCTGAATGGAAACTCAGTATTTTAATGCTAGTCTTGCTTCTGATCTGGTAATAGTCTCAAACTCCCTGAGAGTTATAACTCATCTGTTTGTGATAAATTGGGATTTGGGAGTATCTGTGACTATGACGAATACATTCTGGGTTTCTACCATGCTTGGTTTCCTAAGAATCATTTGGGGAAAATCTAATCTGTAATGGTATTCTGTAAGTATATGTGCCAAGTTTTGTTTTATCTGTACTCGCTCCCATCACTCGATTGTACCTTGTGGAGATAGGAATCCTATGGATGTAAACATGTGTTTGAGACATGTTATGTTTGGTGGTTGCAAGTGGTTGCAAGTGTTTGCAAGTGATTGCTCGTGGATGCATTATACACGGTTAGGCACTAGATCGGCTCGCACACTCCTCATATTGCATATGCATGAGTGTTTATGCTTATTCATGGATGAAAAATTGTGTGTTATCACATGGATGTTGCATGTGGGTGTATGTTATGTGCACACATATAGATGATATACATCATGTTAGAAATTGCATACATATGGATTCATTTCACTAACATAATTTGCATCGATGATATTTGCATTAGATAGGTACATATACACACACCTTTGCATATGTTCATCCAGCATTTAGAATCTTGTAAGGACAATGATTGCTCGTGGATGATGTTTTGAGTAGATGGATGATTGGATGGTAGGATACGTTCTTCCTAACTTGAAGATTTCGGGGACGAAATCCTTTAAGGAGGGGAGAATGTAACAACCCGTATTTTCAGCAATCTGTTATAATATAAATCGAGACAGAATTTAATTATAAAATGTGAATCAAGGGAAACGGGCTATGCCATTGCGTTCGTCTCGGAAAAATACGCGAAATAGAGTCCGAGTTTTCGAAAAACGGAGTCCGTATGGCCTAGATATGGCCCGTCAAAGTTTTCTGAAAAATTCAAGGTTTAAAAACAGATTTAAATTAAATAATTGGGCCAGCTGGGCCAAGGCGGGAAAAATCCCGCCACAGTACCCAAGTCGACAGGCCTGTCGACTTGGGTGTCGACAGGGTTGACCAGGTCGACAGCCCTGTCGACTTGGCTGTCAACTGGGTCTCGGCGCCCAGTCTGCCTGGTGCACCATTTTGGGTTTTGTGTTGAGCTAGGGGGCCAGATTCGATTTGGAGGGCTGAGATGAGAACTAGGGTTTAATCCTATGGTCTATATCACTAGCCTAATCTATAAATAAGACCCTAATCTACCCTAAATCATTCATTACTCATCCTAGCAACTAAACTATGTCAAAATCAAACCTCTCATGGCCTCCACCCTCTTCATAAATTCCTAAATCAAATTCCTAAGAGATTTCCATGCATACAAGTATATTTAGGCTTGTATGATCCTCTTTAGCTTGCATTAAAGGCTTGATTCTCTATTGGTATCCTAAGGAAGGAGTTTTGATTAAGTTTGCTTGCATTTTTGGGGTTTTTGGTTGCATAAGGGTTTGCTTACATTTGCTATACTCGCTTGAGTTCGCATAAGCATTGTAAGCCCTATTCCTTTCATACTTGAACTTTAAAGTTAATTGTATGATATGCAAGTTTCTTATGAAAAGTTATGCAAGTTTCTTATGATAAGTTATGCAAGTTTCTTATGAAAAGTTATGCAAGTTTCTTATGAAAAGTTATGCAAGTTTCTTATGATAAGTTATGCAAGTTTCTTATGATAAGTTATGCAAGTTTGTTTATGCAAGTATGATATGCAAGTTGTCATGGTTTATGCAAGTTTGTTTATGCAAGTATGATATGCAAGTTATCATGGTTTATGCAAGTTTGTTTATGCAAGTATGATATGCAAGTTATCATGGTTTATGCAAGTTTGTTTATGCAAGTATGATATGCAAGTTGTCATGGTTTATGCAAGTTTGTTTATGCAAGTATGATATGCAAGTTGTCATGGTTTATGCAAGTTTGTTTATGCAAGTATGATGTGCAAGTTGACATATGTTATGCAAGTTTGTTTATGCAAGTATGTTATGCAAGTTTGTGATGGTCATATGGTTCATGTTATCATGTTATGCATGTTTTTGGGCCAAAAATGTATTATGCAAGTGTATGAACCCATGAACGTCTCATATGCCACCACGTTGAACTTGTGGCTCTAACACTTTTATGTCATGATTATGCCAAGTTCCCTCTTTCTATCCTTTATGCGCTATTGCGATATGTAAGCGATGGGATTGCGTTTGGGATTGGGTAAACTTAAAAGACATAAAAACATGAGCTTGGGAATTTACCTATTAAGTTAGGTCTACCCATTGGGAATTTACCTATTAAGTTAGGTCTACCCAATTGCTTGAAAATTTGTAACATGTTTTGGAAACATGATGGACATGACACTTAGAAAAGATAAGTGTGGCCAACTCGAGGTTGGGTTGAGTTTGTAGCGTAAACCTACCCGGAACCGACCGGCTTAACTAGTTGCCACAGACAATAGGACCCAATGTGAGAAGTTGGTCATGTTGTACCTTGAACCCGAGGTTAGACCAAGTTGTGGTGTAAAGCTACCCGGACCCACCCGGCTTAACTAGTAACCACAATAAGGTCTAATGTGAGAGGTTAAGGCGCATTAATTAATTAATGCCTCGTGATTAGGGTTAAGTCATGGACCGCTGAAATACTTAACCAATTTGGATATGGGGGATTAACGGGGTTAAGTTAACCTACACTTAACCAATCTGAACTCGGTAAATTAACGGGGTTGAGTTGAACTTAACCAATCCAACTCAGTAATTTGATAAGGCTGAGAACCAATTAGATATCTGGTCTGGATAAACTAACTTGATTGATAAATTAAACGAACCTGTTTTGCGGATCTGTAGGACCCACATCAAGTTAGGCAAGTTTGTAATCTGTTATCTGAACCCGTTAATCTGAAGATCTATCGTCTGAACTTTGTATGTCTGAACTCTGTTAATAAGTTAATCTGAATCTGATAGTCTGGGGACACAAGGGGGAATACTTGTGTCATCTGTTGTTTGGGACCCATATTAGTCAGTAACCCTTTCTGGTATCAACACTTTGACCCAACTGTAGGTAGGGTCCGGGCACGCTTACTGAACTGATTATAAGTGGTTCATTCTGATAATGGCGATGGGTGTTGATGGTGCGTTCCAACCGGGTCATGTGCGTGCATGGATCCCGGTCTGCCTCTGAGGATGTAAGACGCCGTGACATCTGTAAATATGCCTATGCCAATTGGTTGCCACTTTAGGGAGTGATACACCCTGTCGTGGGACCGACACAGGGTATTTATGTATTAGGGAGCCGATCGCTTGGGTAAGGTTTAGGGTACACTTAACTCTGTCTGACTCTGTAGGTACCGTCTGTTTTGTTGGGTGGTAACACCCGTCTGTTTCTGCGTGGTACCGTCTGTTTGGGTGGTAAAGGCCCACTACTAGTGTACACCTAATTGTAGTATTCCGTTTCTGTACTCTGTTCTGTTAGGGTGGTAAAGGCCCATTATTGTAGTATTCTATCTCTGTACTCTGTTCCGTTAGGGTGGCAAAGGCCCATTATGGTTAGCATTCTGTTTCTGTACTTTGTTCCGTTAGGGTGATAAAGGCCCATTATTGTCAACATTCTGTCTCTGTACTTTGCCTGTTAAGGTGGTAAAAGCCCATTCTTCCCAAAACTCTATTTCTGTATGGACCATTCTGTTCCGTTCTGCTTCGATATGAACATTGGGGTAACACCTAATACTGTTATACTAGTATTGGTACCAAGAAATTGGATCTTGATTTGAGTCAAACACCTAATATTGGGCCAAGTTTAGGCCAAGGGATAAATTCTTGATTTTACATGACATGTTAGAATGCTGGTGCACCCGTGGTGAAAAACCTTAAACCTGATTATGCGATGGCACCGTTATCTGCCTTGTTAGTTAGTCAGCATGTTAGTATGTTTGTTATCCTTATGTTCATACTTGCTGCTCATGTCAGTTAACTTTATCAGTTTACATTGATTGTAGTAGGGCTTACTCAGTCTTTTTGACTGACCTGTTTTCTTTCGCCTCTTTTCTTCCGTTCCCCCCCCAGGTTCTCAGGGAGGGAATACAGGAGCTTAGCTTGGATCTTTGCTGCTTTTCTTGGATAGCTCATGTATGCTTTGGACTTGAGCTCGCTATGGTTTATCACTCTTATTTGGGGATAGTACTTATGTATTTCAGTTTATCAGATGATGTTTTTATCTAGACTTGTAATTTTTGGGAAAATGACATTTTGATGTACCAGACTTGTGTTTTGAAATGGTTTAAAATCTTCCGCTGTTTTATCCATGTTATTTACTCTGTTTACATATATACATATGTTCTTGTTCTGCCTTGATATATCATTATGCATGTTTTCCTGATTCAAACGCCCCTCCAAAGTCAGTGCCCTCGTTAGAGTGGTACTGGCGGAGGTGGGGTGTTACAACATCACTTTCTCAACAAGAAGGAAACATTCGTCCTTAACTCTATGGTACTTCATCCTGTTTCAGCTTATACCGGTTGTGAGGCCTTGAAGTCACGCTTCAACAAAAAGCTCTTCTTTTCATCAAAAAACTTTGATCATTGATAGCTTATCACTTAGCATGCCACATTGTCAATTCACAACATATAATCGGTGCCTACTAATTTATAACCCTCTGAGTACATAAATCTCAAAGGAAGGTGTTAAGCTAAAAGGATAAATCCTCTGCCACTAACTGATATAACATTAATAGAAACCAATTGGTTATGCCGTAAAATACAATCTCAAACACATCCATTTACAAATTTGTTCTGGTTCGTGAACGAAACTGAAGGCACCGTATTCCTCGTACAATAAAGGAGAGAGACCCTTGCATATCCGGACAATCAACAAGTACGTCAGGACCACTTCCACTTATAACCTCATCTTGGGTGACTTTCCAATCGAGATATCGATAATTAATCCAAACGATGTGAAGATCCCTGGTCTTCAACCACCATCTTCAAACATCTTCAATGTTCATTGTATAGTTATTCAGAATGGGTTGGAACCCGGTCTTTCCGAAAAAACTAGTGCATCTTTAAAACCAATATTGATATACAAGGATATCATGAGTCTCATTCCATTTTGGAATATTCTTTTACCCAAATCATTCTTTACATTGGGAATTGTTCCCTTAAATCTTATCAAAGATTTACATACTTTAACTCTTATTTAAATCTTTCCTTGGAAATCATTTCAACTGATTATACAATCTTTTTTCATAGATTAAACATAAACCAAGGTTTCTATGCTTTATTGGGATTATTTAATCCCATAGAAAATGGTAATTCCTTAAATCATTATCCCATTCTCATCCTATTCATCCCTAATACCCCTCGTATTTTGGTAAGTTTAATTACCTTCTTTCGTTTTAAATTTGGTTAAAGATTTCAATTATCTTTACTGAAAAACATATTACCCAAAACCAACTCATTCATTGATCATGGGTTACTTTATCTTATTCAATCAAATCTCTCGCCCAAAATCGTACTTACTATTTCTTAATCTTTTCATAACGTGAAAAACATGCTTATCTTCTTTTAAGCGGTCCTTAAGTTGTTCCCATTATTGTTTGTTAGGGAACTCTTTCATTAAATCTTTGTAGTCAAGTTAAATAAAGATTTCAATTCAACTATCTTGGAAATTCTTTTAAATGGGTTAAAGCACAATTTTATTTAAATTATCGTTCACGACAAACCCAAAATCATTCTTTCGTTCAAAATGAAATCTTCATTGGAATCTTATTAGCTTATAATCAATATGAATTCCTGTATCGGACTAATACTATAAGAGGAACAATAACAATGCATCTTAAATTTCTTTAATTGTAAAGGTCTTCATAAATAGAGATCCATCTCGATTATCACTAAATCGATTCCCATTAATTTATTGATTAGAAAACTCAATCTTTTTAGCAACCCAAATTTCCGATACCTTTTGAGATGACCAAACAACCCAAGTCCAACTCAAAATGTACTAGAAACCCAGATACCAATGGAAATAATTTAGAGGTTGAGAAGAAGATAAGAACGAAAGCTAAGAATAGAAGAATAAGGAGAAAAACGACACACAGAGTCTTACATCGCAATGGAACAAAATATAATATAGAAATAAATCTTTATTGAGAGCATGAAAAATACTTACAATCATCAGAGTACATCAACACATCTGAACAGTTATAATAATCTGTCCTCATATACAACACACAACATAACACAAATATATGATATCATACGTCTGAACTCTTCCAGCTCATCTCTTCACTGCATCGGATAACCCGAACCTGTACAACCCGGTCTAACCCGAGCATTACAAACGCCTAATCAGTCTGGTGAACCAGAGTGAGAAAAACTCCCTAAGTTTAAGGGTAACATCCAACTTAATTTTAAAGTTAAAATCTTTTCAAAAGAAAAGGATCATCATAAAACCAAATCCACACATAAATACGGACAGTTTTTACCTTACGTTAACCCAATACATTTTTGAAATCAATACCATTATGGATTATAATAATGATGTAAATCATGTAAATAGCAATCTAGTAGAACACTTGCATCTCACATACATAATATACAATCAAAACCGCAGGCTCTTATATGAGAATGAATTTCCATGGCAAGGTATGGGCAACCACCTTCCGACAATGTACCTTCGGAGATGAATACATTGGGGTTCAACAAGAACATCTTGCAACCCGGTTAAACATGAACGACCCCTCACTTCGCTTGAGAGCAATGAATATATCATTACCACGGTTGGGGGCCAGCCAACCGAACCGATAGCATATATACAAAAAAAGGGACAACCGAGGGCATTTGATTTCTCCAGATCAGGTAATGATATACCATTTTGATGGGTGCGACCCACATAGCCATGTGACCTACCCGATTTTATGCCATTTCCCAGTTGATGAGGCTTGAGGTCGATTTATTTATTTATTTTATTTTATTTAGAACATCTGGCTTATCTTTCAGAACAACACATATCCATCCACTTTGAGTGCCACATCATTAGATCCGCTGGATATCACTAATTGACGTCCACAAAAATACTCAAGTTGACAAGCTAAGAGAAGTGCCCTTCTCCGCCACCAACTTGGTACGTTTGAAGAAATCAACGTACGTGACTCCTTTGGAAATACTATGTCAGACATCCTCCCATACAACTCATCCAGGAGCATGATGAATCAAAGGCATCCTCCTACTGCATCCTTGAATTACCCTATGGATCAGTAGCGAGTAGTCCATGCAAATCCGTAAATTTTCAACTATGACTGAATCACGTCAGACTACCTTTGGTTGCAATCCCAGAGAATATTGGACAAGTAATCTTTCCTCTTATGAAGGGTCCGCGGTCTTCAATTGCTCCATCTTGAATCGGCATCTTCACGTATTTACTTGTTTAGAATGGTTTTCGAATATAAATTCGATCCCCATCTTTCCATATCAAAAATCATATGGTTATATTTGATAGTCGGTTATTTAAATATCAAAAAAACAAAATAAAATAAAATGAGTTCGCCAATTCAGTACTCGGCATTACTTGGCCTCTTTAATTAAAAGTTATTAACGAATGTAAATTTAAAACTCTTAAATATTTCAATATTACGAATACAGCCTTTCACTTCTTATTTAACATAAGATTATTTTCAAAACTATTTTTATATCATTTCTCATTATATATTATTGGGAAAATTAATTCAACTTATCATTCATAAAATAATGTTACGAATCTCTTTTGTTTCATTACTTGAAACAATAACCAGCCCTTATTTTTTTTAGAATAAACCCGTTCCAAAAGTCCACTTTTTATTTCCTTTTACCTCGAAAATACCGTTATAATTTCACACAGTCTCCTTTTATTAAATTTACTTGGGAAATTCATTATATATATATATTCTCATATCTTCTCATTTCTGTTACTTTAAAAATCTCATTCTATAAATTCTCAAATCTTTTTATTTTTGTTACTTTGAAAATTTCATTATATATATTCATCTCAAATCTTGCAATTAACGTGGTGTTATTTTCTTCTCATATGGAAATAATAAATTATTCTTAACCTCTATCCCATTTCGAAATAATATCATCCTCAGATAATCCTGAAGTCATTCAAGCTGGGGTATTTATTTACCTCACAGACCTTGATCAACAACGTTCTTATCTTAAGATAGGTATGAGTTGTAATTCGAAAACCCATATTCATTATGATATCAAACAAATCTCATTGAACTATTTTATTTAAAATATGGTATATAAAACCTTCTTAGTTTTGAAAATATCTCCTTTTTAAACATAACTTATTTTTTACTTAATATGTTGATTAAGTAATTTCATAATAAAAATCACTTCGTAACCTTAACTTCTTTCAAAGAATTCATTTTATAACGTGAATTATTAATACCAAATCCCATTACTAAATCCTTTACCAAATTCAATTACAAATCCCCTTTAATTATTCCTTTTTGAAAATCTAATTTCGGTTCCATTCATTTCTCTCAATTGAATTATTTAATAACGTTAATTCAAAGTTTAATATAATCCCTTTTTCTCTTAATTTATTTAATTCACATATTAAGTAAACATTAATTTAAGCTATCGTATTCGCTTAAAATCCCTTTAATAGACTCGTTATAAAAACTCAGGTTTTAACATAAAACCCATTCATAGCTCCTTTCACAATTCAATTAGATTTCATTTCAACTCGATTTACTTTCATAAATGAATTTCATTTAAATAGCAATCTCTTAAATTATTATTAATTAAAATAATAATAATTTACTTTATCCTTAATTACCGTAGAAGTAGTTATCTTCTTTTATTAACTAAAACAATTAGTAAAATTCTTTTTAAAATCTTATTAAAATTAAACCAAGTATTCGTTAAACTATTTCATTAGATTAGTTCAAAATGAATTAATTTAATAATCAATTCTAAAAAACGGTCAACTTAATCAACTCAAACACGGTTATCTCGTTAACCGATTTCAATTACTCCTTCCTTTAAATTAATAAATAATATGATTAATTTAAATAATTCCATTTAATTATTTGTTAAAACAGTTATTCAAATCTTAACTGTCAGGTTAATTTCTGCTCATTTGCTTATAAATCTTATTAACGTAAGCATTTTCTTTATATGATCACTTAATAATTACTTATAAACTTAAGTAATAGATAATAAATGTTTATTGTTTTTATATAAACTTTCATTCAAAATAAAAGATTTAAAAATCTATTTTTAGTTATAAAAAAATTATAACTTCATTCCTGTCGATTTACCTGACGGTAAATCAATATTTCAAAACGATTGATTTACAGGCCATATGCTGTTAATTACTCAATCAATACTGCCCATTGGTTAAAACAAAATAATTGTTGAATTTCAGGTCAACGGTCAACAACCAAATCAATCATCCAATTAGAAAAGTTCATATAATGATAATATAAGAATAAATAACGTTTAATATATTTGAGGAATTCAGTTGGATCCCTCCAACCTGTTCTTCCCTGCATCCAAGTAGATTATCTCAAATGAATTTATTCAATTCTATTTAACATCAACCAATTTATTTAACATTAACAAAATAATTAAACACGTTTATTTTATAAACGTGACCAACAAGGCAAGTTACATTAATTGGGTCCAATCGTTAAAATAACGATTTGGTTTTTAACTGAAATTAAACGACATTTAATTTCATCAGTTCAATCAATATATGAAGATATATTTAACAAACAGTCAACCATTAGCAATCACAACATACTATTATAAAACTTGACTTATATAAAATATAAGTGCGAAGAACTGAGTGAGTTTAACTCCCTTTGGTTTGATTCGTTGTTTAAACAGCGCATTTTAGTTAAATTTAACAAGTGTTTAATTTAATTGAAAAATCCAGTTCATTCCAATCACGCCCGGTGTTGTTCTATAGTGTAGACCTTGTCAAGACGTTTCCAACGACACCTTGTTTTTCCTATTCTGATAACATAAGGTTGGGTTATAAATATTTAAAATTAAACAATTTAATTAAATATTATAAACCTTAACCAATTTAATTATAATCTAATGGATTACTTAATGTAATAATTACATTTTCAAAATGCCAGTCCGACTTTAATTCTTCCCTCACACGCGTTATCAAAACCAAAATAGCTTTCCTACAGAAAATTTCACAATTTATTTTAATATACAATTAATTATAATAAAATTTTCTTAATTAAAATTATTTAAAAGTAATTACGTTTACAAAAAATAAGGGTAGATCCCCTTCTGGTTTCCACACATCGTTGTTCTTCACCCTTCACCAAACTTAGAAACCCATGAATGACTTTAGAAACCACCGCCACCTTCAACAATTTTCGGGCGGGCTATAGTATCTCTTCGATCGATCGAGAACCACGAAACCACATGTCTCATGCCCCTAAACCTCGAACCGAAACAGTTTCTTGCCCAGTGCCTCCATCCGCCCCCACTTTCATCTCGAACGCCAGTGATTTGAGCCAAAATTCTGGCCTCCACGCTAACCCGTATCTGATCGTAGCTGATCATCGAACATGCCTCATCGAGCTCGACCTGTTTATATTCGAGAGTTTTCAAAATTAGTGAGTGGATTAATCGGAAAAATGATGAGAAAGGTGGAATTTCATGGCCGTTCAGAATATTAAGGGTGGCGGCACACTCTTGGTTGACCATGAATGATTGTTTAACCTGGAAGTAGGGTTACGCGGATGGATTATATATATGATGGGTATAATATAATATTATTATATCATATCGAAACTTACTGATGAAGTATCGCATTACAATAGCAGCCTAAGATCTCCGATCTAGATGAAATTTGTAATCCTAGAATAAATAAATATTCCGGATGCGATGGGACAGGTTTCGTCGAATTCCGAGGTCATTTGTAAAAATCCATTTCTAAGTCACAGGTGAAAAATCACATGTTTAAATTTCCTACGATCACAAAATCAATCCAATTAACTTGAAACTTTGAATTCTACTAGTCTTTTTGCTAACGAATCCAATGAAATTTGTTTTGTTAAAATCGAAGTTCGTTTTGCCAGTCGTTTATTCCTCTAAAGTTACCCGTGTCTAAATTGGCCAAAATGATATAAACAATTAAATAAAAATCTAAGCGTTTTTGGCTACCGAAGTCACATACGACATCCGTTTGCCACGAAATTCAATATCATACAATAATTTAACGTTACGGTTCCAATGAAACTAATTTCATCAAAAACCGAGCCCGTTTGCAAAATGACCTTTCTAAAAGCCTATATAATATCAATAAAATATTATAAAAATTTCCAAAACAATAATAATAAATTATTATCGTCATATTTATATTCCAATGCATACATACTTATAATTTTCAATATAAACAATATGGATTTTAAACTCAACTTTTCACATTTTCGAGTTAAACGATATCCAAAATATATTAAAATCCCTTTTAAATTTATAAATAAACGTTATCATTTATTAACGATTTCCATAGCGACTATCTGAAAATTTGATTTGGACCTAACTAACAATATATAATATGAAATTCCGATTTTTCTTTTTCATTAGAAAATTATAATCAACAAGATTCAAACGTTTCTTGTTTCACAGAATTCCGACTTATATCGGATCTTGTATATTCAATTAAAGTTGAAAACTCAATATTACAAACTACCCTGATGTTACGAGCTCGTTTATAATTAAATATAAATTTAACGTCCAAACTTCGTTTTATAAACGAATTCAGTATTAAAATCCATTAATATTTCAAATATAATATTTAAAACAAATTAAATATTCAAATTCAAATAACTGAAAAATCTAGACGTTACAACTTTGGAAAACTCATTAAATCTGAAATTAAAGATTCAATTAATCTTAACGAAGATTATAACCTTCTAGAATTCCAAACATAATTTCATTTTTATCTGGGTTAAAGAACGATGTTGTTGAAGACACCATTCACGACAAACCTCAACCAGTTGATATTAAATATAAAATTCAAACAGAATTTGCATTAACTTATTTTCAACACCAATTCTCGTAATCAACTAATACTATTAGTGGAATAACGATAAAATTATCTTCCAAATTCCTCAAATAGTAAATGTCTACATAACGGTAACCAATACCAAATATTCGAAGATCATTTCTATCCAAATCCAATTTATTCAAATTGGAAAAAAAATTCAAATCCAAAGATTTACCAAAATATATCCTTTGAAACAAAATTTCTGTTTGATAAACCAAATGAACTATTTGACTTAAATTCCCAAAACGTCATTTTATCGTTTTCAAGCAGTTAGGCTGAAAACACAAATATCCAAAATATAGTTTCAAACTTCGTATCTCTTTTCCAAAACACTTTGAAATCATTAATTGTGATTTATCATAATTTTTCCATATTTTTATAATATTCTAAGGCCATTTCGACCGTTTTCCAATTACGGTCATCGAACTGCATTTATAGTGACCTTTCCAAAAATAGATTTAAACTTATCTTGAAATTCAAAATTTCTTCTTTCATTTGAAAATTACTATCAATAGAAAATAAACTTTTTTTCATTTGGGCAAATCCAATATATATTGCATTAGTTAAGGTCGTTAGAAGTTCACGATCGAAATTCATGAATTGTCGCTATGCGACACGTCCTATTCAAACCATGTTATTATTTAAAATAGAACTTGTCTGATTCAATCCAAATGTATTTTATAAACTCGTTTAAAAACGATTCCAACTTCAAATTTAATTATAAATCAAAATTGAATAGTCTATTATTACAATAATAAAATAATAATAATTTTCAAAATTAAATCTTTTGAAATCCAAACTTTGCAGAAATCCATTTAAATGTTACATAAAAATAACAGAATAATCAATTCGAGTTAAAAACGTCATTTATATACCTAACTCGAATTCGCTTTTGGATTTACTATTCAAAATCAATTTTAAATTGGAACAAACTAATTTCAATCCGAAACTCTTTCAAATCCATTTCAACCTTTTCAAAATTAGTTTGAAATCATTTTAACTTCATTTCCAAATCGTTTTGGATATAAAAATTCAATTTTCATATTCATGCCTTATTTCACTTAAATGAATATATTGTTTATTTAAACTTCCAATGGAACGAGACTCAATAAATTCCCAAATTATTTTATATTCGTGGTGTGAATTGTGTTAACAATTATAATAACAACCACAACAGTTATCATCCATCAAACAATAATTATAATATAAGCGTAATAACCATTAACGCTTATACATAAATAAACAATATAAATAAAATTGTAATAACATCCATCATCCACGAAGCAACCATAGAAACAACAAGCAATCTATATATAATCAGTTGACGATTATAAATAACTTTCAAGTCAAATCAAAATAGTTCTCGCATTGATGGTTGATCATTGCAATAACGGTCAGTTTAAATTAAATTAAACAGGGGTTTAACATAACTCAAAAATCAGATTAGCTCCAATCTCATCTAATTCAATTTGTACAAGTAGTATTCTTCTCCATAATTCCATAGCAACTTGTTTCGTCAAATTCCTAGTTCATACGAGCGAGATATACATGTTTAAACATTTATGAATGTAACAACCCGGAATTTCGAAACCAATTTAAAATTTTATACAAGCTATTTTAATGAATATGGAAATATAAATTGGTTATTTTTGCTAAATAAAATTTGAGAATGATTTTAAAATTAGTTTTTATATTTTATTTGACCTAAAAAAACTCAGTAAAATTATTAAATTGATTTATAAACCTTGTATATGAAAATTTTGAAAATTCAATTTTTAAAATCATCGCATAGTCCTGAAATAGTGAAATTTTGGTAGCAAGCTGTAACGACCTAGAAAATCTGAACCAATTTAAAAATTTTAAATTGGCTAAAATAATGGATTTTAAATATTTAAAATAAATATTTTAAATAATAGCAATGAAAAGTGAGTTTGAATCGACGTTTGAAAACGAATATAATTAATTCTAATTATACACAAGGCCTGAAAAGGCGCTGCAGTTTCAAAAATTGAATTCAAACTTTGTCAGACTGTACCGGGTGCAAAACAAAACGGATTTGAGTGAAACCAAAAATATTTAAATCTGTTAGTGAATACCTTTCTAACGAATCTGAAAAATCGAATTTTCATAGCGGGAAGCAAAAGTTATGGCCAAATGAATTTTCAGAAAGGTCGCTATGGAATTTATATAGCCCGTGAAATTGGCCATTTTGCATACGACCTCGGAATTCGACGAAACCACTTTTGTTAGATCCGAGATGTGAAGTTATTGCTAGGTTTCAAATTTCATAATTTTTGAAGCTAGTATGTGAGCGTGGCAAAGGAAAACGTGTTTTGGTCAATTAAAGTTAAATTGGATCGACCAGAAATGGGCCTTTTTGCAAACGATCTCAGAATTCGACGAAACTAGTTTTGTTGGGACCGTATCATCAAAACATAGCCAGATTTATTTTTCTGGAATTTTTCGAATCAGTTTGTGGCCCTGGCAAATTGAAATGTACGTTCAAATCGAATATTGAATGTTTTATATTTTAATTTGAAGAATAACTGACTGAGATAGTCGAACTGGCTTACGAAACATATCTCATTGTGTTCGGAATGGGGGTAATTAGCTAGGGGTGACATTCGTTGGGTTTGATTTGGAGTTCGACTATAAAATCTCAAATTTTCGAATTAATTAATATTAAAAATATTATAAATAGCCCAAGAGAGAACCCTAACCCTTTTTTTTGAACGTGAGCCGCCACTTTGAAATTCACGGCAGAAATCGTCCCGATTTCGCCTCCAAGAATCTCCACATCCGTTCAATGGTTTTCAAAAATTCAAAAAGGAAAATGAAGAGCATGCCGAGATCTCCATTCTGAACGGTTGAGATCAAAAACTGTTGTGTGGATTATTCAAAATCAATGCTCAAACATGGAGCGTTCGAGCTTGTTTTGCGAGGTCTAGGGGCCATCGAACTCGACTGGGCTCCTGCCATAGGGCGGTGGCGCATGGGGCTTCGGGGTGGGCGTTTTGGATCTTGGTCCGATGCAAGGAAGAGGCTGGCGGTGGGAGGTTTCTGAAATCGACGGAAATGGGTTTTCTCGGGTAACAGGGAACAACGAAGAAGAAAGTGAAGTCAACGACCATAAAACGTGGCAAAAGGTTTTAATTAAATTATTATTTAATTAATTACTTATTAAATTATACAATGAATAATTTATCATATCTTTTCCGTACGGTCTCAGAAAATTGCGATTCCAATTGCGTTGCGACCGTGGTGAAAAACTCTTCAGCATGGAACAGACTAGAGTCAAAGCGGAGCAGATTCAAATTTGAGGAAAATTCAAATCCGAACAGTTTAGAATTCAGATAAAACTGACGGAGTGGATCCCAATGTGACAAATTCTCTCACTATAATTTTCTGTACAGTTATTTATTTTATAACTGCATATATGAACTGCTCCCCGTCGTCCATAGACCATGAACGACTTGTTTGATTGTATTCTGTGTGAAAATTGATCGTGATGTGAAATGAAATAAATTGATCGTGATGTGAATTGAAAATATTATATATATGAAAAGTGAGATTTCTAATTTATAAACGATATGGAAAACGACGATGTATAAATTATATAGTCGATGTATGAGTTATATAAGCGTTGTACACCTCTTGTATAAGCATTGTATAAGTTGTACGTTCGATGTATAAGTTGTATATGCGTTGTAAAAATTATATATGTGTTGAAATAGAAGTGAAATGCTATATATAAATATATATATATATATATATATACGCCCCTCGTTCACAAACCATGGACGATATTTATTGGTTATGATTGGTGTGAAAATTGATTGATAGTGAATGGATGATTGGAATTGTTTGTGGTTGATATTGATTGATTGTGGTTGAAAAATACCCGTTTGTGGTTGAGAAATATTTGGTTGAAACCACATAGGATTAGTTTGTGGAAATGAAATAAATATATACATGCCGCCTGCGTGCGAACTAGATGCATGATTTCCCATTGTCAAAAACCGCGAGGTTTTAAGGTAGAGCGAGGAGCCGTACTAGGGACGGTCCCGGTTTTAACTACCCTGCCGTTATGCTGCCGAAATTTTGAATAATATTCATGTGTTTGAATTATTTTCATTTGTTGAAACTATATTTATTCGTTGAATAGAAAGCCTTCATGTGTTGAGTCGATATTCATTCGTTGGATAGAAATTCATGTGTTGAATGGTGTTCGTGTTTTAAATATAAAAATCACATTTTTATCTATATATATAAACTATAGAAAACCTTCATGTGTTGAATCGATATTCATTCGTTGAATTGAAATTCATGTGTTGAATGGTATTCATATTTTGAAATAAATTGTTTTATAATAAAAATCACATTTTTATCATCTATACGTGTAACACCCCACCTCCGCCAGGGTGACCCTTGCAAGCACTCTGATTTTGGAGGGGCGTTTGAATCAGGTAAACATGCATAATGATATATCAAGGCAGAACAAGAACATATGTATATATGTAAATAGAGTAAATAACATAGATAAAACAGCGGAAGATTTTAAACCATTTCAAAACAAGTCTGGTACAACATAATATCAACTTCCCAAATAAACAAGTCTAGATAAAACAACATCAACTGACAAACTGAAATACATAAGTGCTTTCCCCAAAATAAGTGAGAACCATAGCTAGCTTCATGTCGAAAACGTACATGAGCTGAAATCCCACAAGCAAGCAATCCAAAATCCAAGCTAGGCTCCAGTATTCCCTCCCTGAGAACCTTGGGGGGGGGAACGGAAGAAAAGAAGCGAAAGAAAACAGGTCAGTCAAAAAGACTGAGTAAGCCCAACTACAATCAATGTAAACTGATAAAGTTAACTGGCATGAGCAGCAGGGATGAATATAAGGATAACTACATACTAGCATGATGATTAACTAACAAGGTAGATAAAGGTGTCATCGCATAATCAGGATTAAGGTTTTTGCACCATAGGTGTACTAGCAAACTAATCATGACTTGAATAAACAAGTATTGATCCCTTGGCCCAAGCTTTGGCCCAATAACATGAAGGGACCCTCTTACGAGGTCCAATAACATGAAGTGACCCTAACACGAGGTCCAACCCAAACGGTCTAGTCGATCGGCTCCCTAAGCCTAACTCGTCACGTGTTGGTGTCAATACGACCCAAACATGATTGTAGTCGAACTGTGCCGGGTCCACCCTTCGGGTGTATCAAGCCCTAGGGTGTCAACCCCTGGACACCATGAACATGAGTGCACAGTCTCGATCTACTGGTACCCGTGCATGTTTTCTCCGGCTACGGACTATGTGCACGACCAGAGTCCGCCCGGAACTACACCGGCGTACCACCCTGCCGTCGTTTATTGGTCGCTTACCTCCAGTCCAGTAATCGTGCCCCCACCCTAGCCTAGTCCCTAGGGTCATGATGATACAAACTAGGGATTACTGCTGGAGTGGACCCCCATTGCTAGGATTTTTCTAGTGGGTTAAGTACGGTTTAACCCCTTTACTAATCATGGATTAACTTGGTTAAGTGTTACGATGAGTTCACGACTTAACCCCGATTAATCTACCAAGCCCAAATTGGTTAAGTATTAAATGGACCATGACTTAACCCTAATCATGAGGCATTAATTAATTAATGCGCCTTAACCTCTCACATTAGACTTTGTTGCGGTTACTAGTTAAGCCGGTCGGTTCCGGGTAGCTTTACACCACAACTTGGTCTAACCTCGGGTCCAAGGTACCACATGACCAACTTCTCACATTGGGTCCTATTGTTTGTAGCAACTAGTTAAGCCGGTCGGTTCCGGGTAGGTTTACGCTACAAACTCAACCCAACCTCGAGTTGGCCACACTTATATTTTCTAAGTGTCATGTCCATCGTGTTTCCAAAACACATTACAAGTTTTCAAGCAATTGGGTAGACCTAACTTAATAGGTAAATTCCCAATGGGTAGACCTAACTTAATAGGTAAATTCCCAAGCTTATGTTTTTATGTCTTTTAAGTTTACCCAACCCCAAACGCAATCCCATCGCTTACATATCGCAATAGCGCATAAAGGATAGAAAGAGGGAACTTGGCATAATCATGACATAAAAATGTTGAAGCCACAAGTTCAACATGGTGGCATATGAAAGGTACATATGTTCATATACTTGCATTAGGCCTCAAAAGCATGCATAAAACCAAACTTAGCATATTGGTGATACATGGTGATAAATGACATGTAAAAATGGCCATAAGTTCGCATTTAGCCTCACATGCAAGTTATCATAAGGGATATGATAACTTACATGTTGCCAAAATGCAACCTTTAGCATAAAGCTTGAAGCTTTATGTTCATAAGCCCAAGATAAGCTTGCATAACATGATAACATGAGCCAAATGATCAACCCAAACTTGCATAACATAACTTGCATATCATATGGCAACCTGCATATCAAACTTGCATATCATAACTGGCATATCATATGACAACTTGCATATCGAACTTGCATAACATAACTTAATGAACTTGCATATCACATCATAGTAAACTTGCATAACACATCATAGTAAACTTGCATATCATACATTTAACTTTAGAGTTTAAGTATGAAAGTAGAATAGGGCTTACAATGCTTATGAGGACTCAAATGAGTATAGCAAATGTAAGAAAACCCTTATGCAACCAATTAAACCCCAAAAATGCAAGCAAAATTGATCAAAACTCTTTCTTTATGGTGCAAATATAGAGACTTGACTTGAATGCAAGCTAAAGAGGCTCATACAAGTTTAAAAACACTTGTATGCATGAAAATCTCATAAGAATTTGTTTAGGAATTTTATGAAGAGAGTGGAGGCCATGAGAGGATTGATTTTGCCATAGTTTAGTTGCTAGAATGAATAATGATGATTTAGGGTAGGTTAGGGTCTTATTTATAGATTAGGCAAGTGTTTTAGGCCATAGGATTAAACCCTAGTTGCAATCTCAGCCCTTAAAACCGAATCTGGCCCCCAAGCTCAACACAAACCCAAAATGGTGCACCAGGCTAAACAGCCCGTCTGAGCCAAGTCGACAGCCCAGTCGACAGGGCTGTCGACTTGGTCTAACCAAGTCGACTCCCAAGTCGACAGGGCTGTCGACTTGGGGTGTTCTGGCGGGAATTTTCCCGCCTGGCCCAATAACCCTAATTTCCAAATTCAGATTTGAATTCGAAATCTGTTTTTTACTTCGAAATTTTCAGAAAACTTCATTGGGCCTTAATCGGGTCATACGGACTCCGATTTTCGAAAACTCGGACTCTATTTCGCGTATTTTTCCGAGATGAACGCAATGGCATAGCCCGTTTCCCTTGATTCAGATTTTAAAATTAAATTCTGCCTCGATTTACATTATTACAGGTTATTGAAAATACGGGTTGTTACATTCTCCCCTCCTTAAAGGATTTCGTCCCCGAAATCTTCAAGTTAGGAAGAATGTATCCTACCATCCAATCATCCATCTACTCAAAACATCATCCACGAGCAATCATTGTCCTTACAAGATTCTAATTGTTGTATGAACATATGCAAAGGTGTGTGTATATGTACTTATCTAATGCAAATATCATCAATGCAAATTATGTTAGTGAAATGAATCCATATGTATGCAATTCCTAACATAATGTATAACATCTATATGTGTGCACATAACATACATCCATATGCAACATCCATGTGATAACACAAAAATTTTCATCCATGAATAAGCATAAACACTCATGCATATGCAATATGAGGAGTGTGTGAGCCGATCTAGTGCCTAATCGTGTATAATGCATCCACGAGTAACCACTTGCAAACACTTGCAACCACTTGCAACCATCAAGCATAACATGTTTCAAACACATGTTTCATCCAAAGGGTTTCTACCTAAGGTTCTCATGACAAGATTAACACGATAAACTAGATAAACATGGATAACAAAGAGAAAGATATGCTAACAAAGAAAAGAGATTGAGAGTGTACCCTCAAAAAGGAATGGATAAAGCCCACGCATCTTCTCCTCGGTTTCCCAAGTTGCGTCTTCTTCGGCTTCACCCCATTGAACCTTCACCAACTTGACCTCTCGATTCCTTAGCTTCTTGGTCTCCGTCCCCAAGATACGCATCGGAGCTCTCCTCAAGGTAGCTTCTTTCTCCACTTCCACATCTTTCAGAACACTTGGCTCAACAACCTCTGCTGATTCATGCAAACACTTCCGGAGATGTGAGACATGAAAAACATCGTGTACTCCGGCAAGCTTCTCGGGCAACTTCACTCTATAAGCCATCTGCCCGATCCTCTCTATAATAGGGAATGGTCCAACAAACCTCGGTGCTAACTTCCCAACGGCTCCAAATCGGACCACATTCCGCAAAGGAGAAACCTTCACGAAAACCATATCCCCAACATCAAACTCCAAATCAGTTCTTCGCTTATCAGCATAGGATTTCTGTCGGTCTTGGGCCGCTTTCATCCGTCTCCGAATCAACTCGATCTTCTCGGATGTATCTCTGATCATATCAGGCCCAAGTATAAGCTTATCTGTAGTCTCCCACCAACATGTAGGGGACTTGCACGGCCTCCCATATAAAGCTTCAAATGGTGCCATCCCTATGCTTGCCTGATAACTGTTATTATACGCAAACTCAACAAGAGGAAGATGGTCTTCCCAAGTACCACCAAAATCCAGAATATAAAGCCTCAACAGATCCTCGAGTACCCTATTCACCCTTTCGGTTTGACCGTCCGTCTGTGGGTGATAAGCAGTACTTAAATTTAACCTCGTGCCCATGGCTTCTTGCAAGCTATTCCAGAACTGACTTGTAAAGATTGGGTCACGGTCACTGACTATACTAGAAGGGACTCCATGTAGTCTCACAATCTCACGAAGATATACAGACGCTAGCCAAGATGCGGTCCTCTTGCTCTTCACCGGAATGAAATGAGCACTCTTCGTAAGTCTGTCCACAATAACCCAAATGCTCGTATTCCCTTTCCTTGACCTTGGTAGCCCATCGATAAAATCCATGGAAATACTCTCCCACTTCCATAGTGGAACATCTAGAGGATGCAATAGCCCACCGGGCTTCTTCGACTCGGCCTTAACTTGCTGGCAAATGATACATCTAGAGACAAACTCTGCCACATCCTTCTTCATCCCAGACCAAAAGAAAATACGCTTCATATCTTTATACATCTTATCCCCGCCTGGATGTATAGTCAACTTAGAGCGATGCGCTTCCTCAAGAATTTTTCTTACTAAATCTTCTACCATTGGAACACATAACCTTCCGTCTCTCCTTAGCCAACCCTTGTCATCAATAGAATATCGAGCGAGATGATTAGACGCCGCTCCTCGAATCAGTTTGTCCATAATCTCAACTATCTGAGGGTCTTCTCTCTGCGAAGCCCCAACTTGATCAAGAAGGGTAGGTCTGAGTTCCAGAGATGCTAAAGAACCGGCCATCGACTCAACCGCCAAAGAGAAATCAAAGGTTGCCACATACTCTAAATTCTTCATCTCAACGAATAGAGGACTTAGGGTCAACCTTCTTCTACTCAATGCATCTGCTACCACATTCCCCTTGCCAGGGGTATAAGCTATCTCAAAATCGTAGGACGCCAAGAATTCCATCCATCTTTGTTGCCTCAGATTCAGATCCTTCTGAGAAAAGAGATACTTCAATGACTTGTGATCGGTGTAAAGCTCGAATCTTTCGCCCAGAAGATAATGGCGCCAAGCCTTGAGTGCATATACTATTGCTGCCAACTCTAAGTCATGAGTGGGATAATTCTTCTCATGCACTTTGAGTTGCCTAACGCCAAAGCATATCACTCTTCCTTCTTGCATCAGAACAGCTCCTAACCCCATGCCACATGCATCGGTGTATACTGTAAATAACTTCCCTCCATCGGGCAAAGCTAAAACAGGTGCTGATGTGAGAGCTCTCTTGAGCTTCTGAAAAGCAAGCTCGCATTCTATGCTCCAAGCAAAAACTAAATTCTTCTTCGTCAATTTAGTGAGAGGAGCGGAAATCTTCGCGAAGTCCTTGATGAACTTCCGGTAAAAGCCCGCAAGACCTAGAAAACTTCTCACTTCGGTTGCATTCCTTGGAGTCTTCCAATCCTGAACTGCAACTACCTTAGCGGGATCCACCGCTAAGCCTTGCTTAGATACTATATGCCCAAGGAATCTAACTTCCCTTCTCCAAAAGTGACACTTGGAGAACTTGGCCTTCAACTGATGCGCTCTAAGCGTATCCATCACCTCCTCGAGATGCCTTGCGTGCTCTTCCTCATCCTTAGAGAAGATCAGAATATCATCTACGAAGACCATGACAAACTTGTTCAAGAACTCCCGAAACACCCTACTGATCAAGTCCACGAAATATGCGGGTGCATTAGTCAAGCCGAACGGCATGACAAGCCATTCGAAGAATCCATCTGGAGTCCTGAACGCAGTCTTGTCTATACTATCCTCAGCTACCCTGAGCTGATGGAATCCAGTAGCAAGATCAAGCTGAGAGAAAATAGAAGCACCGACAAGCTGGTCAAAGAGATCATCAATCCTCGGTAACGGGTATCTGTTCTTCTTAGTCAGCTTATTCAACTCTCGATAGTCAACACAAAGTCGGAGAGAACCATCTGCCTTGGTAGCAAATACCACAGGCGCTCCCCATTCAGATATACTTCGTCTAATGAAGTTCTTTTCAAGCAACTCCTTCACTTGCTTACTTAGCTCCCGCCTTTCACGCGGAGCCATGTGCCGAACGGGCAAAGAAACCGGCTTTGCATTATCCACCAGATAAATGCGGAAATCAATCTCTCGCTTAGGGGGCAACCCCCCAACTTCATCGAAAACATCCGGATACTCTCGAACCACTCTCACAGACTGAAGAGTCTCCATTGACGAGTCGAGTGATTCAAGATAGCACAACATGACGGGACCTCTCGGATCACAAGAAATCTCTAGGGTGTTTCCGAGGCGAGTCACAAGCCTCACAACCCTATGCTCACAATCAAGAATGGCTCCATATCTGGACAGCCAATCCATGCCCAATATCAATCCGTATCCCCTGAAACTAAGAACATAAGCACTGCACAAGAACTCTACATCAGTATAGAGATCCTCAAATCCCCACATATCATAGACAAATGGGCGGAACCCCCAATAGGATTTGAGACACAGACGGGATCATCTACCAAGCTAGTACTAAGGTGCAAACTATCAACAAGATCAGATGAGATAAAGCTATGCGATGCACCAGAATCAAACAAGGTACGAACTGGAAAATCAGAAATATATACAAGGCTCTCAACAGAAATACTACCTCGATCGGGAACTGGAGCGGTATTGAGAGCATGAACTTGCCCTCCTGAAGGTCCAGCACGCTGAGTCTGACCCTGGCCTTGCCCTTGCTTCTTCGGGCAATCCTTACTGAAATGTCCAGTCTTACTGCAGAAAAAGCATTCACCATTCTTCCTTTTCCTCTTCTTGCAATCCTTAATAAGATGCCCAACTGAACCGCAATAATGGCACTTCTCCTTGTTGTTCTTGCCCTTGTTGTTGTTCCCCTTATTGCCTTGACTCTTGTTCTTGTTCTGATTGCCTTGACTGCTCTGACCACTTGGATTACCCTGATTTCCTTTTCCCTGGGAATCAGTCTTCTTGGCTTGAGTATCATTTTTCTTGACATCTCCCTGAAGTAACGCCATATCAACCAAGCTCTCAAACGTGGCCCCATGGGGAATATGTGACATAGCCAATCCCTGCAACGGCTCATTCAATCCTCTAGCAAAACGAAGAGCCTTCTTCTGAGGAGTATTCACCATATCCAAGCCAAAACGAGCTAACTGATTGAACTTGTTCACATATTCTTTGACAGACATATCTCCTTGCTTCAAAGTTATGAACCTCTCCATTTGCAGATTCTCCTCGGCAGAAGATAGAAACTTAAGCATGAACCTTGCCCTGAAATCGGTCCAAGTCTCAACAGGACTAGTACCATTGGTGACTTCCCACCAATAAGCGGCTTCATCCTTCATAAGCCAAACCGCCAACAAGACTTTCCTCTGATCGTCTAACCCAAAGATGGCAAATAAATCCTCGGTCTCTTTCAACCAATTTCTGGCCTCTATAAAAGTCTCAGTGCCTTGAAAGTTCTTGCCACCCATTGCTTTGAAATCTTTGCAAGTCTTTGCGAAGTCAGCTTGAGGATGCTGAGGGGGAGGAGGAAGAGGAACCTCAGCGACAGGAGGAGGAGGAACATTAACTACAGGAGGAGGAACATTAGCCACTGGAGGAGGAGGAGGAGGAGGAGGAACATCTGCGGGGCCGGCCTCGGTCGCCCTAGCCTCCAAAAGTCTCCTATACCAAACAGGTACGTGTACTCCCTCCGGAATAGCAAAGTTATCGGCCATACTGAAAAAGAAAAAGAAAGATTCAGAATGGAGAAAAACGAAGGGATTTTGCTAATGGCTTTTTGGGGAATAGCCCTTTAAAATAAACTAGACTTTTCTTTGGAAAATACTTTATACTTTGTTTTGAAAATAGTTTTCCAAAAGTTTTCTAAAAACCTTTTTGTTCCTTCTCGTAAACCATATGCTCTGATACCAAATTGTAACACCCCACCTCCGCCAGGGTGACCCTTGCAAGCACTCTGATTTTGGAGGGGCGTTTGAATCAGGTAAACATGCATAATGATATATCAAGGCAGAACAAGAACATATGTATATATGTAAACAGAGTAAATAACATAGATAAAACAACGGAAGATTTTAAACCATTTCAAAACAAGTCTGGTACAACATAATATCAACTTCCCAAATAAACAAGTCTAGATAAAACAACATCAACTGACAAACTGAAATACATAAGTGCTATCCCCAAAATAAGTGAGAACCATAGCTAGCTTCATGTCGAAAACGTACATGAGCTGAAATCCCACAAGCAAGCAATCCAAAATCCAAGCTAGGCTCCAGTATTCCCTCCCTGAGAACCTGGGGGGGAGGAACGGAAGAAAAGAGGCGAAAGAAAACAGGTCAGTCAAAAAGACTGAGTAAGCCATACTACAATCAATGTAAACTGATAAAGTTAACTGGCATGAGCAGCAGGGATGAATATAAGGATAACTACATACTAGCATGATGATTAACTAACAAGGTAGATAAAGGTGTCATCGCATAATCAGGATTAAGGTTTTTGCACCACAGGTGTACTAGCAAACTAATCATGACTTGAATAAACAAGTATTGATCCCTTGGCCCAAGCTTTGGCCCAATAACATGAAGGGACCCTCTTACGAGGTCCAATAACATGAAGTGACCCTAACACGAGGTCCAACCCAAACGGTCTAGTCGATCGGCTCCCTAAGCCTAACTCGTCACGTGTTGGTGTCAATACGGCCCAAACATGATTGTAGTCGAACTGTGCCGGGTCCACCCTTCGGGTGTATCAAGCCCTAGGGTGTCAACCCCTGGACACCATGAACATGAGTGCACAGTCTCGATCTACTGGTACCCGTGCATGTTTTCTCCGGCTACGGACAATGTGCATGACCAGAGTCCGCCCGGAACTACACCGGCGTACCACCCTGCCGTCGTTTATTGGTCGCTTACCTCCAGTCCAGTAATCGTGCCCCCACCCTAGCCTAGTCCCTAGGGTCATGATGATACAAACTAGGGATTACTGCTGGAGTGGACCCCCATTGCTAGGATTTTTCTAGTGGGTTAAGTACGGTTTAACCCCTTTACTAATCATGGATTAACTTGGTTAAGTGTAACGATGAGTTCACGACTTAACCCCGATTAATCTACCAAGCCCAAATTGGTTAAGTATTAAATGGACCATGAATTAACCCTAATCATGAGGCATTAATTAATTAATGCGCCTTAACCTCTCACATTAGACTTTGTTGCGGTTACTAGTTAAGCCGGTCGGTTCCGGGTAGCTTTACACCACAACTTGGTCTAACCTCGGGTCCAAGGTACCACATGACCAACTTCTCACATTGGGTCCTATTGTTTGTAGCAACTAGTTAAGCCGGTCGGTTCCGGGTAGGTTTACGCTACAAACTCAACCCAACCTCGAGTTGGCCACACTTATATTTTCTAAGTGTCATGTCCATCGTGTTTCCAAAACACATTACAAGTTTTCAAGCAATTGGGTAGACCTAACTTAATAGGTAAATTCCCAATGGGTAGACCTAACTTAATAGGTAAATTCCCAAGCTTATGTTTTTATGTCTTTTAAGTTTACCCAAACCCAAACGCAATCCCATCGCTTACATATCGCAATAGCGCATAAAGGATAGAAAGAGGGAACTTGGCATAATCATGACATAAAAATGTTGAAGCCACAAGTTCAACATGGTGGCATATGAAAGGTACATATGTTCATATACTTGCATTAGGCCTCAAAAGCATGCATAAAACCAAACTTAGCATATTGGTGATACATGGTGATAAATGACATGTAAAAATGGCCATAAGTTCGCATTTAGCCTCACATGCAAGTTATCATAAGGGATATGATAACTTACATGTTGCCAAAATGCAACCTTTAGCATAAAGCTTGAAGCTTTATGTTCATAAGCCCAAGATAAGCTTGCATAACATGATAACATGAGCCAAATGATCAACCCAAACTTGCATAACATAACTTGCATATCATATGGCAACTTGCATATCAAACTTGCATATCATATGACAACTTGCATATCAAACTTGCATAACATAACTTAATGAACTTGCATATCACATCATAGTAAACTTGCATAACACATCATAGTAAACTTGCATATCATACATTTAACTTTAGAGTTTAAGTATGAAAGTAGAATAGGGCTTACAATGCTTATGAGGACTCAAATGAGTATAGCAAATGTAAGAAAACCCTTATGCAACCAATTAAACCCCAAAAATGCAAGCAAAATTGATCAAAACTCTTTCTTTATGGTGCAAATATAGAGACTTGACTTGAATGCAAGCTAAAGAGGCTCATACAAGTTTAAAAACACTTGTATGCATGAAAATCTCATAAGAATTTGTTCAGGAATTTTATGAAGAGAGTGGAGGCCATGAGAGGATTGATTTTGCCATAGTTTAGTTGCTAGAATGAATAATGATGATTTAGGGTAGGTTAGGGTCTTATTTATAGATTAGGCAAGTGTTTTAGGCCATAGGATTAAACCCTAGTTGCAATCTCAGCCCTTAAAACCGAATCTGGCCCCCAAGCTCAACACAAACCCAAAATGGTGCACCAGGCTAAACAGCCCGTTTGAGCCAAGTCGACAGCCCAGTCGATAGGGCTGTCGACTTGGTCTAACCAAGTCGACTCCCAAGTCGACAGGGCTGTCGACTTGGGGTGTTCTGGCGGGAATTTTCCCGCCTGGCCCAATAACCCTAATTTCCAAATTCAGATTTGAATTCGAAATCTGTTTTTTTACTTCGAAATTTTCAGAAAACTTCGTTGGGCCTTAATCGGGTCATACGGACTCTGATTTTCGAAAACTCGGACTCTATTTCGCGTATTTTTCCGAGACGAACGCAATGGCATAGCCCGTTTCCCTTGATTCAGATTATAAAATTAAATTCTGCCTCGATTTACATTATTACAGGTTATTGAAAATACGGGTTGTTACAATACGAACTATATAAAATAATCGTGTTTGGAAAGAAATGGTTTTATAATAAAAATCCTATTTTTATTACCTATAACACTATATAAAATAATAGTGTTTTGAAATGAATTGTTTTACAATAAAAAAAATCACATTTTTATTATATACATGAATTGTTAAATATAGCGAAGTGTTGAAATAGAAGACAGTTAGATAAAAATATCATTTTTATCAAATGTATGAAAAGAATATAGCTTTGAAATCGAAGAATCGATATATATATTTAAAGAGAATTGAAATATATCGAATAACGACGCTGCAGTTCGTATTTTGAAACCGTGATTTCAAACGATTATACCGAGAGATCCGACCATCGGATTTTCCCGAAACCGCAACCGTTGGGTTCGCTTTGGAAATATCTTTCCAACGACAGGAAATATCTTTCCAACGACACCAACTTTGAAAAAATCCAACGGTTGGATTGTCTAGAATGTTTAATTCAAATCTGAAGAAAAACAGCGCCAGAATCGATTATATTTATATATATAAATAAAAATAATTATATTTAATCGAATAACGATGCTGCAGTTCGTATTTTGAAATCGAAACTTCAAACGATTATACCGGGAGATCCGACCGTCGGATTTTCCCGAAACTAGAACCGTTGGATTCATTTTGAAAGGATCTTTCTAATGATGTAAATTTTGTGAAGATCCAATGGTTAGATTTTCAGATATGTGTAAATCAAATCTGAAGAAAAACAGCGCCACGGCCGCGATATGGCCCGAAGCGTCGTTTTGAATAAATTGGCTATTTTAAAATAAATAAAAATAGCGATAAATCGTTATAAAATATTATAAATGATATGGATGTAATTTAGAAATTAACTGAAGGTTGGCTAAGTCGAATGGTTTCTTGGGTATTGATCTGATGTTGGTTTCGGCCTTCGGGGTTAATATTTGGGAAATCGTTCTCTTACTGATTGACGGTTAGTGACTAATGAATTGAAATGATGCGTGTATATGTTAGTGTTGCACTTGTTGATTATATACGCGAGTTGCTCAGAAAGACCGAGTTTATCCCATTCTGAATAACTGAATCGACGATAAGAAATCAAAGATGAAGACGGTGGTCGAAGACCGGAGATCTTCACCTCGTTTGGATGGTAACCGAGGTCCTGATTGGGAGGCATCCCGAAATATGGATAATGAGTGGTGATCGTCCAGACGTACATGGTGATCGATGGGTTTGCGAGGTATATAGTGCCTCCGGTTTCGTTCAGACCCAGAACGGACTTGTAAATGGACTGTGTGTCTGACATTGGATTTTATTCTGTGTTGATTGATCTCTGTTAAATATACATCTATTTGGCGGCGAAGAATTTGTTCTTTTGCTTAACGCCCTTCTCTGAAACGCACGAGCTCAGAGGTTGTATATCGATAGACATCAGTCGCATGGCATGAATTGCTAGTGTGACATGCCTAAGTGGCAAATGATCAGGGCTTCTGTTGAAAAGCAAAGTCTTGTGGTGATGATCAAAGCACCGCCTGTGGCGTAGCTTTGTGTATAACGTGAAATCGCGAGCCTCACACCCCGGTATGAACCAGAAACGGGAGAGAACCTCAGGGAGGACATGCATTTCTTTCTAGTTAGAAGTGGCGTCAGTGGTTTTACATGCCCTGACGAGTTTGACTTATGTGGTTGTTGCTGTTGCGAGGCGCCTCGGTTTGATCGGACGATCCGGGTCCGATGGAGTCATTCGTTGGCTCGTTTACGCCCCAAAGAGCGGGGAAACATATTGTTCAGGCATAATAATCCACCTCGGTGGACCGGCCCTATCGCTCCAAGGCTTGCCTGTGGCTTGGGCTAGAGAGTCGCGAATTCGGTAAGGACTATCTTTTGCCTTGGTTCATGACGGAAATCCAATTTCCAAATACGTGACTATGCGGTTTTGATTGTATACCTATATATGGCGACATAGTGGTATGGGGCATTAATGCCGTCTATGATTGATAGTTATGATTCGAAATTGTTTTTGAAACATATAAACACGAGTAATAATATCAATTGCTTTTGTTTTATTCGTATCAAGCATATTTTGGCCGTTATAAGGTAAAAACTCTATCCTCCGGTTTGCGTTGCATTGTGTGATGGGAACTGAGTCTTATAATGGCTTCATTTTTATAAAAAGCATTGCGATGTTTAAAAGAATGATTTGTTTTAAAAGCACTGGCAATCCAATGGAGTAAACTCGTTCCACGAAAGTGGCGTGATACTGTGATTAGCCATATTATAAATGTGTTGAGTAGATTTCTCATACCAGTCCCATGACTGACTCGTAGTTTGTTTCACTTTCAAACTCGGGTGCCCTTTTTTCTACACGGGCAGCCTTGTATTCAGGTTTAGCTGGCTTTCTCTGGATAGCTGGAGCTGAAGATGGATTCTATCATTTATCTCTTTTTATGCTGTTCAGCTCCTATTGTACATTATGTTTGTTTTTCCGCTGTAGACATATATGTATAGTTGAACTGTAATTGTACTAAGTAAGATCCTGTATACTGTGTAACTCTGATGATTACTTTTATCCAGTATATTTTATTGTTCATTATCTGGTGTATTTATTTAATTATGTTCTGCTTTATCTGTTTCTGTGTTATATTCCAAAGATTACCCTTGTCTCTGTCTGTACGGGAAATGAGGTCGTCACACAAGCTTAGAATTTTACGAGACCAATTTTGTTGGATTCAAATAATAATTCATGGCTAGATTTCAAATTTCACGCATAACGAAGTTAGTATGTGGCCGTGAGAGGCAAACCCATTCAAACTGACAGTCAGTTTACAAATGAATGTTATTGAGACGATCTCAGAATTTGATTTCACTTTTTTAACTGAATTCGTATCGTCAAATAATGGTAGAATCCATTTTTTTTTTGAAGTTAGCGTGTGGGCGTAAAAGAAGAAAAGGTGCGTTAAAATCGCATTTTTGAAGCTAATTTGAGCATATTTGAGAAATTTAACGAAAAGTAAAACGAACTCGGAATTCGACGAAACTTGATTAGTTGGATTTGTAATTCTGAATATTATCTCGTGCCGAAATTTCATTGCAAACGGAGATCGTTTGCAGTCGGAGAATCGAAGAAAGGGAGATGAAATCTATTACTTAAATCTTTTCCTCCTTTTCTTTCCTCACTTCTCCTCTACTCTCCATTCTTCCTCTTTTTCTTGTTAATGGGATACTCCTCGTACCCCTTGTCGCCGCTACCACGCATCCCCACCGCCGTCGTCGGCCTCCACCAGCGCCACCCCTCCTCCTCTCCTCCTCCTCCTCTCTCTACCTTCCTCCTCTTTCTCTTTTACTTTTGGCAAACCCTAGCCCCCAAACCCTAAATCGCCACTACAATCCCCACCACCGTAGCAACCGCCTCCCCTTCGCCTATGCCCCTCCTCCTCCGTCCGTGGGCCCCACCCTTGCAAAAAACCCTCTTTTTCACAAAAATCCCGTTTTCAAAACAACCCCGTTCCTTCTTTGCTTAATACCCGACAATCAGTGTGTTTCTAGCCAAGGCTCCATTAAAAAAAGTTGTAGATCTCGTTTTTCTCTACGGAATGCACATATCAAAATCGAATTTTGAAGTTCGCAGTCCTGGAGCAAACATTGGCAATTTCTAGCGAATCCATGCTTTTTCAGAAGAAAGTGCACTAGGAAAAAGTTGTTCGAAATGGCATTTCCGTGTTGGTGACCAAGTTTGGTAAAGATTGGAGGTCGCATGCAAACTGTGGAGCCATAAAGGTGAATTCGAGTTGTAGAGAGCAACAACGGCGAGTGCGCGCCGAGAAAATCTACATAAGAAGTGTCATGACGATTGGTTTAGCTTGGGTGAGAACTCACTCACTAAATTATTTTGTTGTGTTAATATATCTTAAACTGTTATACGGTGCCTGGTAGCTCACATGACAGTTGTTTGCAAACCTGTGGATGAATTGTTAAATTGTTGTGTTATGATTGTGATTTTGAATTTGAAATGTTTAACCTGTTTAGAATAATGTTAATATTATTGTGGTAGTTGAAATTGGATATAAATATCCATTTATAATTTGAACCGTGAAAATTTGTTAGTTTATAAAATTGTTCGAATTGAATTAGAATTAATTAAATTCATGAATTAGCAATGAATTTAAATTGTTTGTTGTTGGTTGAAAACCCCACACGAGTCTTGGGGTGATATTTGACTCACACATCTCCCTTATGTGAAATTGCAGTTAATTGGTTGATTGACAGATTTATATAAGCGTCAATTATTTGATTGAAGCTAATATGAAAATAAAATGCACATTGGATGTCATTTTGGATGTTGATAGTTGTTTACAAATATTATTAGGTATATATGATGAATGTAATTCATGTGAATTGATTTGTATGGATATTGGTTGAAATTTTATTCCAACCCGGAATAAGTATGAATATTTTTATAATGTAATATTCAATGAGAATTAGAAGTTTGATTTTAATGTCTGATTTTGGATGGACATGAAAATATAAAAATGTGAAGCCGAATTGAGTATATAAACAGTATTTTAACTTGAACGAATTTTTATATCTATTTTATTCATTTTATAATGAGTATCGAGAAGACTAAATTTCAAAATATTACATTTTTAAAATATTATCATGTTGAGACCATAATAAAATGTGATGTTCAATTCTAATTAAAAATTGAAATGGAATTTCGAATTGTTTTTAAATGAATTTATAAACGTTTTATAAAATACGTTTTGAATAGAAATCGACGATATAATATATATATATATATGGCTTGAATAGAACGTATCGCGCAACGACCGTTTGCGAGTTTCGACCATTAACTTGAAATGGACGTAACGGGAGATCCGACCGTTGGATTCTCCTAAAAGCATAACCGTTGGGTTCGTATCAAAATGATCTTTCCAACGAATATATGAGATTTAAATTTGAACGGTTAGATTTTAATCAAAGCCCAAATCAGTTTTGAAAAATGTCGGCCGATATTGGAAATCGGCTGTAAGGGCCTTATAAAAAATATGAATAAATTATGTAAAATCATAATTAATGATTTGGAAAGATTTTGGATGAAATACTCTACATTTGAAAAGATAAAAGATATTTTTTTATCCGAATGAACTAGTTATTAAGTAGAATAATAATCCAATGATTTTTAGAAATAATAAATTGGATAGTTAATGGTTTTTAACGTAACCAGAAGTTTCCAACATATATATATATTGGAATGGATTTGAATGGAAATTATCTTCAAATATTTTTGATATTGGGTTCTGTGATTACATAAATATCGTTGAGGAATTTGAAAGATACTGATATCATTATTCCAATACGATATTTGTTAGTTTCAAAATTTGGTATCAGATGTAAGTCGACATGATTTCCATTTAAGATCTTATGTTTAATATCTAATTGGATTTGGGTTTGGTTTGAATGGTATCTTAAATAGTACTGTTCTTAAACCCATTTATGAATGGAATAAATCTTTAATTAAGGTTTAGAGAAGTTTCCAGTTTATTTAATTAAATTGGAATTGAATGGAATTCGATTAATAATAATCGAGATGAGCTTCTGTGAAGGAAGGTGTTTACTATTTATGTATTTTAAAAGGCTTCGCCGCTATTCCACTTATAGTACTGATCAGATACGGAAACTTATATCGATTATATATTGTTCATATTTCCGTGAAGATTCCATATTAATGGAAGATGATTTTAGGTTTATTAAGAACAGTGTTTTTACATGACATTTGTTCTTTATCCAAAGTAAAGGCACGATTAATTTCCAAAGGTTGAATAATCATTAGATAATGATTTTTGGGTGAACTATATCTTTAACGAATCTTTAATTAGATTGAAACATAAAAAGAGGTAATTAAATTTACGGAATAAGAGAAATGATCGAGATGGAGTACCACTAGTTTTAATTCATGCGATAATTAAATCTTTAATTAGTTTTGAACGTTAAATGGTAATTAAATTTACCAATAACCTGATGGGTGTTAAATATGAAGTACTATCAGTTTTTCTCCATGGGAGGAATAGTTTGGGATTGGGAATAATAGAATAAATGATTACTTCGGTAAGGCTCGATAATCCCAACTAGTTTTGGATTTTAATTTGGTTTAAGTTGTGAAAAGATAAAATAAAATCTTTTGAAATGATATCCAAAGGAAGATTAAACAATAAGTTTAGAAGAATTTACCTTTGATAAAACGAATGGGAGCCTTTCTCCAAAGATATGAATATTTGAATAAAAGAATATTCTGGATTGGAATGAGATGTGTGCTATCTTTATTAAGTTATCATGTGATTATAAAGATGCGCGAGTTATTCAGAAAGACCGGGTTTAACCCATTCTGAATAATTGTTACAACGAATAAAAGTCGAAGATAAAGACGGTGGTTGAAGATCAGAGATCTTCACATTGAATGGATGATTACTGATGTCTTGATTAGGATGATCTCCCGAGACAAGGTAATAAGTGGTGGTCGTCCAAACGTACTTAGAGATCGGTCGGATATGCAAGGACCTCTCTCCTGTATTAGACATATGGGATGAGGAATAAGGTGCCTCCGGTTATTTTCAGACCCAGAACGGACTTGTAAATGGGTTATGTCTGACATTGTACTGTGTGCTATATTCATTGATCTCTGCTAAATATATATTTGTTTGGTGGTAGAGAATTTATTCTCTTTCTTAACACCCTTCTTTGAGACGTACAAGCTTAGAGGTTATATATTGGTGGAAATCAATGGTATGGTATGGATTGACAATGTGGCATGCTAAGATGCAATGATCAAGACTTATTTGAAAAGAAGGACCTTGTGGATGATGATCAAAGCACAGATTTAATATAGCACACCTTTGTGTATAGCGTTAATTCACGAGCTTCACACCCCAGTATGAGTCAAAACAGGATTAGGGACATCAGGGAGTGCATGTGTTTCCTTCTAGCTAGGAGTGATGTCATGGTATGGAGCCCAGACATTTTACTTATGTGGATTATGGATAGCGAGGTACCTTGGATTTGATTTTGGTTGCCAATGACCCTTGACGGTAGAGACACTGACCAGATTTTAGGTCCCATAGGACCGGGAAATGTATTGCTCAGGAATTGCCAATCAACAAGCGTAAGAGTGGACCAGCCCTGCATGCTCCGAGGGCTCTTGCGGGTGGGTCCTGAGACATAGGCTAGATTGTCTCGAATCGGATAAGAAAGATCCCTTGCCTTGGTTCATGATGGAATCCAATTTCCAATACGCGACCTTTTCGGTTTTAGTTGTAAACCTATATGGCGACATAGTAGGATGGGGTACTATATTGTAACGACCCGCATTCTACGCATCAGGAGATCGTAGAATATTTCTTTCTTTCTCATGAGAAGTCGTATAGCCATGTAACTTTGGGGAACGACTATTGGGGTCATTTTCCATGTTCACAGTTTTTGCCGATTTTTAAAAGACCGTTTTGCCCCTAGCTGATCTTGTTTCGGCCATAACTTTTGATTGGTAAAGAGTTTTGACCTGAAACCACTTCCATTGGATTCAGATGAAGGTTTCCAATTCCGTAGAGTGGTCACATTAGCGGACTCATCGTTTGGGAAATATGGCTGAAACAAGGTTTAGAAGGTGAAAAACAGCTTAACTGGGCCTAATTAGGGTGATTAGCAAGAGGGCTCATAACCCATTTCGGAATTACGGTTATGGGGAGGCTGAGAACAGTTAGGAAACGATTTTTATTTCATTTTTCAGCCGCCTAAAACATTTCCCTAACTCTAACAATGGCTTCCAACATCCAAATCACCTTCTAATCACCATTTAATCAAGTTTTAGCCCAATCTACATCTAATCAAGGCAAATTAGCATCAACTTGGGAATAGAGCTGCTGTGTTGCATAGAGATTCAACCCAAATCAGAGATATTTTCAGATCTAAGATTTATTTGTGGCTAAGGTGAGTGATTTGCATCGTTTTTCACTAATTATGGCTAATTAGGGGTGATTAGTGATAATTAACGAAATTATACATGATTAAATTTTGGAAAAATGATTGGAAATTCTTAAATATTATTTTAGGACTCTGATAAAAATTTGGGCTAATTTGGTTAAGTTCTGCTGATCCTAAGGTTAGTTATGCTTAAACATGATTAAGGGGAGAACATGGGTTTTTGGGTATATTTGATTCATATTGACATGTTAAATTGTTGTTTTGATGTTTATTGTTGATTCTCTATGTTGCTATGACTGTATGGTATGCTTTGTGATTGATTAGAAAAGTTAGAATGGTCGAAAACGCCGTTGTAAGGCGTAAAACAGTCGTTGGAAAAGTTGCAGGGGTTCGGATCGGATCGGATATGGGGCTCGAATTGGATAGGAGAACTGGGCAAGGGAATTCGATTCGGATCGGGACCTAACACAAGAGGAAAAGCATGACAACAAGGAAGGCCACATGAACTAAGAACGGGATCGGATCGGGAAGCTGCGGACTGGATCAGAGACGGAGGAGGGAACCAGATCGGAACCTAGAGATGGGATACCATACGAACCGGACCGAGGCAGGAGCACCATCCGAACCGAACCAGAGGGCTATGACTACCAAACCGAGCAAGAGTGACCGAAAGGAACCAGAGGGCTATGACTACTGAACCGAACCGAGCAAGGGTGGCTGAACCGAACCAATTAGGATTGGAGCACTACGCATATTCAAACCAAACCAAGGCGTGGCTATGACCACCGAACCGATCCGAAGGAGACCAAAACCCGAGATGCAAAGGTAGTCCAAATGAGAGGTTGTAACTCAGGATCCAGTTGGGAACCAACGAGTTAACTTCATGATTGGGCTTTGCTGCGGGACGTGTGCAAAGGGGTTATCGACGTCCATAGCTTTGATTCACCACTGAGAGATGGATATTGGCTATGGATCAGTGCAGTGAAGTTATCATGACTTCATAGGGCAGAGTGATCGTAGCAAGGCTATGAGCCAGTGCAGTGGAGTTGTTATGACTTCATGGGGCAGAGTGGACATAGCAAGGACTAGTGGCTATGGATCAGTGCAGTGGAGTCGCCATGACTCAATGGGGCAGAGTGATCATAGCAAGGATTTGGGTGATCAAAGTGGTGGATATCGTATGCTTTACGCACTGAGTGAGAGATGTGAGGATGGTTGCTATGTTTGATTGTTTGCCATCACTATGACATGCACACCCCACCCCTGTTATCTTGACCCCTTATGTTAGTGTTACCTTAGAGTATTGTACATCTTGTTGTGCTGACCCTTTGGTTGCAGGATTTGGTTCAGGTATGGTTTAGTATACCTGTTATTGTTCTGTTTTGCTGCTTATCGCTCATACCAGACTTTTGTCTGACCCAGAGTTTTATGTCTCTTCTTATTACTCTGGGTTCTCTTAAACGGGCAGACTAGAGACAGGTCAGGTGGTTATGCACGAGTAGTTGTATTGGAGACGAGCAGGAGGCTTACACGTATTATCCTCTATATATATTCTCCCCGTGTCGCTGCTGGTCACTACTTCGGGTATTAGTAGTGTACCTTTCCTTTACTTTGCTTTAGAGACAGTTTTCAAAGTTGTAATAATAATGATGTGGAACATAAGCTATATTTTGGATTTTCCGCTGCTATGATGGTTTAGTTTTCAGCTTATGCACTGTCTCGCCTATTTTATGTCAAAGTTATGTTATTATTATATTTTATCCCATGCACTGTGAGACATTCTACAGGTTCCTTGTTAGTTCAAATTCCTTTCTTTGGCAACCGTCCCATGCTGGTTGGACATCTGTACAGCGCATTTTAGGGAAATGTCGGCTGGTGCGGGGCGGGCCGTCACAATTGGTATCAGAGCTCTAGGTTGCGTAGTTAACCTACGTAAAGACACCAGGGAGAGACAATACGTATATAAGAGCGCGCATTTGTGATATTTTGGTTTTCAAAACGTTATATATATATATACACTATTAGTATATCTAAGGATGGAGTCGCACTGCACTGGCACCACTGAAGAGATGGTTAATCGTTTTCTCCTTACAGATTGAACGATGAGCCGGCATACGAGGGGTACTGGTAGAGGAGCTAATAATGGGAATGCTCCTGATATGAGGACGATGTTCACTGACTTCATGAGAGAGATGCTTAGAGATGTTCAGATGGCAGTTCCTAATGCTGCAAATGGTGGTGGTATAGCGGTGCAGGCGCCTAGTGCCGATTTCGCCAAGCGCTGTAAGGCCTACACTAGTCTTGGTGGGAAACCATTCCACGAAACGGAGTCGGCTACAGATGTTCAGAATGTGTTGGATAACTGTGAGCGTATCGCCGAAGACTTGGGTATTGATGACGCGATGAAGAGGAAGCTAGCATCCCGTCAACTGCACGGACGGGCTATAAATTGGTGGAACGCTATTAAGGCAGCTAATCCTGAGGATCAAGTTACTTGGGATCAGTTTAAGGCCTGATTTAGTGACAAGTTCATCCCAGCTGCTCAGAAATCAGAATTGTTTAGGAAGTTCTTGGAGCTTAAGCAGAATGGTAAGGCAGTCTCGGAGTATATTGCTGAGTTCGATACTTTATCGAAGTATGGGTTATCCCTCATTGACACTCCCGAGAAGAAGAATGAGAAGTTCATAACAGGCTGAGATCAGTACTTGGGGGAAAGGCTTATTAACCACATCGATGAGACATTTGGATCGATTGTGGGGAAAGCTTTGAGATCAAAGAGTCTATACCCTAAGTCGAAGACTGAGGTTGCATCTGCAGAAGAGCCAAAGCCACAAGCAAGCGGTGGAGGCAAGAATGGTTCTCAGAATAAGGGAAAGCAAAATCCGACCAAGGATGGCCAGAAGAAGAAGAATAAGAAAGATGTTGAGTGCTTTAGCTGTGGCAAGAAGGGCCATTATGCTAAAGAATGTCGAGCAAAGCCACAGGACAGGAAGTGCTTCAACTGCGGCCAAGTGGGACATCACAAGGATAAGTGTCCGCAACCCCCTAAAGAAAAGCAGATTGTGAAAGCATATGCTATTAATGTTGTTCCTTCTTCGTCGAATGCCCTAATTGCGGTGGAGAAGAGAAAGAATGTCATCATTCAAGGTATGCTTTCTGTTTATGATGTTTCTGTTCGAGTACTGTTTGATACCGAGGCTTCTCGTTCCTTCATATCTAGTTACCTGGTAAATAGGTTGGGATTGGAACCCGAGATAGTCGATAGACCTTTAGATGTGACGAACCCGATTGGTGGTTCGACTAGCCTTAGCATGATTTGTCGAAATTTGGTTTTATCGAGTCATGGATGCATGTTTGCTTGTGATTGCTTTGTTTTGGGCTTTACTGGGTTTGGCATTATTTTGGGAGTCGATTGGCTCCAAAGATATGGGGTGGTGGTAGACTGTGAGGGATTTTCGGTGACTATTAGGGCGGATGATGGGCGGAGGGTAGTGTTTGGTGGCCTACCTAGTGATGAGGTGATGGCTAGTTTTCTAAATTCCCTCGACATCCCGCAGGATGAGTTAGCAGGAATTCCTGTTGTTAGCCAGTATCTGGATATCTTCGAGGAAATGACCGGACTTCCACCACACCGAGAGATTGAGTTTCGTATTGATTTAGTGAAAGATGCCAGACCTATAGTGATGCCACTTCGTCGTATGGTGCTAAGGGAGCAGCGAGAGCTTGGGATGCAAGTGAGCGATCTTTTGAAGAAGGGATTTATCAGAAGAAGTGTTTCTGAATGGGGAGCACCAGTTGTGTTTGCTACCAAGGCAGATGGTTCCCTTCGATTATGTGTGGACTACCGCGAGTTGAATAAGGTGACGAGGAAGAATAAGTGTCCTCTACTGCGGATAGATGATTTGTTTGATCAGTTGAGTGGTGCGAGAGTATTCTCCCAGTTGGATCTCGCGATAGGTTTTCATCAGCTTAGAGTGGAAGCTGAGAGTATAGCTAAAACGACATTTCGGATGCCGTTTGGATTTTATGAGTGGTTGGTCATGCCATTCGGGTTGACCACTGCACCAGCATATTTTGTGGATCTTATGAATAGGGTATTCAGAGATCATATGAATAAGTTTGTTCTTGTGTTCGTGGACGATATACTTTTTTATTCGAGGACAGAGGAAGAACACAAGGAACATTTGAGGATAGTGATGGAGGTGTTGAGAAAACACCAATTGAAAGCAAAGTTTTCTAAGTGTCACTTCTGGAGGAGGGAAGTGAAATTCTTGGGCCATGTTGTTTCAGAGAATGGTATTTCCGTGGACCCTGCGAAGGTGGCTATGGTACAAGATTGGTCTGCGCTCAAGTATGCAATGGACATAAAAAAGTTTCTTGGGATTACCTGGATATTATCGCAAGTTTATCCAAGACTTCTCCAAGATAGCAGCACCGTTGACTCAGTTGACCAAGAAGAATCAAGCTTTTGTTTGGGACGAAAGGTGTGAGAATGCATTTAAGAGTCTAAAGGAAAAGTTGACATGTGCACCAGTGTTAGTCATTCCTAAAGGGAATAAAGAGATGACAGTATACACGGACGCATGTAGTACCGGACTAGGTGCTGTATTGATGCAAGGAGGTAAGGTTGTAGCTTACGCTAATCAGCAACTGAAACTGCATGAGAAAAGATACCCCACCCACGATTTGGAATTAGCAGCGATCGTGTTCGCGTTGAAGATGTGGAGACATTATCTCTTGGGAGAAAGATTCGAGTTGTTTACTGATCATAAGTCATTAAAGTATCTTTTCTCTCAGAAAGATCTAAATCTCCGTCAGCAGAGATGGTTAGAATTCTTGGCTTCCTATGATTTTGATATTGCATATACACCAGGGAAGGGCAATACGGTAGTTGATGCATTGAGTAGAAGATATGCCAGTTTAAGGGCTATGTTTCTAGAATGGAAGCAACTGGAGTATATCGCTGGGTATGATTTCAGACCAAAGTGCGAATTGGATCCAGAGATGTTAGCAAGTTTGACGATTAGACCCACTTTGATTGAGCGGATTTGTTCCAGTCAGAGAGACGATCCTAACCTATTGGAAATAATCTCTAAGTTAGAGATGGGTATCGACGAGGAGATGAACAAGTATGGGCTTGATCGAGATGGATGGCTTAGAAAGAATGGAAGACTAGTTGTGCCCAATGTCAATGGATTGAGAGATGAAGTACTTAGAGAATGTCATCACTCAAAAATGACTATACATCACAGTGGTAACAAAATGTATCGAGATATGAGGCAGACCTACTACTGGGAAGGGATGAAAAGAGACGTTGGGAAGTTTTTATCCAAATGCATGAACTGCCAATTAGTTAAAGCTAAGCAAAAGAAACCTAGTGGTTTGTTGCAACCATTAGAAACTCCCGAATGGAAATGGGAACAAGTCTCGATGGATTTCATTGACGGTCTACCAAGGACTAGATCAGGTCATGATAGTATCTGGGTGATTGTAGATCGATTAACCAAAAGTGCAAGGCTCATACCGATCAAATCAAATAGAACGGTAGCTAAGTTAGCAGAACTATATATGAAATGGGTAGTCAGATTCCATGGAGTACCTAAAAGCATTGTGAGTGACCGAGACCCGTTGTTTACTAGTGGATTTTGGAAGAGCTTACAAGAGGCTCTAGGGTCATAATTATATCTCAGTATTGCGTATCATCCTCAAACAGACGGTCAAACAGAGAGGGTGAATCGTGTATTAGAAGATCTCTTGAGAGCTTGTATATTGGATTTTAGTGGATCATGGGATGACCATTTGCATCTGGTTGAGTTTGCATATAATAATAGCTACCAATCTAGTATTGGAATGGCTCCATTTGAAGCTTTGTACGGAATACCGTGCAACTCACCGTCATTTGGTTAGAAACCGGTGAGAAATTTGTGCTTGGGCCAGATGTGATAAGAGAAACCTCAGACAAGATCAAGATCATTCAACAGTGAAAGAAAGTCTCCCAAGATAGGCAGAAGAGTTATGCTGATAGAAGGAGAAGGGATTTGAAATTCTCCGTTGGTGACTTAGTATTTGTCAAGATCTCTCCATTAAAGAATGTTATTCGATTTGCTAAGAGAGGAAAGTTGGCGCCAAGATTTGTTGGTCCATTCCCAGTTCTTGAGCAAGTTGGGAATTTGACGTATAAAGTTGAATTACCAGACAAGATGGCGGGAGTTCACAACGTATTTCATGTTTTCCAGTTAAGGAAATTCGTGCACGACCCCGATGTGACTATTTCACCTGATCAGTTGGATGATGTCGAAGTAGACACCGAGGCGATTGGGAATCGCAAGCTGATTCGTATTGTCGAGCACGATACGAAGCAACTTCGAAGGAAAACGGCGGATTTAGTCAAAGTTCAGTGGGGCGAGAATGAGAATGACTATACCTGGGAGACGGGGAGAGCATTAGGAAGACATATCCAAAACTCTTTGCCTGGTAAGATTCTAATTGCGATTTAGTTTTCCGCATGCTAGGATAGACTTGTTTGTTTATTTTGTATGTTTGATTGTTGTGAATGGTTGATAGGCATACGGGATCCTTTGCTTGTTTCTTAGTTAAGGAATTTCGGGGGTGAAATTTCTTAAAGGGGGGGGGGGGGAGAATGTAACGACACGCATTCTATACATCAGGGGATCGTAGAATATTTATTTCTTTCTCATGCGAAGTTTTATAGCCATGTAACTTTGGGGAACGACTATTGGGGTCATTTTCCATGTCCACGATTTTTGTCGATTTTTAAACGATCGTTTTGTCCCTAGCCGATCTTGTTTCGACCATATCTTTTGATTGGTAAGGAATTTTGATCTGAAATCACTTCCATTGGATTCAGATGATGGTTTACAATTCCGTAGAGTGGTCACATTAGCCAAACGGACTCACCGTTTGGGAGATATGGCTGAAACAAGGTTTAGAAGGTGAAAAACAACTTAACTGGCCCAATTAGGGTGATTAGCAAGAGGGCCCATAACCCATTTCGGGATTAGGGTTATGAGGAGGCTGAGAACAGTTAGGAAACGATTTTTATTTCATTTTTCAGCCGCCTAAAACATTTCCCTAACCCTAACAATGGCCTCCAACACCCAAATCACCTTCTAATCACCATTTAATCAAGTTTTAGCCCAATCTACATCTAATCAAGGCAAATTAGCATCTAATTGGGAATAGAGTTGCTGTGTTGCATAGAGATTCAACCCAAATCAGAGATATTTTCAGATCTAAGATTTATTTGTGGCTAAATTGAGTGATTGCATTGTTTTTCACTAATTACGGCTAATTAGGGGTGATTAGTGATAATTAACGAAATTATACATGATTAAATTCTGGAAAAATGTTTGGAAATTCTTAAATATTATTTCAGGGCCCTGATAAAAATTTGGGCTAGTTTGGTTAAGTTTTGCTAATCCTAAGGTTAGTTATGCTTAAACATGATTAAGGGGAGAACATGGGTTTTTGGGTATGTTTGATCCATATTGACATGTTAAATTGTTGTTTTGATGTTGATTCTCTATGTTGCTATGACTGTATGGTATGCTTTGTGATTGATTAGAAAAGTTAGAATGGTCGAAAACGCCGTCGTAAGGCGTAAAACAGTCGCTGGAAAAGTTGCAGGAAATGTGCAGGGTTTCAGATTGGATCGGATATTGGGCTCGGATCGGATAGGAGAACTGGGCAAGGGAATTCGATTCGGATCGGGACCTAGCACAAGAGGAAAAGCATGACAACAAGGAAGGCCACATGAACTAAGAACGGGATCAGATCGGGAAGCTACGGACCGAATCAGAGACGAAGGAGGGAACCAGATTGGATGTAATAACCCGAAAATCTGGGCCAGTTTAAAATTTTTATTTTGGCGATGTTAGCGAATTTTGAAGATTTAAAATGAATTATTTTAAATAATATCGACGAGAAATTTATTTAGAATGGAATTCGACGTATATATTATATACGTCGTCGTTAGAGTATAAATAATTATATATAATTATAAATAGGAATTGAAAATGGCGCGGTAGTTCGATAATTCGATTTCAAACTTCAATTGAGTGTACCGGGGGCAAAACAATCCGGATTTTAGTGAAACCAAAAACATTAGGATCTAATTGATGATATCTTTCCAACGAATCCGACACAATCGTCCACAGACCATGGACTTGTTTGTTTGGCTGTGTTGTTAGTTAGATTGTTTGGGTTGATTTGAATTGTTTGGTGAAGTGAAATTGATATGATTGATGTGTGAATGGCGTGGGCCTTCACTAGACCGGGGATAAGGCTAGGCCTCGTCCCGTTTCTAGTATCGTGCCGTTATGCCGCC